>QLTV01000376.1:1514018-1526159 GCA_003457575.1 Thermophis baileyi
TTTCTCTTTCTTTCTTTCTTTCTTTCTTTCTTTCTTTCTTTCTTTCTGTCTGTCTGTCTTTCTTTCTTTCTTGTCTCTCTCTCTCCCTTCCTCTTTCTTTCTTTCTTTCTCTTTCTCTCTTCTCGGCGGTGGGAGAAGGAAGAAAGTGCTCTGGGACTGGAAGGGCGGGCGGCCCGGCAGTAGCACATTCCCTGTCATGTGCCGTCCTGGAGCGCAGTTGTCGCCACCGCCGCCCCTCTCGCCTTCCTGGCTTCAGCTCCGGGACCAGCAAAGAAGCGCGGTTGAGCAGGGCCAGGGCGTTAGTGCAGGAGCGGCGAGGAGTTCAGGGCAGGTGGCAATTCATCTTCATGCGCGAAGGGCAGGCGAGGGAAGAGCAGGGGGTCCCCGCCCCTGGCGCCCCTCCTCCACGCAACCTGCTGCCGCCGAGCGGTCTCCTTCACGCCGCCTGCTTCGCTCGTGAGGCGGATGGGCTGGAACTTCCGCGCTTTTTTGCTGGCGCAGTTGAGCGGGGCTGGGGCCATTCCCCCCCATCGCCCTGCCCGAACATACAGCTGCCGCGCCTGCCTCTCGCCTGCCCCACTCCCTCACACCCGGGGGCAGCAGGGACAAGCCGCGGGCTCAGCTGCAGGGGATCAGCTCCAGACGAGCCCGCATCTCCCGAAGTTGCCACCATTGGAGCCGCGAGAGGCGGACGCGGCGGCTGTATGTTCAGGCAGGGCGAGGGGGGAATGGCTCATCTGGAGCTGCTCCCCTCGCAGAGGAGGGCCGCTAGGGGCAGTGTGGCGGCTGTATGTTCGGGCAGGGTGAGGGGGGAATGGCTCATCTGGAGCAGCTCCCTCGCACCTGCGCCCACAGCAATCAAAAAATAGCTTCTGCGCATGCGCAGAAGCAAAAATTAGCAAAAAATAAAGAAAAAGCAAAAAAAATCCAAGATGGCAGCGCCCACAGAGACACCGACAGAACTGGCTCCGTGACATCATCGCTGAGTTACTAACGGTTCTAAAGAACTGGTTAGAACTGGTAGGAACCTACCTCTGATATAGATGCCTCTCACTTTAATAGATTGTGAAAGTTTTCTCTATGTAATAAAAGCTTTAAAGTGTATTAATTTACTCAGACCCCCAGTCAATTAAAACATGAATTTATAAATAAAAATGTATGTCTTGGTTTAAATTAGTCATGCTTCCCTTTTGCTTTACCTCTCTTGAATATCTAGGGGTTTTCTGTGGATATGCATTTATGAGCGTTGGGTTTAAGAGATACCTGGAGGCCTGTAGAAATTGGGCCAGTCCTTCTCGTGACTAGCTGCAAAAACAGCCTGTGTTATATTACAAAATATATTTTGTAAAGATAGCATAAGTAAATTCTACTTAGTAAATAAATTTGCATTTTTATCATAAATGTTGCATTGGAAAAGAAAATATAAGTATTAGAATGAAATAAAACTTACATGTTTGAGGGGAAAAATAGTATCAGAATTATGGGATGCTAGGAGTGAAATAAGCAATAGTTTTAGTTTTATTTTATAGAACTTGCTCATAATTAATTGAAATCCTGCTAAATCAGTTTTTCACAGAGAAGGAGAAGCCATTTAGAAAGATATGTCTTTTATATTTTAATGATTCTTCAGTTTAGATTTAAGGAAAGCAGGTATTATCTCAATCCATATAAAGTATTTTATATTTTATATGGATTGAAATATTTGTATTTTGTATTAATATTTCTATTTTAATAATAAAATGTGTTTATAGTATTTCAGTGTTAATATGCATATTATTTGAAGGAATCACAAATTAAATCCTGCTAATAGTTCCTCCAGCTAAAAAAATTAACGTATGTATTTATAAATGAGAGCAAAATGGAATTTGAAAGTTGTCACTCTGTATACATTATTCCAGGATTCACTATTTTAGAGTGTTTCATTTGCCAATAAAATCAGATTCCTGTGTTGGTAGTGGAACAATTTTATGTTGCAGAAGTCAAAGTGGTGTGCATCTATCCAGTAATTGGATATAATAATAATAGCAAGATGAGACATTAGTATTTTTATTTCTGTTTCAGATCAGCTTCAAAACATGTAGCTAAAGATCTTGGAAATATAGAAGAAAATAAAAAGTTAGAAGAAAACAATCATAAATTGGAAGCTTGAAACACCAAACTATTTGGTTGCCATTCCAGGTATGTTTAACAACTTTATAATGTATTATCTCCTCTGAATATAATTTAATCCTTACACTAGTTAAATTATGGATAAGGAATTTCTTATATGTATTCATATCAAGAGAAATCCAAGTCTAGCCATTTAAAATTTAAAGTGCCTTCCATACAATAGTTTGTTGTCATTTTCAATGTTTAGGGGGAAAATATGCTCTAAAATGTACTGTAAGTTACACTTTATAGCGAACTGAACCAGTGCTATCTTAGACAATCCTGTAGAAGGCATAGGGAGTACCCTTGAAAAAAAAGGAAGAGTTACTATCCTGGCAACGGTTAGTTAAGCGGGGTTTCAGCCAGGCCAAGAAATTAATTTGAAAAAATGTCTCAGACAAGCCTCTGTCTAGTTCACATGAAAATAAAATGAGAGAGAGAAAGCACATTCAGACTCGCAAGATTTTGTTACTGTAACTGTCACAATAAAAGTACTTCTGATTTCTACCCACTGAATGAATAAGAACGCCATGCAAGTGGTTGATTCAACTCATTCCAAGTCTGAAATATACCGCCAGGAGGAAATATTAAGCATCTATGTAGGCAGTCAGGAAGACTAGATCAACAATTTGGTTCATTCTATTTGTGCTAATTTTGTGCCATTTCAAAGAAAAGGTTCATTTCTGAAATCATACGTTTGATCACAGAAATTCCAAGGTTCACTGTGAAAGTTTTATTGATTTTATGGATAACTTTCTTACATTACAGTGTGGATGGCAGTCAGTTACATTTTCTGCCATTTCACATTGTGACTATTGGTGATAGCTATTAAAATATTAATTAAAATGGTTCTATTAGGGAAGAGAAGATTCCTCCCTATTTTAGAGATGCACAATTGTTTGGCCAGTCTTTATGTGTAAATAGTCTTTATACATATAGAATGAGTCCAAATGTCCTGGAAACTTACATGTTAATCAAGATTTATATCATGCTATCAATTAGAATTCATGAAGAAGTAGGTTGGAAACAGATCCTCCTGGAGAAAAATCTGTTGTTATGAAAAATTGACACCAACTTGATGGTATATACGGGTCATCCTTGACTTAAAACTACAATTGGGACAGGAATTTTTATTGTAAGTTATTATAAGTTGAGTCAGACCCAACCCTATGACATGTTTTATAGCAGTCATTAAGCAAATCTCCATCACATTGTTGTTAAGCAAATCATGTGGTTGTTAACTGAATCCAACTTTCCCAATTGAGGGTTTTTTTTGCCAAAAATCAGCAAAAAAAGGTAGCAAATTGTGATCATGTGACTGCAGATACTACAACCAGTCATAAACGTGAGCTGGTTGCCAAGAACCTGAATTGTGATCACATGATCATGAAGGTAGTACACAAATTATGTCACTTTTTCTGAGGCAGGCATAACTTTCAACTATAAGTCAAAGTCTACCTGTACTCAATTGTACTCTGATGTCCTTTATTAAAAATCCGCAAGAAATGAACTACAGTTTCCACAGGCCTGATCTTATGCAGCTTAATGGCTATTATAAAGGGTTGTCTTATATCACCACTCCAGTACGACTGTTGCTAACTCATTAAAGTGGGTTAATGACAAAACTCTTCTTATTTAACTATTGAACAAATACTATAGGCTGACTACTGAGATAAATCCCTCTTGTCAGACATCTTTGTATTTCTTACCTTTCTATATCTAAGGCTTTCCAGCTTAGAAAGCTCTTAGGTAAGTAGAGTGGAATGATGTTCAAGATCCTGATAATATCAAACATGTTTCTCTGTAACAAATTCAGCTAATAGTTTGTTTTTTTTCAAATGCCAAATTCAGAAGATAATGGATTGGATTAAGGATCTGACTCTAGACAAGTCAGACATGCTCATAGTAAGAGCTAGGACACAATTAATCAGGAGTATTTCACAATTTGGGCTTGCTCCTAACGCCAGATAATGTGACCCTCTGGTTTCCCAGATAGAGGCAACAGCCAGAAGCATTTTTAAAAAATTAGATTTAGCTGATACACCAAGTTTGCCCTTTCTTGGAAGAAAATTGTGTTAAATTAAATGGGCTGCCTACTTTTGTATGGATAATGTATTTCATTTCATACAGAATGCAGCAGGAATACTTATCAAAGAGACCATATAATATCTGTTGTTAAAAATACTGCAGTGCTACATAATACTTTTTAAATTATAGAGTGTGTTGATCTAGGTTACCTACAAGAAATATCTTCTTTGTATGAGCCTTTCTAGATACTGTGGCTTATTTGGGATCAAATTTTCAGTGCAGCCACTCTAAATTTTTGGAATGCACATCCTGATTAGTTGAAGGAACAGATTTCTTTAGTGACTTTTAAAGGGAGCTTTAAAATATTTAAAATATTTTAATATTTTTATTAATTATTTTAATGGCTATTATTTTGTATTTAGTGTTATTATTGAAAATTACTAGGATATTTCACTAGTATAGAAAGATTCATCAGTATACTAATATACCTCTTGGCTGATAGGATGAAGGAAATAATACGTTGCCATACACAGGTTTGATTAAGATTAGAACTTTTTGTATCTTACCAAAAAATCTTAATTGACCAAAGACATATGAGCTGTATTTAGTATATAGCATCTTAAAATCTTAAATAGCAACATTAATAACATAAAACTTGGCTATATTCTTGGATATTTCAGATAGCCTTAGTCAGAAATTGGAACACAACTATTTTATTGTGTAGTAGCTTGAGGATGAATGGAGACCCTAATTTTAAGAAAATCCTAAATACTTACATCCCTGTTTGGTGTGGTACATTAGATATAGAATCATTTCAGTGCAATAAAGAGGTTAAATGAAAGGCTTCATAGAATTGGCGTATAAGAATTGGAAGAGATTTCATCATGTAGTCTACCTTTCTATTCAGCATGGGAATACATTACTACAGATAGTTCTTGATTTATGACTATAATGAAGTCCAGAATTGTGATCATTAGAGATCATTAGTTGAGGCATCACATGACTAGACTCAATTTTATAACCAGTCTTATAATGGTCATAAAGTGAGTCACCATGGATGTAAAGTAAATCACAAGGTAGTTAAGTGAATCCATTTGTCCTAATGGATTTACAAAAACATTGTAAATTGTAGTCATATGATCATGGGACATTGCAACCAGTCATAAATGCAAACTGGTTGCCAAGCCTCTGAAATGTGATCATATCACTGAGGAGGGGGCAGTAGTCGTAACTTCAAGTATGGGTTGTAACTAGCATTTTTAAGTCCATTGCAATTTCGAACAGTCATTAAACCAGCCAGTCATAAGTCAAGGACTACCTGTATTGCATTTCCAACAGATAGCCATCCAACCTCTGTTTAAAAGGGAGTCTTTTAGATCACAAAATGGTCTGTTTTATTCTTGTACAATTCTTACCAATAGGATTTTTTCTTGATGTCACATCATAACCTGTTTCCTTGTAATGTAAATCTATATTTTCTTGTCCTGACTTCTGGAAGTTCTTAATCGTTCTGCTTCATTTTCTTCATGGCAGAACTTCAAATACTGGAAGACAGCTATTCTTTTTCCTCACAGTCTTCTGTTTCCCTCACTAAATCTTAAAAGAATTTTCATTAGTTATCTGCTGTATAAGCACAAAGCAATGTATAAGTTAAAAGAGTTCAGTATGGATGTTCTCAACTAGTTTCTCAAAAACTCTTAAAAACAGTGTAATTGGGGAACAATGGTAAACACTACATAGCCAACTATTTCCTGAAACTATTGTTTCCCGAACAATAGTTCCCTAACAAGATGATATGTAGTATATTGCTTTTGCTGCTAATTTCCACACTGCTGTAATTATTCAGTTACTCATGTTTGCTACCTACTTTCTCTTATAGTTTTCAATTTAAATGATATATCAGCAAGAACTTTCTAGTATTATAAATGTGAGCAGTGATGGAGCAATTTTCTTTACTAATTGCTGGTTACATTAGAAAATAAAATTTCAACCATATCCTTCTGTGCCATTTATGCCATCTTTATATTGGATCTTCTTTATTTACTGTCTTTGTTCTGTTTTTAGAAAATAAATATAGACCAACTGAAGCATGAACATGGATTATGTTTAAGATATATAAGAAGATGTGGCGGCTTTTCATGGTTCAAGTATTATACAGATCTTTGTTTCAAGTTTTCAAAAAATATATATCCAGTTTTCTCAAGCTTACAAAATTTCAGCAAAACTAATTTTGGCAACAGCCGTAATAATAGGTCAAAAATTGTGTTCAGTTTGAATATATATATTATTTTTTTGTAAATGTCTGCACTGAAGATTACTTTTGGTTTGCCTTTATGTAAATTTTTTACGTAGCTATTTTTATACACTGTAAGGCTTTGTTCTGGGAGTTGCTGGTAATCTGATGTATAGTGTTTTTATTTTCATCGTTTTTTGCACCCTTTAAAGAGGTACATTTCTAATTCTGACTGCTATCAGTAAATCTACTACTTTGCACAGTGAGTATTTAATTTATGAAATTGCCTTATGGAAAAAGGAAACATTTATTTGTTTTTCAAAAATCACTGTAAGAAAAAATATTTAAAAAAATCTGTAAGGGAAAAATAGAAAAAATCAAACTAACCACTTTATAATATAATAAAAATCTCCTAAACTATGAATAACATGTACATAATTGTCAAAGGGTAATCAGGTATTATTCAAGATTCATGTTATTGTGTATACCGATGTCTATTATGAAGTCTTTTTTAGACAGGAAAATCTTTTTATTGATAGCATTCTGAAAAACAATTGTTTTTTCAATTACATGATATATAGTATGAATGACTGGAATTAAGAATTAGTTCAGAATTTCTTTTGTTATCCACTGCCTTAAAATTACCTTTGTTTTTTAAATTTGAAAAAGGAAAAAAATAATTGGAGGGGTTTTTTTTTCTTTCTTTTTTTTAAGTAGTCATACTTAAGCTGCATTTTTCCACAAAATAGAATATATATATTTTTGTGTGTATGTGTGTGTTTTTGTTAACAACACTACAGATATTGCACCTTGAGATGATTTTAGTGTTTTTAACTGGTACATAATTTATCAAAAGTACAGAAATTGTAACAATAAAATGAAATCTATGTATCTTTAGTTACACCCAAGACTGTAACTTTGTAGACCTGTTTTATGCTTGAGAATTTTTTTAGAAAGTTAGCATAAAAAGAAACATTTGGATAGATCAGGACAAATAGTGTTTAGCAATGTTTCCTCTTTTAGCAGAAGACTAGCATTTGGGAGGACATAATAACTTTTTTTTTATCAGCAGGAAGATAGAATTAGAACAAACATATGGTTTGGTTTACCAATTTATGAGTCTGGGAAAAGGATGAGTCTCTAGCTTATTGGAAAGTTGCTTAAAAAAGAAATGGAGGTGGAAATTAGGAAATGCATTTTGCCACATAGGAGATGGAAAAAACTGTTGTGAATTTGTAAAATGTTAAATGTTTGGGCAGTAGTGACTAATAACTTAAATAAAACCTTTCTATAATGTATTGGCATGGATTAAATACATGAAATGTTCTAGAAATTCAATAGTGTATAAAAATATTATAGAAGAATCCTGTAAAAAGTCCTCTCAGCACTGGTTAAGGCTTTATTTGGCAATGTAACAACAAATCTTGATAAATGTTAAACCAAAGTTAAAAGGGGTATAAAACCAAAGTCTTGTGTTCTATATGGCTAAGCCATTTATGAAATCTATGTAAATACTGTGATTTTTTTTCTTTTTCTCCTTTTCTTTTTTTAGAATTTGTTTACAATGATTCTAAAATTTTTAAGCACCTGTTTTCCAAAATAAAATGTGAACACATGCAAAAAAGATTATATATAATTTGTTCTGATATGAAGTAATCACTACCTATAAGAGAAAATTCAACTATTATGAATATAGGAAAGGGGGGAAAAAGATTTAAAGTGCTACATCTTGGCCTTGGATAATATGAAATATAAAAATAAATACAAAAAGTATTTCCATTTAGGAAAGGAGATCTCTTTGCTCTATTAATAAAAAAATAAAATTATTCACACAACTGCTTGACCATGTTTGAAATGAAACTGAAAGAGAAAAAAGTGGAAGTGCTTAAATTCTGCATCCAGTGTCACCATGAGTAAGGACTAAAACTCTCACATTTCTAAATTCTACTTACCACTGTTATTTTGGGGGGTGCCTGCTCTACTGTTCAGAATTCATGCTAAACTTGTTACAGAAATCTACAGTACAAATTAATTGTTGCCGTTAATGCCTGAAAGACAATAAAAGTGAAGTATGTTTTCCCATTCCTGTGTGACATTTCAGTTCAAAGATATTATTTGTGTATAAAATAAATTTTTGGATATTATGGTGGCATGAATCTTCAGCTTTTTTCAGGTATTTTGATGTGTGCCAAATGAAACACCTTCATGCATTTTATTTATCTTAATTTATACTTGCTTGTTTCTTATATAATTTATGAAAGTTAAAATATTTAAAGGCAGAATTTAACAGTTAATTGCTCTTTCATTATTAAGAGAAGAGAAGGTAGAACTTGAGTTCCGAGTTTTATTTTTTATTTTTTTTATCCAGCATCTTTATTTAAAACTATATTCTACAATATATTAAGATAAAATTAACTTTCATGACTATGAACATGGCTCAACCATTTGTGCATGCTTATTATTTCAATGTCACAAGGAAACATCATTTTTTATTGAAAATGCTTGTAATTTAATATTTCAGTGACAGAAAAAAATGGTTCATTTTAGACCATTCTTTAAATTCAGAGTCCAGTAAAATTACTTCCATGTGAGTTGCATCTTTGGCCAATAATCATTAAAAATAAAAATAGCAGGATAGGAATTCCAAATTTAAGCCGGAACTTTGTTTCAATGTTACATTCAGCATCCTACTATTCTAATTCCCCTCTACTCTTGTAATTTTCTTTCTTTTTCCCATTAAATTAGCAAGAAATATCAATTGTTTTACAGGAGTAATTTCATTATTTTCAAAATTATGAATAAGGAGGAGGTTTGGCAAAACATAATTCCCCTGATAGAGAAAATGCTGACTATTCTCCATCTAGAAAAGCTTAAATCTATTTAAGTACTTCACAAAAACAAGTCTTGTAACTTTCAATTTTAAAGTTTAACAGAACATTCTTCTTATTTGCTCATAGTTTTTTAAACATTTGTGTGGCGGTGTTTGCAAGACAGGCAAGAATAGAAACTTTACTAATGCAAGCAGTGGAAAATAAATAACCTTTACTAACCAAGCTACTAATTAAATTTCAATCACTCTGATGTGATTTTAGACTATTCAGTACATAACACTTTTCTCTATCTAGAGGATTTTAATATACTACCTTTTCCATTTGGAAAGTGCAAACTAGGGAGAGGATATCAAAGAGAAGGATATCTTCTCCACATTTTTCTAGAGAAAAATTGGATAAATCCCCTGTCACTGGAGTGACCCACCAGCCATAATCTGATTGATTTTACCAGTATTTTGCGGGAGATTATGTTTTACTGGATTGGCTCTGGACCAATTAGGGAAAAATCTGACAGGAAAGATTGTTTTGAAAATCTGGCAGAATGATAACTGTCATAGCTGCTAAGAGATCTTAATAGGTTAAATATGCACATCTAAACATGTAGAAACTAGTCAGTGGATTAAATAATTCTAAATGTAGGAACATTTGTGCTGAAAGATATTAGTCTAATGACTATTTTTTTCCATAGGCCATAAGTAGTAATATCAGGAAAGTGGAAGAAAGAGACAGAGGAGCTAAATCTGGCTACATAAGACCAAACCTTAAGTACAAATGCATATACTGTAAAACCAGAATTGATAATGCAGCAACAAACAGAAAATGCTATCACTGCAAAGAACTAAAGAAACTGAAACACCTAGTTAGCTGCTGCAAAAAGATTGCACAGACTGACTACAAAACTGGTATAACAAATTAGCAAAAATGGTGAGTTGGAATATCTGCAAGAAATACTATTTGTTTGCAAGCAAGAACTGATGGGACCACCAAAGAGACAATGTAATACAAAATCAAGTAGCTAAAGTGCTCTAGAACCTTAGAATTCAAACAGAACAGTATCTGCTAAATAACACCCCAGATATAATAACTAAAAAAAAGACAAAAAAATCTAAATAGTGGAGACAGTAGCACCTGGAGTTAGCAGAATAGAAAAGAACAGGAAAAAAAATGCAAAGATTTGCAAATAGAAGTAGAATTTCTGAGGCAAAAGAAAGCAAAGATACTACCAATAGTAATAGGCACCTTGGCTGCAATCCCAAAAGATTTGGAGCACCATTTGAACACGTCTGGCATTAACAAAATCATCAGTCAATTGCAAAAGGCAGCTTTACTTGGAACAGTTTACATCCTGCGATAACACAATCAAACAATAACATCTGTATCGCAAGTCTTTGGAAGGGCTTGATAGGTGGATAAAAATGCTAAATCCAGTCTGAACATTTCGCTGACTGCAACGAACCATAATAAAAAAATAGGGTTCTTCATAAGCCAAAATTCTAATATTTCAAATAAAATATAGTCAAATCCCAAACCCTCAGCCAGTCCCAATCTAATGGCCATTAAAAGAAGCATATTGAAAACTTTTCCAAAGCTCCCAAAGGCCAGACAAGGAACAATGGATGGAAACTGATTAAGGAGAGATTTAACCTAGAAATAAGAAATTTTCTGACAGAACAATCAACCAATGGAACAGCTTGCCATCAGAGGTTGTGGTGCTTCATCACTGGAGGCTTTCAAGAAGAGACTAGAAAGCCACTTGTCAGAAATGATATAGGGTCTCCTGCTTGAGCAGGTGGTTGGACTAGACTTAAAAGCAGTGATGGGATTCAAATTTTTTTACTACCGGTTCTGTGGGCATGGCTTGGTGGGGGTCATGTGACTGAGTGGGCGTGGGCGTGGCCGACTTGACGTCACTCACAGCAAGGTCAAGTAGCCGTGGCCAACTCAACATCACCCCACCAAGCCATGTCCACCAAGCCACGCCCACAGAACTAGCAGAAAAGGCAGCTCCCGCGGCCTGTCACTTTATGGTCCCCCCTCCCCCCCGCGTTGAAGTACCTTAAAGGGACACTGCAGTCCGGCTGCCTTCTGAGCAGCTCCGCTGCAACGCCATCCCTCTGGCGCAGCAGGCCGTTCTAGCCAGGTGTGGCAATGGGGTGCGCACGCGCACCGGCAGACAATTGCAGTGCGCGGCTGGCGTGAAGAACAGGGCGGTGATGGCGACGGGACTTCAGGCCTCTTTTTCAGCCTGTAGTTTTCAGTGCAAGAAGCCTTCAGCAGGTGCTCTTTTTCGGCACGAGAAGCCCCAGTCCAGCCGCCGCCTCTGCCAGCCAGAACCGAGCTGGCAGCAGTGGCTGGAGGCTTCTTGCTCCGAAAAAGCAACAGCTGCAGGTTTCTTGCTCCAAAAACTACCGAAAACTACAGGCCGAAAAAGAGGCCTGAAGAAGTCCCATTGCCGCTGTTGCTGCCCTGTTATTTGCACCATTCGCGCATGCGCACCCCATTGCCTGCCGGTGCCGCTCACGGCCAGACCCGGCCAGGAGAACAGCCTGCTGCACTGGAAGGACAGTGTGGCAGTGGAGCTGCTCGGAAGGCAGACGAAAACTGAAGGCTCGCCGGCCAAGCTTCGCCGAGGACCCCCACCAAGGCGCGGACGAAGGTGAGTAAGGCAGAGGGCGAGCGGGCGACATGCGGGCGGAGGCCCCGGGGAAGGCCAGAGCCAGGGAATGGTGCATTCTCCGACCTGGCCAAGGTGAATGGCAAGAGGACAGCATGCTTACCTTTGGTGAGCAGAGAGGGTGAGGCATGGAGGTGAGGCGATTAGTTGGACTGCGTGGTGAAGGCCAAATATATACCCTGTGGGTGGGGCAGGTGGGCGGGGAGAGCGGCCGGGCGGGGAGAGCA
>QLTV01000376.1:1534172-1550066 GCA_003457575.1 Thermophis baileyi
GCAAAAAAAAAAACAAAAAAAAAAAAAAAACCAACCCACTTCAGAAACACTTAAAAGGTTTTTCACATTAAAAATAGGGAATATATCCCTGCAACTTTAAAACTACTCACAACTAAATATCTGACTTAGCTTTTTTATGGTTCTGAGCTAGCTCCATATACAAGTTACAGGTGCATAGAAGTGGTCCCAAATATATATCCAACTTGATTTTGAGCCAAAATGAGCCCGGCTAAAAACTTGGCTGTTAATTATTGTCTTGAATGCCCCCTTTTCCCCAGCTGCTTTGATTTCAATTAGCCACCTATCATCCTAATGATTCACATGTCAAGCTAAGCCATAATACAATGTTATTGATGAAACATAGCCATTGCAAATTATAAACCATGGTTTACTTTTTCCTACTGAGCAAATCTAGCCATTTTATCATTGTTAAGTATGATGTACGCATAATTATAACTGGTTATAAAACAAATGTACATTGCAGTCCATCTCCCTTATTACACTAGTTCTCCACATTTTCCATACTCAGAAGGAGTTAGAGTTCCTTGAGAATATAATTGTCCTGTATTCCAAGGGCATAAAAATGTATATTTTAAACAGGGAGAAACTATTTTTTCTTCAGATAATTGTTTATGATAGAGCAAGAGTAAAGCTTATACATGGGTGATAAAAATTCTAGTTCATTTTCTATTAAGTTATTAATCTGTATCCAAAAATATTCAGCTTCTATTTGAATAAAAAAATCTATCCTTAGTTTAGCGTGTATCAAAATTGCCATTTTTACATAAGTCATTGACATACTGTATATCATACGATTCTATCTACAGAACATTGACTGAAATAAGCATTGCAATATTACAGCCCAGAGTCTATTGGAGTGGACAGCTGTGGAAGGAAAGCTTTGCAGTGGCCAGCATGTTCTTCCTTCCCTTGGTTTACTTCCCTGGGAGAAAGGCAGCACAGAAAGGTTCAAGGCAAGCCTGAAGAACACTGTACTACATCTGAATTTCAATCATAAAAGAAAAATGCTGAAAACACCAGTATGGGTGTGTAGGTGTGTTTGGAGGAAGTTTTGTGTTGTGGGGGAAAGCAGAAAGGAAGCATTTGCATCTGAGGGAATGGAGCAACCATTAGCTCAACAATGAACTGATGGTGAAGGAAGAGTTGGTTTCTACAGAACTTCCTAGTTACAGGTGTATAGAATACATACACTCTCTTTAATTTGGAAGGTCAGATTCAGGTAGCATGGCTAATACTAGCCCCTCACAATTCTTTCAGTTGTTTTTAAAAACTTCCAGTTTTGCCATTTTATATTTTTTGAGATTACAATTAATTATTAACAGCACAACATTCTCCCAAAATTCCCAATTTCCTAGCATAGTGAAATGGATTTATATGCAACATTGTTTCCGTGAATAAGACATAAAAATTGCAGAAATTTTAAAACTGTAGTCACAAATGTCTCATAAGAAAAACATGAGCTAGTAAGATGATCCTGTCTTGTAATAATAATTTTGCCCTATATTGAGTCATTGAAATTCACAAGTTATGACATTTCTAAAATTTGTTTATATTTGTAGAAGTATACATATGTCATCCCTTATGTACTAATAAAAAAACCTTAATAGACAATCAAGACAGTGCCTTAAATGATAACTATTGCAGAGAGGGATTTTGGCATTGATAACATGTTAATTTGTTAAAGGACTGTGTCAATCCTAAGTGGGCTCTCCCAGTTTGCTGACTACATCAGCTCTTGAGATGTGGTGTGATCAGAACATGTTCACTAGCTGTTAATACTTGGTAATGCTTTGTGCATCACACAAACTAGTCCTGTAAGACAACATGCTACTATTATTATTGACGCCAAGCCTTTAAAACAAATATGTATCCCTGTAAAACAAATATGGTTGCTAAACACATTCTTGAGGTCTGTTGTTTATGAGTAGACAAATTTTGCATAGACTGATCTTGAATGAACTCAAAATACCTCTTTACATCCCAACAACTCAACTAGTCTTTAGGATAGTAGCTAAAAACTATGAAAAACTATTTCACAAATACACATCTATACATTCTAAGGCCTGCATAAACGTATGTGGAAACGATGTAGCGAAACCTGGTTGATGCATGATAGAAAACAAAGAGAAGTCATTTTGTTAACATTAATTTTTATAAAATACCTTACAAGAACAATATAGTAACTTCAGGTTACATAATATTCAGAATTGAAAAAAAAAGGCTGAACAAAATATAAATTGATCACATCACTATTTTTACCACATTAAACAAGTTTATAAAAAGTATTTTTCTTTCAGATAAAATAGTTATTTAGAAGAAAAATCTTCAAAATAAAAACTATTGAAGTCCTTTCAAGAAATCAGTCTGAGAAGCATTATGGTTCCAGGTCAAAAGGCTGTGCCTGATTTAGAACTCACTTGTCTGCTTCCAAATGTATCAAGCTTTAAGACACAAATTAAAACATTTACCAGGTCAGTGCAAAGTAAAGCTTCAAGCTGGAAACAGGAGAAACAGAACAATGTTTCTGGTCCAAAATGAATTCACATTATGAAAAGTCATTATGTTATGTGCTCGGGATAGAAGGAAACTGGCATTAGAGTACTGGAAAGAATATTAAAACAGAGGCTTGTTATTTAGATGCCGAGGGTCTATTTGTGCTCTATAATGTGAGATATCATCAGCATTACTGGTACGCATCACTATCTGTTTAAACTATTTAAAATTGTTTAGCTGTAAGGCAAGGATGCATAAACTGCCCTCCCTTCCCCTCAAGACTTGCGTATGTGAGCCCAAAGTCATTCTTAAATTGCCATCTAATTGTAAATTTTTAAAACATAAATCAGAAAAAATATTAAATATGTGTCAAGTAATCATTTGTTTCATTTAAATCAAATTAGATCTTATATAGAAACTCAAAGCCAGCAGCCTGATGATCACCCCTCCACCTGATCAACACTTTGAATCCACCTAAAGAATGTAAAATAAAAGTTAAAGTATGATAAAATTATTTAAGTTTTTGAATGACTCTCCATTGCAGAAACATGGTCATACTTCCAACCTAGCAAGTAGCTTATGGATAGACTCCAAAACTGATTCATTTAGGACAGGTGCGTCAAACTTGTGTCATCACGGCGGCGTCACGTAACGTATCGGGACTTTTTTCCCTTCGCTAAACCGGGCATGGGCATGGCCAGTGCGTGATGCATCCGGCCCATGGGCCGGGAGTTTGACAGCCCTGATTTAGGAAGTGGTCATATAGCACAATATGATTGCTTAAATATGTTTGTATACTTGTAAGTATGTGCCCTTTATCTCTGGAAACACAGAAATCTTGCAAAGATAATTTGCTATTTATTCTTCTGGCTGCTAACATGTGCACATTAAACAATTTATAAAAGAATGTTTATATTTTGTTAAATTTATATCCTGCTTTTCCTTGAGAAACCAATTATATCATACACAGCACTCTCAAAAAAATGTGAGGCTGAACTAACAGTGACCAATCCCAAGCTATTCAATGAGTTTCTTTGGCTGAGGATGGACTTGAATCTGGCCCAAGTCTTAGTTCATCATAATTATATTACACTGGCTTTCTATTTCTTTTGACCCTCTTCAAAAGCTGCACTTGAGGATGAATAGATGACTTCTGTAATGGTGAAGAGATTTGTAGGAATATTGTTCATTGGGACATGATATCCTTATAATCTCTTTATCTTGTTAGATGAGTCCTGTATACACTTTACTACTATGTTGGCACAATCAATGTAATAATTTTAAACATTACTATTCATAGGAATTTTTTAAAAATATACTGGACATGATCCTCTGATTACCCTAAGCTATTATAATTAAAACCATGCACAGGCATATATGTGCCAACACACACATATACAATCCATTTTTCTCAACTAGAATTGGAAAATTTTATTCTAAGAGAAATTATATTGTAGGTGAATTACATCCTTTAATTTAGCAGCATATTAATTTTTTAATACATACTTAAATTGGGAGTATTAAAAATCATTTTTTTATTTTGACTTCAAGATAACAAGAGAAAGACTCTATCCTTTTTGATACATTTGGATTTAAATGTAGTCATATTTCATGTTTATTTTTCACAGGGAATATAGTAGGGATGTGTCAGTGAAAATTCTATTTTTAAACAATCACTGTAAATTATGTTGATTCTATAGTTCTATTAGTACACATTTATAATTTTCCAAATGACCAAGGATAAAAGATGTAACACTGGCATTACAGAATACAGGCATACCTGGCTTCTTATATCACTTACAAATTCCACTAAACCAAGTCCAATCTTTGTGGAATGTTTACTATCGCTTTGACCTGTCAAAGGCTTCATCAGATGCTGAAATATTACCAAACCATATCATATTCTAAATGTTGTATTTTCCACCCTCAATTATATGGGATCAGAGAAGACTGGAGGGTCAACCTACACATTTGTGTGTCTCTACTCTTACACTATGTAACATATTAACTTAAACATGAACCATGCCCAAAGTGTAAGATAAATGCCAATTTCCTCCAGCAGGAACGTACTTCATAGATTTAAGAGAAAATAGGGAAAATAGCCATTTCAAGGTTAAGTTTGTATTCAGATTACCCCATTTCAAATCAACAATTTCTATTAAGTTTTTTAAAAATAGGAATTGGAAGATCTAACTTTAAAATGTGGACTTCAATTCCTAGAAATCCCCACCCAGCATGCTGAAGTCCACACATCTTAAAGTTGCCAAGGTTGAGAAACACTGATCTAGGGGAAAATGAAATTCATTGAAAAACTTGATTTGGCTTGTGCTTCAAAAAATTACTAGCCACTCAAGGCAGAAAGTTATGTTCAAGAATACAGACACAACACAATAAGTTGATCTGGGGACTGAATAAACATGTAAGGTATAATGTAACTTAAATCCTTGTAAAATTGGTTGATATAGAACAGAATTCAGCAACAGCATAGAAAATTTAAAGTGTTCTTAAAATGATCCTGTCCCCAAAGCTGTGATGAAATAATTATCTACACAGGAAATTAACCAAATACTTCTTTCCATAAGACAAGATAATAATTTACCTGGCCACTGATAATATAATTCACTCTGATGGATTTCATATATCTGCCAATATTAAGGCACACACAGCCTTTCATTAAGCTTGTCAAGGAACAAAAGTCTAATTTCAATCCCATACCTTTTGCATTTTGAATAACTATATCAAAAAGGATTTATGTTTTCAGGTCATTATCATGCAATTTTGTATATTTTAATTTTGTAAGTTAACCATACTGATCTTGAAGCTTAACAACCACATGTCAAAGAAAAGCTACCCAGTGTTGCTGGTCAAAATCCCTTTTAAAATAGACCAGTAACAAAGTAACATATTACACATTCATTTTTTTTGCTTTGTGTAAATAGCAATGGTCTATCAGAAAAATAAAATCAGTAGTGAAGGCCTCATTTTTCTTGCATTTTATTTGAGCAGAAATGCAAAAAGCTTTTAAAGCTCCTTGAAAAATAAAAATGGAGAGTGCACTTATATATGTATAAAAAGTAACTGACTTAGTAAATGGGGCAAATCAGTATAAAGACAACTGGAAATGCCTCACAGTAGAAAATATGAACAAGAACACAGGAGGACTATCAGCTTTAAAATTGTCATTTACCATCTTGTAAACATGAAAAAAGCATTTCACAGATTAAAAGTTCGTGGGAAGTAAACTTCTTTAAATTATTTGTCAGTTCAACCCTGATTCAAAAATATGGCTAGCAAAAATACAGATTTAATTCACTTCTTGCAGTGAGCAGTTGATCTTATTCTGAAAAATTGTTCCAACTCATTCTTTGAAGATACATCCAGGGAAAAAAATCTCACTTGAATCCCATCTCACAATTGTACAATATTTCTCATGTTTACACACACACACACACATGGAGAATTAGGCTTGCTGCAAGATTTTCCATACTATAGATTGAGTCGTGGAGAAACTGATGGAGGAAAGCAAGCAAATTCTCTTAGAATGCTCCGTGCTACATCAAGATTATTCTGGGCTATTTCAAGGGCCCTCTTCACTTCTTCAAAAGAATAACCTTCTCCCATAAGTTTTGCAATCTTTGCATCAACATTTTCTATAGATGTATTATGTGCCTTCCTATGGTGTATTTGTGGAGCAGTCCTACGAGGAAGTGGTTTTGGAGGTCTGGCTGGTGCTTGCGAACAATCTACATAAAAAGAAAAAAAAAAGAATGGTCATTTTTATAGAGGTAAAAAAAGATATTCCTGGCTAATACAAAGTCATTGATTCTATTCAATTATCTATCAAAGGTATTTTCTGAATTTGAACTGGACTGTGTATTTATACATATTTAATCTTTGCACAGTTAGGAGTAAAAGAATTATTATTTGTTTTGTTTGGTTCAAGAACAAGCCCTATTTGTTGACTCTGCCTTCCATTCTTCTGAGGTGGGTAAAATGAGGACCCAGATTGTTGGGGGCAATATGCTGACTCTGAAAACCTCTTACAGAGGTGGTAAAGCACTGTGAAGCGGTATATACCGTGTTTCCCCGAAAATACGACATGTCCCAAAACTAAGGCCAAGCCTGATTTTTGGGGTGGGCGTAAATATATGCCCTCCCCCGAAAATAAGCCCTAGTGAAGGGGTGGGCGTGGCCAGCACAGGAGGCAGCCCTTCCCTTCCCCGGTCAGCTAATGGCAGCTGGGGCCCTTAATCGCGACCCACAGATCAGCTGATCAGGAGCCTCCTCTCGTTCTATCTCTCCCCAGCGTTCTTGGCGCTTGCCTGCCTCCCATCCATTCAACCCCCTCGGCTGCAAACTCCCGCCCCGCTCACAAGAGAGCAGCTGCCCGGCACCTCTTGCCACGTGGTGCCCACCCAGCGGACAACCCCCCCTCTAGCCGGGCAGAGCGCCACTCACCGACCGAGCGGTATCCCAGGATCATGATGTGGGCGAAGCCAGTGAGCACGAGGTCCTAGAGGAGTCCGCGCCGCCGCCATCCCAGCACTGAGGATGGCTTCCTCTGCGGCTTCCAAACCCCGTCTGGAAGCCGCTGGAAACGAAGAAGAGGCCGGTCGGGCCAGCCGCCTGCTGCTGAGTCTTCCGGGAGCTGGGACAGCCACATGGAGCTGGAATCATAGAGCGGGAAGCGCACTCCCAGAGCGGCCGCTGCTGGAAGACTCTCTGCATCGGCAGCGGCCGGTCTGGGAGTGTGCTTCCCGCTCTATGGTTCCAGCTCCATGTGGCTGCCCCAGCTCCCGGAAGACTCGGCAATAGGCAGCTGGCTCAACCAGCCTCTTCTCCGCTTCCAGCGGCTTCCAGCTGGGGTTTGGAAGCCGCAGAGGAAGCCATCCTCAGTGCTGGGATGGCGGCGCGGACTCCCCATGCGGGGCTGCAGCTCCCTTTGCCGCCTCTCTGCCCCGGCTGCCGGAAGACTCTCTGCCCCAGCTCCCGGAAGACTCGGCAGCAGGCGGCTGGCCCAACTGGCCTCTTCTCTGCTCCAGAAGCTTCCAGCCGGGTGCTCACCGGCTTCGCCCACATCAACGTGGTGAGGCCTGGGAGGCGTGCGAGCGGGGGGTGGGGGGGACAGGCACTCACACGGCTTGCCTTCAGGCTGCTTGCGTTCCATCTCCCCGTGGGAGGGGAGGGGCTTGATGGTGGTACGCGGAGGGAGCCTCTCTCTGCCCGGCACCTCTTGCCACGTAGTGCCCACCCAGCAGACAACCCCCCCCCCTCTGGCAGGCCAGAGCGCCACTCACCGACCGAGCGGTAAGAGGCCGGTTGGGCCAGCTGCCTGCTGCCGAGTCTTCTGGGAGCAGCTGCTCTGGGAGTGTGCTTCCTGCTCTATGGTTCCAGCTCCATGCGGGGCTACGGCTCCCTTCGCCCTTCGCTGCCTCTCTGCTCCGGCTGCCAGAAGACACGGCAATAGGCAGCTGGCTCAACCAGCCTCTTCTCCGCTTCCAGCGGCTTCCAGCTGGGGTTTGGAAGCCGCAGAGGAAGCCATCCTCAGTGCTGGGATGGGCTGTGCTCTTGCGAGCAGGTGACCACACTTGTCGCCTCTTGCACCCCCAAAATAGTAAGACCCCCCCAATAAGGCCAAGCCCTTATTTGGGGGGGGGGGTCAAAAGAAAATAAGACCCTGTCTTATTTTCGGGGAAACATGGTAGGTCGAAGTGCTATTGCTATTAGATGTTACCAAACCATACAAGATATAATTAAAACTACTTCATCTTAACTTTAACTGATTTTCTCTAATATTTTCTATGAATCTAAGACCTTCACATTTATGATTCCTCTGTTATAGCAATATTTATCTCTATGATGTGCAGTTGCAAGCATTACTATAAAGTATTATTGGAATTTATGAAAATCAGGGATGGCATTTTAAAGCATAATTTAATAAATACAAATGCAAATAAATTATCTCAGAAGTACAGGTAGTCCTTGATTTACGACAATTGAACCCAAAATTTCTATTGCTATGCGAGACATTTTTAAAGTGAGTTTTGCCCCATTTTTTGACCTTTCTTGCCACATTTGTTAAGTGAATCACTGCATTTATTAAGTTGGTTACACAGCTGTTAAGTGAATCGGGCTTCCCCACTGACTTTGCTTGTCAGAAGGTTGCAAAAGATGATGACCCCAGGACACTGCAACCACCATCATAAATATGAAGCAGTTGCCAAGTGTCTGAATATTGATCACATGATCATGGAGATGCTACAGTGGTCATAAGTGTGAAAAATAGTCATGTCGCTTTTTTCACTGCTGTTGCAATTTTGAACGGTCACTAAATGAACTGTTGTAAATCGAGGACTACCTGTAATTACATATCAGATTACCTTCCATCCTTAAGGTTTTTTATTCAACGCATTCCAATAAATTAATTACAAAGAAAGACAGTAAGGATTTTTATCAGCTTTCTTTCTCATTCCAAGAGTATTTTTTTTTTAAATGCTAATGTCACACTCTCAGCTCTGGGGTTCTGTGCTCTATACAATCTTCATCATATGATTAGTGTTATTATTTATGCTTACATTATATCTTAATCATACATATGAATTGGATTATTTAGTTATTATCAGCTGTGGTCACAGTAATAATAATTCCTATGAAATTGATTTTAAAAAGTCTTTATTCCATCAAATGGCTACACCAATTCTGATCATACAATGGGCTGAAATAAATATAACACATGCTTTATTTTTATTCAAGAATGTAAGTATTGTTCACAATATTTTATTTGATTTGGGTGAAACTCCATGAACATAAACTACAGAATCTAAATCTATTTTTAAAAATATTTTCAACTAGTACACAAATTTCCATTTAGCTTCAATGTAAATTATTGATACAAACAATTCTGCATTATATTACTTGCAATGTGACTAAGGAGATGGATATTTAGAAACATGTGTTTCAAATAGATATCTTAATATTTGAATAGCCTTATATTTTAAAAAAATATATATGTTTGAAATTGTCAGCAATGAGAATCTTCCAGTAGCAACGTTAATTCGCTTACTAGTATCCAAAGTACCACAATTAATAGATAGGAATTATATATAATACATGCCAAATTATGGATAGAATTAGTAAACAATGAGGAGTCCTTGGTGCTTCCTGAGCTTAGTTGTTTGCCAAAGACTCTACACACCATTCAATCCTGAGCTACATATACTGTATTATCTTCTATTGGAATAAATAATGCATGTAACTTACGCATAGCTATAGCTTATATCAAGTATACCAACATCTACATTAAAAAGATATCCAAATGATTTAACTTGTACATAATGCATATGGGAACATATTACATAAAATTGATGAAACTGAATTTTGGAAAAGATCTGTGTAAACTAATTGCATTACTATGCACACTAAAGCAATATATTATAATAAGAGCTTGAAAATATTTTTTTCACACCTACTATTAGATTAGAACTTCAAACCCATGGGCAGAGTTTATTAAAAAGCAAGATATGTTGAAGTTAAATTCATACACTTAGTAAGTACGGTATAGGTACATAATAAGTTTCTACTGTTCCAACAAATGCACTGGGGATTATCTGTTGTCTTTTTTTAAAACAGTTACCACATCTTAAAAGACTTTCTGCCTACAGTTATCTAATAGTGTCACTCAATCTAACAGTGTAATTCAATTTTGTTTAGTGGCAACAAACATAACAACACACACACACACACACACACACACACACACTTGGAGGATATGACTTGGTCCAAGTAATACCTCTAATAGACTCCAGTTGGAGCAGAAAAGCTAAAATTAAGATTGCTTCTCCTGAACTTGAGATACGTTTGGTTTAACAGACATTCATGTACAGAATATCCACATAATCTGAACATAGAAATTTTCTGTTCACATTTTTCCTGGAATTTTTATAAATCTAATTTTTAGAAGTATAAATTCAGCTTTGTTTAGCTTCCCTCTTTTTTTTTTTAACAGTATTTCATTGTTCAGGGAACTCTGGTCAATGAGATAGGTCAGGACATCTGAGTGTTAAGACATGAGGTGGGACCTGTTGGATATTCCCTAATTCACTCAATTCTGTATTCTGAAGCAGCTTGTCATCAGAGTTGAGAATGGTCAAACTTTATTATCACCTCCCCCAGAAAAGTATACTGGAATCTCAAACCATTGTAGTAATTTGCAGATCATTTCAAGAATAAAATTGTTGGAATTCTACTTTTGACATACTTTACTCAAGTGTCCAGTCTAATGGTTAAAATATAGGAAGGCTCAGATGGCAGACAAGACACTTTACTTACATAGCCTTGTACTTTGGGACTCCAAGCCAATTATAACTGTACCTTTCCACCACAAATCTCAAAGGAGATAGTAATCTATTATTGAAAAGTTCTCCATGGGTCCCTAAAGTTACACCAACTACCATCCAATTACAAGCACCTCTTTGTTACTAGAAACATAGATCACTGAATCAAAGTTGTATAATAAGGTGTATTTTGAGTCATCAAGTCCAACTATCAAGTCATCAAGAATACAATTTAAAACATCCAATAAAAATGAGTTGTCCAGCCTTTGTGTGGGCAATGTGCTTAATAATGTAGCAACTGGCTAGCTGCAGATATTTTCAAATGACATGATTTTAACTCTTTCCTGGGCTTAGGCCTGGGTTTGCACATTAGCATATCAGATACTCTTCTGAAGGACAGAGTTAAATACAATGCAATTCTATTGATGTTTGATGTCCATGTAGCTTAATACTGTCAACCACAGTATTTCCTTGGCTTATCTCTGTGAGTTGATGGTGCTGTATTACAATGATTTTACTTCTACTTGCACAGAGTTGAGTGACCATCTCTCTATCCTGGCAACAATACCATGGGGTACCTCAAGACATTATTTTGTCCTCAGTGATACATCATAACCATAAAAAATTGCTGGGGTTTGAGGGCTAATAATGATCAGTATGTTGAAGGCAAAATTCTCTGTAACCTCTGAATTAGGAGAGGCATATTCCAAACCAGGACACAACAACGGGGTAGATAACAGCCAGTAAACAGAGACTTTATCTTAATAACATTTTAGAATGGGTGGGTTCCACATGAGAATTTCAGAAATTTGTTTGCTCTAAAAATGTTGCTCCAAAAGACATTACCACCACTGGAACCGAAGTGACATATTTCTAGTTTTGGTAAGTGCACTAATTATATCTTTACATGGATGGGAACAGTTTAGCTGTATTTGTTCAGGAAAGGGAAACTTTATATTTCGATTACTGTAATATATGCTACAAGGGTAGCCTTGTGCTTGATCTGGAAAGAGAAGCGCACGCAAAATGTGGCATAGCAGGTTGCTAAGTAAGGCTTATGATCATGCACATGTTATGCTTCTGTTCGTTTTAAATTCAGTATTATGCCAGGTTGAAGATTCTGCTCTTTACATTATAAGGTCCTAAATAATGTGGCACTAGGATACCTAACAGATCAATTACACTGTTACAGACCTGATTGATTGGTAAGATCATCATAGGAGGTTCTGCTGCGTGTGCCGAGACTGACTGATTGTCATCTTGCGGTTACTCGCAGACAAGCCTTTTCTGTAATGATGCCTGTACCCTGGAATGCTCGGCCACCTGAAATTCATGAGGTACCTACTGTTACATCTTTTAGGTACCTTCTGCCAGGATTTCCTTCTATCAATGTTTGATGGCTAGTTTTGCTTTTGCTTAACACATCTTTACTTTGTTTTTAATATTGTATTTAATCCTTTTGATTGTAAACAAGTCCAGTATCTGACTGTACGAAAAGCACTATAGAAACATGAATAATGCATCTTGAGTTTGCATAATATTTCAGCACATTTAATTATGGATTTTTCTGGTAGTGACTGTGATGTTCTCTTTTTATGCTAATAGTGAATATGTAGATTCTAACACCACACAGCAATTTTGTTTATTATAAACCACCATAACCAAGATTGACTCCCAGCAGTTTACAACACAAAAACAGAAACACAGAATAAAAACCAGGAATGAAAACAGCAGCACATAACCCTGATGCCAAAACCAAGGACAATAGTAAAGCTCTTTGGAAGTGATATGGAAAAGCTCTAGTTTCACTGCCTTGCAAACAGATTAAAGGGTTAATACAAACTGAAGCTCTATAGAAAGGGGGGTGGGTTGATATCCTAAATCACATATTCTCCATTTTCAATTTCAATATACTTTCTGAAAGATTTAATCTGAAAGATTAAAGTAATAAATTTATCTTTTTGAAAAAGTATACAGAATATAAACAGTTCTGTAATTTTATTCCTGTATATTGGATTTTAATTACCTGAAGAAGATGGCAGTTGGTCATAATCCTGGGATATTCTGTGGGCCTTTATATTTTCACCAGTTAATCTTCTAACAGGTGGTAAAGGAACTGAGCCATTTGTAGGATCAAAAAAAAGATCTGTGAAAGGAAAAATAAAGATCATTTTATGTATTTCTGTTCATAGGACATAAATTGACAAAAACGTAATTCAAAGTTAAAAAATACACAAGAAACAAATGGTGTAATATGTTAAATTTTAATTTAATTGAGTTGAATTGTAAGGTCCTCTTCATGAAAAGGACTCCCTTCTAATGTGGACTTCACCTTCTTTTTAATGGTTTACTTTGCTAATCAGAAAAATTGTGGTTAATTTTAATCAACTATTGAGATATGCCATAAAGAATTCACAGAAAACCTGAAGTATAATATTAAGACTGTGCACTCTAGAAGTCTTAAACATTTAGTTGTCCTTTCTCTTTCTATCATTTGCAGCTTTGTTCCCCACTCTCTGCTACTGCTTTGCTCCAACTGTATTTTATAAACTTTTAACATAGATCCACAGTAGATCCACCCATGCAACAAAGCTTCCCAGAGCTTTCTTGTGGCCTCTGAAAAGAATTAGAGAATGTGTGGCATATCTTTCCCTCAGTGGGAAGAAAAAAGACTCACTAAGTGAAGATACCTTTCATGAAGGGTGCTTCAAACCAAACATTATTGGCAAAGCATTACTAAACACACGTATGTTCATCAAAGGAGAAGAGTTATATTTAAAAGATTAGAACAAATAAATGTAATTAACTTTTCACAATAATGATTGGAACTTTTCAATCACTCAATTAATAACTGTTTCAAAAGGAAATAATATGAGAATGAATTATTGTGCAAGGTAGGGCTTTAGAACATTTCCAGACCAAGTGCTGCACTTTGTTTTCAATGGCATACTGGGAGCTTCATTCCCTAAAATAATTACTAGAATCAGGGCAGTGGCTAAATTTGATTTCGCTTCATTTTGTTTTGCATTTAGTTAATATTAAATACAGTTACTATGATTACTCTCTAAGCATGTTTTTAATTTTTCTCTCATGTCCCTTTGTAATTTGAGAACCTTTAAAAGCCTCTGAGGACTACTCCTAAAGACTTTTTAAAGCCTCATATAAAAAGTTAGAGAAGCAAGTATTAGCAATATTCAATGAAAGAAGCATTAAAAAATTAAGATGGCAGTGAAATTTATAAAATGTATAAATTACACAAAATTAGACTGTGCTAATATTACCATTTTATAAATGGTATCTCCATCAGCAATGTAGAGTCAACAGCTCTAACAGTTATAGATCCTTTAACCAGCTACAGTAAAAATCTACAGCAGAGAGAAAGCAGAGCAGTAGCTATGGATCCTCCCCTTTTTGAATTGCCAACTTTGCTCCCTGCCTCTCACCTCCATGAATGTATTTTAGATAGTTCCAAATTTTATCCCTGTTTTGCTGTTTATTCCCCACGTTTTTAAAAAGTCCTTAGATTTATATTTAAATTTTCCTTTGCTAAGGACTGAAGGAAACTCACCTGGTGCTATAAATCCTCCAGATCCAAAAGTTCCTAACAGCCGAAAGGCAGTTAACAAGAAATTTCTTAATGTGATTAGAAAAGGAAGTATGCAAACTTAGTATCCTTTCAAAGGCGTCAAGCACAGTTTGAGCAAGATGGCTATTCCCACATTTCCCAGAGTGCTACGGTAAACCCACTGGAGACCTTTGTGGTCTTCTCACAAGGAGCAGCTGTCAGGGGCACTTGTGGGTGATCTCAATTCTTCTCCTTGTCTGGCCAGCTCTTCATTCCTCTGTGGTTGTCAGCTGTTTTTGCAGAGTTATCTTTAATCTGCCATTTCTTCCCAGATGACAAAACTCCAAACATAAACTACTTCTTAACTTGCAGATCACTATACCATTAATAGTGTATATTTCGGAAATGTAGGAAATTAACTTGCTTATTTTTCTACATAACCTCATAACTTCGATTTTATAGTCTACTCCTCCAAATGCATGGTTAGATCTATGATGACAGGCAGTTAAATATTTGAGAACATTTTTTATAACTAAATCTCTACAGTAAAATAAAATAATTATCACCATCACCATCTCTTACCAGCGGGAGGGTGGTATAGTTCATGTCCAGACAGGGGTCTGTTTCCTGCAACAAGTGGTCTTGTTTGCTCAATGAAGCTATGGCGTGCAGGAGGTGGTGGAGGTGGAGGAAGGGAAGGTGGTGGATTGTCGGACAAATCTTCACCTGCATTGACAGAGAAATTATATAAACCCATTATCAGATCATTTTCCGAAAGCTGATCTAGTAGTACAGGGATTTTAATACAGGTCATTCTCGACTTAGTATTACAATTGAGCCTGGAATTTTGGTCGTAAATTGTGTTGTTAAGTGGGTCACCACAATAATACTTTTTGGGAGGAAAGATAATCAGCACTATCTCAGTTCAGTTATTTGTTTAGGATTCCAGTCTAGACTTGTCCATTTGCAGGAGCCAAACTGGTTAGTACCGTGTTTCCCCGAAAATAAGACAGGGGCTTATATTTTTTTGACCCCCCAAATATGGCCTCGGCCTTATTATCGGGGGGGGCTTATTATTTTGGGGGTGCAGTAGGCGGCGAGCGTGGGTCTGCATGTCCCATCGCCGCTGCCTCGCCTCCCCTCCCTGCCGCCACCGCCTCGTGGAGCAGGACTCAGTAAGGCTTGTTGTGCCGTTGCATGCACGAACTGCAGGACTGCCGCAAACTTCATCATACTGGCACAGCTGGGGTCCTGCTGCCGTTGGTGCATGCAACGGCACAACAGGCCTTGCAGAGTCCTGCTCCACGAGGCAGCGGCGGTGGCGGGACGAGTCTCACAGAGACTCATTTCTGGCAGGTGGAACATGTTGGGCCGTGAGACGCACGTCCTACCTGGGACTTGTAGCTCCGTCACGTTCCTTGGCGTTGTGTCCACAGAAGCCCATGGGAAAAGGAAACTTGTCGCGAGTTCAATCAAACTTCT
>QLTV01000376.1:1554094-1568783 GCA_003457575.1 Thermophis baileyi
CTCTGCCTCTGCCAGCGTTGTGACGCGCTCCTGCCTGAGATGGGGCGGCGAGGCAGCCATCAAGGCTCCCCTTTTCTTCCTCGGAGGCAGGAGCGCGTTTGAAAACGCTGGCAGAGGCAGAGCCCAGAGGAGCCGAGCAGTCTCGTGGGGTATGCGTGCCCTCGACTCTCACTTGCTCTCGCTCTCCCGGCCAAAAAAGTGCCCGCAGCAAAAAGAGCGCCTCCCGGCATGCCCCCCCCTTTCCCCCCGGAAAGTAATGGGGGGGCTTATTTTCGGGGGGTGGCTTATTTCAACGCATGTCCCGAAAAGCCCTGTTGGGCTTATTATCGGGACATGTCTTATTTTCGGGGAAACACGGTAGATAAATGAATTTGGAGGGAACAAATTTCTGTTGAATCAGTCTTCAGTTAAACTCCAAAGCTATTCTGATTAATACTGTACAAGTAAAATATCTTTAGCTAAAAAGTCAGAATAAAGGACTTTTGCTTTTTTGGGGGGAGGAGGGGAATTTTCAAATACTTTTAGCTCAGAATATGAAATGTAAACTTTTATAGTAAGTGGGCCCTTTGAATCTGTGTCCAGACGCAACATTTCTGCTAGTAGAAAGCCGTATTTCTTCATTTGTAAGATATCGCCTTCCTTGGTCCAAATCAATCAATACATCACTGTGGGGGCCTACAGCCAATACTATAATAATGCTTGTTTTTCTTGAGTCAGGGTTATAAAACTATTCAGGCTCTTCCATAGCTGACCCAAGACCCAGCCCACATTCTGGTGATATCCCAATATCAGTACAGGTCTTTGAAGCCATTATACAAAATGAAAGTAAAGTTTCTGCTAGAGAAATTGCTCATCCCTGTTTTAGGTTGCTACACATAAATCATTGCAACATATTACATAATATTCTAGTCTTTTTCTCCAAAATGAAAACACTAAAATTAAAAAGAATTTGTGACCTGCTTGACAAATAACAGCCAGGCAAATCGAGGTAATTTGAGAAAACATGTCTAGATGAAACTGTTAATCTAGTTTTTTTGAAACAGTTAAATGTTCTCCACTCCCAATTTAGGAATATAAATTAAAACAGAACACAGTATTATTCTATAGTATTATAAATTATGCTGTTATATTTATGATAATTTGAGATGGAATTCAATTCATTTTGATTTTGAATAAAATGTTCACATCTAACTAAATTTACATATGGAAGACAAATACATAAAACTGGACAAATCTTAATCTAATACTACTAAATATTAATGCATCAAATATATTATCATTTGCAGAAAAATGTATTATTATTTTGAACTGACTGTAGAATTCTGGTATTCCTCAAATTAATACCACAATTGAGCCCAAACTTTCTGCTGCTAAGTGAAATATTTGTTAAGTGAGTTTGCCCCATTTTACGATCTTTCTTGCCACAGTTGTTAAGTTAATCACTGTAGTTGTTAAATTAGTCAAACTGTTGTTAAGTGAATCTGGCTTCCCCATTGACTTTACCTGTCAGAATGTTGCAAACGGGGATCACAAGATCCTGGGACAGGGGTGAAATTCAGCAGGTTCAGACAGGTTCTATAGAACCGGTGGTGGCGATTATGCGCAGTTTGGAGAACCGGTAAATCGCACCACTGACTGGCCTCTCGCCTCCCACTCACTCCTTCTCGGGCTCATACACACAGAGCAAACATGAGAAGGAGGCGAGAAGCAGCCAGGTTGAACGCTAGAAGACTTGGCCGAACTTTTATGTCGGTTCTGTGGGCGTGGCTTGGAGTGGTGCCACCCCACCTTGCCGTGAGTGATATCACGTTGGCCACATCCACCCAGTCACATGACCCCCCTACCAAGCCACCCCCATCAAGCCATGCCCACAGAACCGGTAGGGGAAAAATTTGAATGTCACCCCTGTCCTGGGACACTGCAACCATCATAAATATGAGTCAATTGCCAAGTGTATAGTACGGTCATAAGTGTGAAAAGTGGTCATAAGTTACTTTTTTCAGTGCCGTTGTAACTTTAGTCACTAAATGAACTGTTGTAAGTTGAGGACTACCTGTACATTCATAAAAATCAATGAGGCGTCATTTACTCAATACTTAGTGTAGGATCTTAGATTTAGTCTACATATAGCTGTGTTTGAAAGGTTTATTATAAGGAGCTTGCTATATTGGAAAGAAAAAAAGAATATATAACCTGGAGGATGCACAAGCAAGTCATAATCAGAGGACGTTCTATTGAGTACAGATGCATGTTTCAAATTTTCCCTCAATGGAGGTCGCAGAGGCGGCAAAGGTATCGGAATAGTAGACTCAAAGGCTTCTCCTAAATACCAAACATTTAAAATACCTTAATTTTTAAACTTTCAAAAGCAGCATGTTAATTTTTTCCCTCTAAACATGCACTACTCATACCTATATCAGGTTGTTTCAATTTTTTCATCTCAGATGAAGTATTGTGTATTTCACTACTTATTCCAGAGCACTGACCATTCTCAAATACACTGAAAGCAAACATAAAACCTGTAGTTTTAATCACATAGAAGTTACATGGAATTAGATGCAAAAATGAAATGCAAAATGAAGATACTTAAACTAGTACTAAGAAAATTTAACTTCAGACAACTTCAACTCTTCCCCTTTGCCTCCATTTTAATGACTATCACATATCTTAATTTTTAATAAAAGACAGCATCATCATTTTCTAGCACCAACTGCACATGAACTCAATAGAGGCAGATCAGAACTGAAACCAAATAAAGTTTGATTAAATGACTGACAATTACAATTCATTTCATAATGTTTCTATAAAGGGAAATACATACATGAATTCTTAGTAAAATAAAAGAGAGAGAGAGAGAGAGAGAGAGAGAGAGAGAGAGAGAGAGAGAATTTAATTTCTATAACTGCCCATCTCAACAAGTGACTCTGAAAACAATTAAAACAGTACAAAATAAATATATATGAGACTAAGTAAAATTTACTATGTATATTAATACAGCTTGGACACAGAGCCCTTAACACACTCAAGGCCCCAAGCCTGGGCACAAAACCAAGTCTTCATGGCCTTGCAAAAGGGCAACAGGGTTAGGATCATCCTAGTATCTGACAAGAGATATTCCAAAGATATTCCTAAAAAGAGATATTCCAAATTCTCTGCTACAGCAGAGAAGGGCTGATTTCCTGATTTCTGCCAGTCAACACTCCTTGACTGACGGGATCTGCAACTTGCCCAATCTGCCTGGAGATAGAAACAACTGGGAGAAGACCATCCCTTAGTGACCCGATTGCAGATCATAAAAGGCTTTTCAAGCAATAACCAGCTCCTTGAATTGCACCCAAAACCACACTGGAATATTGGTAACTCACAAAGCAGTGATGTTACATGTATCAAACACACTTTACTATGCTTATAGCTACATTCTGTATCAGTTGAAGCTTCTGAGTGCTTTTTAAGGGCAGTCCCATGTAGAACACATTGCAGTAGTTCAGAAAAAAGGTCATAAGGCATGAGTGACTGTCAGCAAAGCCTCCCTATCCAGAAATGGGTACAAGAGTCATCTTATAGGGGAGATGGGTGGCATAAAGTTTAATCTATATATCAATAAACTGGCATACTACCCTAAGTTATGCAAAGGCCCTTCTAGCCAACCCTGGCACCTGATCTTCTAGCAGGAATCATGACTCCAAGAGGATGCCCAGATTGTGCACTGGGTCCATCTGGGGCAGTGCCACTCCATCCAGAACTAGTGATGGCAAAACCTTATCATCACAAGCCCCAAATATGCAAAGACACTCTGTCTTCCTTGGGTTGAGTTGAAAACCAATGTATCCCATTGAGATTCTTACAGCCTCCAGGCACTGACATAGGACAGGTAGTCCAGGGTGGAGATACAAAGCTGGGTAGCATCAGCATATTGATACCTTATCCCAGACTGTTGGATCTCCTCACCCAGTGGCCTCATGTGAATGTTAAATAGGACAGGACAGAGAACTGAGCCCTGGGGTACCCCACAAAATAGGGACCACAGGTTGGAACTCTATCCCCATCAACACCAATTGGAATGGAGCCTGGAAAAAAAAGGAGAATCAGAGCAATGTTGCACATCCCCAATTCCCAAAGATGGTCCAGAAAGAACCGTGATCAATGGAATCGAAGGCCATTAAGAGATCAAGAAGAACGAGGACGGTCGCACTATTCCCATCTCACTACTGCCAGAGGTCAACTAAGAGCACAGTCAATGCTGTCTCAGTCCTGTACACAGTCAGAACCCGACTGAAAAAGGTCCAGATAATCTGTTTCATTCAGGGTTCTCTGCAGCTGCTACACAACCACCTTATTTACAAACTTTCCTAAAAAAAAGGGAAGGTTGGAGACTGGACAAAAGCCAGACTGGTTGAGTCAGGAGATGACTCCTTCAGGACAGAGTGCGCTAATGCCTCCTTAAGAGCTGACGGAATCACGTCCACCCTCAAGGAGTTATCAATTACAGTACTGCCCAGACCTAATCGTGTTTATTTTTTGTGTGTGTGCGTGTACTTGCTGAAATAAAAAGGTGATATTCTATTAAATATTTAAATATAAGTATTAAAAGCTGTGAATTATATTCTGAGAATGTATGTCAGCAAAAAGTCTATTCTTTGTGTGGGGGGAAAAACTAAGAACAATGCCTAAAAATTTAGCAGAGAGCTGCTGAAACCTGAAACCAAAATATTTTAAATTCTGTGTAAAGATGTAATCTTAAAAGTAACATGATTAACATCAATCAAATATAAAACTAAACTGAATGTCATGTCAAATGGTTCTCTACCATCATCTTCAAATAATCTTACCGAGTATGAGACTTCATTTTATGGCAATGAAGTGATTGTGAAGGCAAAGAAACAGGATGGGATGAAGGAATCTTGTACTCATCTTCTACATGTTCTCTTGATTTTTCAGAAAAGGAATTTATAACAGCAACAGAAGACCTCAAGAGAAAAGTACACCAAATCCAGATGAGTTTTTGTTGGTACAGAAAATAAATATATCAATCACTGCATTTACAAATGGATTTAATTACATTTTTTTCTATTTTATTGCCACAACAAAGCCAAAAATAGAGTAGGTATGTGCATTTAATGAGATACAAATGTGTTCCACTTCCTTATGGAGGTTGTGCACTTTGCTCTCTTCTCTCTTTTTCCACAAGCCAAGGAGACACTCAGAAATTTCCAGCTTTGATTAACTGCAGCTTTCTTTGCAAAACAAATTCAGATGTCTCAAAACACAGACACACACAAAGCAAAACTTAAGATGTTTAAGCCATACTACGTTATTTTTAAAAAAACTAGAAGAACTGAATATAAAATTAAGGAATCATAGTTGTATTTTCTTTAAATAAAATTTGAAATGCTGTACATATCAAAAAACAATTGTTCCATGGAAATAATTCAACAAATTAACAATTCATTGATAATTTATAATGCAAATTATCACTAAAACATATATCAAAATACAAGATACTATGAATCTATTTCCATAAGCTCCAAAGTCTTCCCAACTCTGAGAGTTCAATCTCCAAAGATAATTTTAGGAACTGTCATTAATTATGTACGGATGTTTTAAAAGCAGGCATTTAAGACATTTAGATAGTATTATAAAACTCAAAAGATTCTGATTTTACTTGCAAACACCCTAAAGTGTAAGGGCAAAGTTATGGCTTGTTAGTGTCCATTTTGGTTAGCTTTAGGACAATTAAAAATCGAAACAATGGGGAAAAAATACCCAATGTGATGTGAGGAAGTAAAAGAGATAACTAGCTTCAAGCTATAATTCAGGGGGAGATTCATGAGAAAGGGAACATTTTTCTTCCAAAACAGGGTTTGAAATGTTCATTTTCACTATTAGGCATTTTGTACTACACAAACTGTAAGTGTTTCAAAGCAGTTCAAGCTATATAAAATATAACCAAAAGGAAGGTGGCTTTTTAAATTAATTTATTTAATAAAAAGTATGTAACATTCAATGAAATATAAGGCTTATAAAGATAAAATGCTTTACTACTTTCTGTAAAGTCTCTGAAACAAGGCAAAACAGACGTGTTTTTTTAATCAGTATCCCAAATGAGTATTTCATTTGCCAGCAGGAACGTTATATAAAACTACAGAAACTGAATTAATTGTATTAATGAAGATATATGTGATTCAAGATTATACTTGAACTGAAACTATTAATTTGACATCTAGCATTGATCATTTCAGATATAACATTTATAGGCTCCTTTTCAACTATAAGAACCATACCAAATGACACCATTGATCTCAAATTCAGTTGTCAAGCATAGTGCTTCTATGACATACTTTATGCATCTGACATATCTTATGATCTATCTAATGAATAGATGATAAGCCCTGGCAAGTTAGATTTACTCCAATAAGCTTTATGTTGGCAAGATCAAAACTGGATTTTGGAATGCCTGCTTCAGCATAACTTTGTGAGCAAATGATACTATAGACATATGAGATACTATTTTTGATTATGTAACTTAATTGACCTATTGAATTGAATGTGTACAGACATTTATTTTTTACAATATGTTTTTAATAGTATACAGTGTAATGAAACAAACAAAATGTTAAAAAGTTATGATATTTATGTAGTTACTTACCAAGCACATCTAAATTATATTAAAGTACCAAACTGTCTTTACAATCCCCAAGGCATGTTACAACCTTTGAGCACCCCTAATGTTTGGAAATTGAAAGCTGAAAAATTTGACTCGCCCTAATATACAGTATACATTCTTAGTTTACAACGTATGTTATTAGTTTTTGTTTTCTTGTTTTGCAATTTTAGTTCGGCTTTATTCATTTCTATATTTTAAAACTTGTTATTTTAAATCACCTGGAGTTGTATGAGACGTGCAGTATATAGTACATGAATAAATGCTAAATAAATAAATAATTTTATATTATAAATAGATTATTTGTTTATAAATAGATTATTTATTATTTATAAATAAATAATGATATCGGGCTGCCCTTGAAAAGTATCCAGAAGTTTCAATTGGTTCCAAATGTCCACATGGCTTTATGCAGGCCTAGATATACACATGTGTCATCTCTCCTGCGGCAACTGCATTGACTGCTGATCCACTTCCAGGTCCAATTTAAGATGCTAGTTGTCACCTTTAAACCCCTACACGACTTGGGACCAGGTTATTTGAATGATCATCTTTTCCCAGTTACATTTACCTGACCCACCAGAGTGGAGGGGGCAGGGAATGTTACTGGCCCCTTCTCCTAGGGAGGTTTCATCTAGCAGGACCAAGAAGAAAGGCCTTCTCCATGATGGCTCCCTCCCAGTTGAAAGTCATCCTGTGGAGATAAGATTGGCCCCAACTACAACTTTCAAAAGGCTGTGATGACATGTCAATGAGCCTGGGGACTCCTGATTGGGATAGAGCCTATCAAGTGGTTTATTTGATTGATAGTTGTCATCAGGGGAGTGGGGGGGGGGGTTTACTGCTTGTTTTTATATTGGGTTTTTAAGCTGCCCAGAGTTACTGACAGTGAGTTGGGCAGGCATATAAATTTTCATAAATAAATAAAATACAGGTCTGTTTTGCCACATATTTTTTTTAAAAAAAAAACACCTTAATGGTTTCATGTTTTATCAACTGCAGTGCATATCATGAGGATTCTGTAAAATACCAGCTTTAATAAAAATAAACAATTTCCTCAAGATCCACTCAGATGGTCTTGCATCTGCTACTTAATGTTTACAGATTTTTTTTTGACTAGAAAGAACACTCTTGCCTTTATACTTTCAGCCTAGAATAAACAGAATTGATGGGAATCTATAAAAGAGGTGGTATGAGAGATATTTATCATATCATCAGATTCATAAGAATTGAAAGATGTGGGGGAAGGGATTATATCTAGTGGTGAAAAACAGCATTTATGAGTCCCATAGAGGAAAAAAAGACAAAAGAAAATATCTTATTACAAGTCCTTTTATCAGCACTATACATAATACTATATTTATTCTCCCAGATATTTGCCTAACGTGTGGGAGACTAGAAGGAAAGAATGATGGTGACTGAAAATTGACCATTCTATCTCCCTTAAGAGAGGCTAATTTCGAATTATGAATTTTTAGTTTGAATTTTTAGGAAAAGTAAATAGTTTTTTACTCTTTTTTCCATTTTTATGATGGTACCGGTAGGTTGGGATCCATCCTAACCTGCTTTCCTCAAACCTGGACACTACAACTGCTGAATCTTTTCAAACTGCTTTTGAAACATTTTCATCAAAATTCTTTCAATGACTTCTATAATATAAGCATTATTTGTGTGACTATGTGCCTTCAAATCAGTGTTGATGCCTGGCGAGTGCCTGGAAAACTCTTTACAGTTCCCTTGGCAAGATTTTGGAACTGTTTTGCCACTGTCTCCTCCCTATGGCTGCGAGAGGGGGCATGGCTCAAGGTCACCCAGAGGCTTCATGACAAGGCAGAAATAGAACTTATAGTCTCCTAGCAGTTGCCAGGATTTATGAAAAGTTCCGGAGAGAGTCTTTCGGGAGGTAAATCTACTCTTCCCCCATTTTAGAAAGTGTTTTTATCATTGTTTAAAAATGAAACACTAGATCAACCTAATGACTCCTAAAACAGACTTTATTTCTCCTGGCAAAGAGCCTATTGTTTCAACAAACAGAGATGAAAGAGAAGATGACTGGTTAATTCTAGAAATTATTTTTTCACTTTAGTGAATCCCATATTGACACAAAATTATTATTGCCTTATTAACTCTGATTTTTCAGAGTTTTGTATGCATCACAAATTCTGCATTTGTAAGACTTCAGAAAAGATCTATGTTGTGTGATTATAATTATGAAACGCCTATTAACGGAATCTGAAGGAACTATGATATGGTAACTTTCAATATTTATTCACAGCCTTCTTTAATGCTCTTCTAAAATGCTTTTAAATATATTTTTTAAATTCATCTTTGAACAACACTTCTAGATAAATGAAGAACTGAAAAGTCCCAAATTTGTGAACATATTCTACTCAATACATAATTCTAATTCATAATTCTAGTTCATGAAAAATCTGCATCCTCATAATTTATATAATTAATGTTCTTAAAATTGAACTTACTTCATATTTGGCATGGCTGAAACAACTGGAGGGGGAGGTGAAATGCGAGGTGGAACATCATATTCTTCATTACCTAGATGGCCATTTGAAAATATCTGCAAGAGATAGATTTCTCAGGATGGTAATTTGCAAACTATATGCAAGTAAAATGCTCATTTACAACATTTTGAACCCATTCTCATCTTTAATTTTATGTTTCATTCTGCCTGTCATCAATATAAATTTCATGTGTTCAGCACTATAAATAATTCAGCTAAGGTTTCCTCACACACTTTTTAACAGAACAGAATATGTAACAAATATAACAGATATCTAGGAGAGAAGCAGCTCGAACTAAGAAATTTCCTGACAGTGAGAACAATTAACCAGTGGAACAGCTTTTAGAAGTTGTGGATGTTCCATCACTGGAGGTTTTTAAGAAGAAATTGGAAAGTCATTTGTCCAGAACAGTATAAGGTCTCTTGCTTGTGCAGAGGGTTGGACTAGAAGACTTCCAAGGTCCCTTCCAACTGTTATTCCATTTTGTATTTTGTTACCTAAATAATTCAACTAGGGTTCCCTCACACACTTTAATAAGCATATTCCTTAAAAATGTCTGATATAGATTTTTTTGTTTTTAGTTATTTTACTATACAATTTTTAAATAAATTATAATTAAATAGGCCACTAAAAGATATATTACATTTACCCTTATACTGTACTATTATTTAAGCATTCGTGTTCATTAAACTTCATATATTGTGTCATTACCATCTTCCAATGGTAATTCATGACAGAAGAATTGTTGCAGAAATCTTGTATCATAACACATGCAATAATGTTTTCTACTGATATCTGAATTTGCAGTAAGTCCAATTATCATTTCCTATAAATGGCTTCCTATTATTTAATTATTCCACACACTTCTCAACAGCATGAGGCTTCAAGTTCAATATTCCTAACTAAAACTAAACTTCATGCATCATACCATCTGGCTCTTACCTTGGTACCTTCTAAAGGTAATTCAGGGAATCTGTGCTTTCGTAGAAATAATGGATCAGAACCCATACGACAATGTCTTCCATTCATATTTGAGCTTGCAGTAAGTCCAGGTTTGGGACAATTATCATTTCCTACTATACGACATCCCACAATTTGATTATTCCCACACATTTCTCTGGGGCACCAGGCTTCAAGTGGCATTGGTTGTTCTCTGGCAGATACACTTTCAGGATGATGCAAATGTCTACTTAACCTATTATCTGGAGGAATGGGTGGAGGCCTTTCTGGTGGAGGTGGAGGTGGCTCTCGTATTGGTGGTGGTGGTGCTGGAAGAGGCTTGTCTTGTTTCCTCATCATACCTGGAGAAGACTGAGACATAATACAAAAAACAATGCTTCATTAAGTATATAATCTATACTTAGTGACAAATACAACATTTTGTATAGTCACCTTAATTCATACATCACTGGCTAAAATGATCAACATGGAATTAAAAATTAATATTGCAAAATTATTTGAATGAATCAATACAAACACACCCAAATATAAAAGCAAACCCATGCTATAAATAAATTAAGTCCAGAAGCCTAATCCTTCAGTGTCAGTTAAAATGATAACATTAATTAAAATACCAATGAACAATTTGCAAATAAATTAGATAAATCAATATCTAACCATAATTAACAATTAAAAAACCTCATCAAATCAGAAAAATAAAATACTAATGTAGTACACAGCTAAGAAGTTTGCACACATATGGAAGCACATACTCTCAAATAACTTCTTTTTCTTTTACTATGCATCCAACATTTAGTTAAAAATCTGTTTAGTGTTCCAGCTATAATCCAAAGCTGGATATTCTTTAGAACGTTTATAAAATAATTATTTCCCTTCTCATAAAATACTATCTTTACTATAATCAGTAGTAGTCTCCATAATTTTCTTTCAACTAATTGTACATAATAGTCTTGAGTGTTCCACATAATTTTATTTGTTCTAGTATCTGTGAAATAAGTGTAGACTATATAATTAACTTTATAAGGTAACTTGTGATTTTTGAAAAGAACATAGAGTATCCCCATTGAGTAGAACATCCCATTATATAGAGATATAGGATGGTGTGTATATATAATAATCATAAAAAGTCACAGAAAGTATCAATTAACACAGGAAGGAGATTAGGCTGTTGGTTTGAGCTCTGAGCTTGGCAATTTGGTTGCAAATGTTTCATCACCATTCGAAGAGACATTGTCAGTTCAAAACGCACTGACGATGTCTCCTCGAATGGTGACAAAACGTTTGCACATTTCAACAGGAAGGAGAGCTCAGAGTTCAACAGTGAAGACACACACACCAGTTTATATGCTTTACTTGTTTTAATTATTGTTTGCTTTTCCAAATACACAAAATATTGACTTAGTGAAAAGAGAAGCAAAAGCTTAGGTGCAGGAATGATCACAAGTTAATTGATTTCAGTGGATTTGAATAAAAGCAGAAAAACCATGAGAACAGCAACTAAAGAGGTCCTCAGTATGTTTTTAAGAAAAATAATGTTAATTCCTAAGTTCTATTACTAAATTGTACTTTTACCTTTGGTGAGTTTGTCGGGCTGGCACAAGGGGATCGGGAAACTCCTTTCTGTATTAGGTCCAATCGAGGAGGGACTGGTGGAAGGGTAAGATGGGATCCTTGTATGGGATCAGGAAATGGTTTCCTTCTTTGAGCAAGAGGAGATGACCCTGGAGATGTCACTGGGGAATTCTGTCTTTCATTACACTGCAACAGAAGATGTCATGAAGTATGTAATATTCACCATTCAGGGAAAGCACCAACTTGCAAGTTCTTACTAGGCGCCTGTCAATTATAACAATATAAGATATTCAGACTGGATTTGGCATTTTTTGTCCCTCTATCGAGTCTTTCCCAAGGACCTGGGACAGGCAGATGTGGATGTTCGATGGGTTTAGAGTATCATCTCAGGATGCAAACTGTTTTGGGTAAAGCTGCTTTTTCAATTGACTGATGGTGAATTTGTCAATGCCAATAGTTCAAGTGGTACTCTAATTGCTTTGGGATTGCACCCAAGGAACGTATGATTATTGGTACCACATTTGCTTTCTTTTTGCCATAGTCGTTCTATTTCTATTTGCAGGTCTTTCTATTTTATTATTTACTTTATTAATATTATATCTCCACTTTTAAAGAAGCACTTAGCAAAACTCAGCTCTTCTTTCTCTTCACAATTTTATTCATAAATCACACCCTCTGCTCATTTAGCAACCACAATCTGTTCCTTAAATCAGAACAGAAATGGTCATTAAGTAAACAGGTGACCGAAAGAGATACAGTATGTTACAAAAATCACTGGTTGCTGCTCTCTCATTTAGATAACTTCTCTCATACAGTGTCCTATGCCAGACCTGTTTTGCTTTAAAAAGTTATTTATTCCTGACCTGCTATTCTCCGCAGAGCAGCCCTTTCCTAAAAAGTGCTAATGGAAAGTTAACAAGCTCATCTCTGTGACCTTAGTTGATCTATCCATTGCTGCCTGAAACTGACCAGAACCTTATTCAATTTCACATTGAAAACTTTTTTTGTCATGCCAACAAAATTTGGTAGAAAATGTGTGCATTTTGATTTTTTGTTTTTAAATTTATTATTACCGTTGTATTTATGAAATTGCTTAAATGCAGCTAAATGAGGGGTACCTATAGTTCTGTCAGATTTGGATGAGAGTTTCATAAACAACTAATAAATTTGGTGTTAGGGTTGTTAGATACCCTCATTCTCATTCACTAAATTGTTTCCTTCGTGGAATAGAACAGAGGAGAAATTGCCCGCTGTTGACAGCCTTTTATCTCACTTTTGCCAGTTAACGTTCGGTATTTTGTTGTCTTTTAATAAATAATTATTTGCATTTTCATCTTCATGAAATGTTTAATAACAAAGCAAGAGATGATAAATCTGCTGATTCTTTTTCTATTTTTACCCCATACTTTTAATATGCTGCTTACTAATGAACGTTCTCTCCTAAAATGTTTCTTTATATCAAGCCAAAAGTTTGATTGTAACTTGTAAAACAAGTGGAAATCCTGCTCCCTCAACAGAGGCAACCCAGCAAAAGTCAATATAATCCAGTCTATTATCTAAGTTAGACAACTAGCTTTATACAACTAGCTTTGAAGTTTCATACTGCTTGACTACCTCACTCTTTGGAATCTTGTAATATCGTTTATGCTGGTCTATGACTATAATAAAGATTTGATTGATTGTAATGGCTTAAATTTAATCCTCAATCTTTTGTTGGACCATTTAAAGCTAGTTATTTCTCTCTGTCAGTAATTTAGTACTCTATCTTTAGATTTTATTGGAGTTCTTTAAAATAGAAAACTAAACCTTAGCAGAATGTTCATTTTTACAGTTGGATGTTTTCTGAAACAAGACTGTTTTTGCTTTCTGCAGTATCTGCCATTATGTTTTTCAGGAGGTAATTTAAAAAAAAAAAGATCTTAAATTACTAGGTATTTCATTTTTATAACAGTAATGCCATTTCAGTTCTTTAATCTGATACTTTGATATTGAACCATACTGTGTAAGATCAATTCTAAAGAGTTCTTTAGATAAGTAAATGTAAAAAGACTATCATCGGCATATAATTTCAATTTCTGTTCTCAGTTTACTAATTTGTTTCCTGAAAATATATTGGTGCATATATGCATGTCTGCACATGTGTATGTTACATACACAGAGGGACATAAAATTATATCAGCAGCCAACTTTATGCAGGCTGGATATCAGCCAGCAGTCAGCATGATTACCACCTAGTCAAGAAATTCAAGCCAACCCAAATTGTGACATTGTTGTTAATGATTTTGTTTATATTTGCTTCCTTCTTTTACCTTCATTTATTGGTTTCCATTTGCAAATTAAGTGGGAGAAGTTCTAGAACTCTATCTCCAAATTATCCTATATAGGCTAAGGCAACAGTATTACAGGCATAAACACAGCTTAAATATACCCACTCAAAAATTTGTTCTAAGTATGATAAGCCTGCTTTCAACCAAGTTTTATGAGATCTCTTAGAATTTTTTGTTTTAATCCTCAGAACATTCAAAATCGGTTGAAATATAGTAAAATATGAAATATATTAGCAGTACATGCATAATCAGTTATGGAAAGATCTTCAGCTATAAATAACATACATATATGAAGTGCAGGGGTGGGTTCCAAATTTTTTTACTACCACTCTGTGGGCGTGGCTTAATTTTGTGGGTGTGTCTTAATTTTGTGGGAGTGGCTTGACAGTCATGTGACCAGGTGGGAGTGGCTTGATGGTCATGTGACCGGGTGGGAGTGGCTTGATGGTCATGTGACTGGGTGGGAGCGGCTTGGCAGTCATGTGGCCGGGTGGGAGTGGCTTGATGGTCATGTGACAGTGGGCAGGGCTTCATGGTCATGTGACTGGGTGGGCGTGGCTAGGTGGTCACGATCCTAGTTCCCCCTATGAGGATTCCTGCATCCGGACCTTTTGCAATCCCCCAAAGGATTAAAGGAAACCAGATTCCAC
>QLTV01000376.1:1571101-1585020 GCA_003457575.1 Thermophis baileyi
TTCTTTCCCCCCTTCCGTAAAGTTTTGCTTTGCACAGGCACAAATAACTCACGTGGGGAGGAACTGTTGGGTTCTCTTTTGAAATTCAGCAGCACTGCTACAAACCTGGGAGGTTTTCTCATACTGATTCGGTGTATTTCTCCTCACCAGTCCCTTCCCTTCCTTTCCTGTTAGGAGAACCTCCTGCAAAAAGGGCCAATCGTTCTGATCTTTCAATGATTTTTTGTAGTGCAGGAATCGGGGAAGCACCCGGGGAAGGCAGAAGGACACCTCTAGTGGATAAAGGGAGGGGTGGGGGTGGGGTTTCCAGCCCAAATGATTCGGGGCAATGTTTATCTTCGCGCCACACACCCGATGCAACGTCTGACCATGTTTTGAAATGTGAACATATAAAGAGATCAGAGAGCTAAGGGAAAGGGATATTTTCTGGTCGCCATAATATAAAAAAAGATGTAAAGACCCAAGAAAGAGTACAAAGAAGACCAACAAAGATGATCAAGGGCAGGGATGGGTTCCAACTTACCTCGCTGCCGCTTTGCTCCCTCCCACGCCACCTGGGCGCGCCTCATAGGCGCGCGCGCATGCACAGTAACAAAAAAAATCTAAAAAAACAAAAACAAAGCCGAAAAAAAGATGGAGACCACATGCACAGTGCCGGAACTCGGCTTCTGCACATGCTCAGAAGGGGAGGGGGAAATTAAAAAAAATAATAATTAAAAAAAATCAAAAATTTTTTTTTAAAAAAGATGGTGGCACCCACGGCCCGGGACCGACCGATCCAGTTCGGTGACATCATTGTGACGTCACCAGCGGGCTGCTACCAGATTGGGCGAAACGGTTCAAACCGGGAGGAACCCACCCCTGATGAAGTGGTGACAAAATAGGTTGGCAGGAACCCCTGACTCAGCAGATGCTAACAAACTACACTATCATAGATACTAGCAATTGTAGTTCAGCAACATTTGGATTGACACAGCTCACTGTTCTATTATAGAAATTAATCTTCAACTGTGATTAGCTATTATAATTAATGGAATATCAGAGTGAATCTCTCTGTGATACCTGGTTTTAGATAGAAAACATAGGAAATACTCATGTATCCATACCTTTCTCATGGAAGCACTTAGATTGCTACAATTAGAAATAAGCTGCTGGGCTAAATCGTTCCCTATACAAAAGGATTCTTCTTATTTTCCAACACTCTCCACGAAATAAAAGATAGAATGCATCAGTTTACAGCCAGTGAATATACAATGATGTAATTTAGTCTACCAGTTCATATTTTTACAGGTAGTCCTCGATTTACAACAGTTCGTTTAGTCAGTGTTCGAAGTGACAACAGCACTGAAAGAAATTACTTATGACCGGTTTTCACACTTATAACCATTGCAAATTCTTTAATCTAGGGGTATCAAACTCAAGGCCTGGGAGTCGAATCTGGCCCGTGGGGTGGTTAGATCTGGCCCGCGGGGCCACCCTGGAAACAGCGAAGGATCGGACTGCGGTGCCTCTGCCAGAGAAAACGGAGCTCGGGAGCCCTCGCGAGCTCCATTTTCACTGGCAGAGGGTTGCAGGAGGCCGTCGCAGCCGAAAACGGAGATTGGGAGCCCGTTTTTGCTAGCAGAGCGCTCAGGCCACCACAGGCACCCCCGATGCAAATGACGTCAAGCTGGCCACGCCCACCCTAGCCACAGCCACCCCAGCCCCCCGAGATCAAACACAACCCTGATGCGGCCCTCAATGAAATCGAGTTTGACACCTCTGCTTTAATCGATGTGTAAATTATAATTGCAAACTACAAAGTCATTGCATATTTCAGGAAAAAGAGAAGTACCTTTCTCACAGAAGCTAATCGATTCATCATCAAACACTCTTCTCTGTCATCATCATCATCAAAGTCAAGCATAGGAATACCAAAGCTGTCCAAAATACTGCAGCATCTTATGTTTTCATCTCTGGGATCAAAGGGATCTACAATTATGGGTTCAGTTCCTTTGATTTCACAACGGCAAAAAGGACATCCTTGACCATCAGATTCCTGAATTATGAAAAACAAAAATGTTTAAATGCTGAGAAGTATTTAGCATTATTTTACTACATAGAAGATTCTTAAGGTAATGAAAAGCATATTAATAGTATTTTTAAAAACACAGATGCAAATATGGAGACAGAGAGAGAGAGAGAAAACTTCAAATGAATAGCAGCACCAGCAATTTTCTATTACATACGATGTTGGGAAAGACCAATGGCAATTGGACATACTATCACACTCTTTGTTTTTACATAAATAAGATACATTCATGCCTTTTTGTCAATATATCTCAAACATTTAGAAATTGGAAAAAAATTATATTATTCCTCATGTTAGGGAATTTAACTTACCCATCTTGGAAAATACAATATTCTTTACTTATCAAAGAATGAAGTAATATGTACTGCTTTGGGAATATTGCATAATATTTTATAATATTTTAGTGTTGACACCAGATGAAAAGATGCATGCTGCTATTTGTGAGACTTTGGTTTTTATCTGATTGATTAATTACCATCATGTTGGTGTTGACTCGTAGCAACCACACATTTTAGTTGTGAGAAAGTAGTGCAATAAGATAATGATCAGAAACCTATTCAATGCAGGATTCTTTTAAGAAATCTATATTCAATGCACTTATATCAAATATTTCATTAAGAAGTTTAAGGCGTTTTCCATTTTAATTTTTACAACAATCCTGTGAAACAGATTGTAGCAACTCATCAAAAGTTATCAACAGAATTTTATGGCTGTGTGGGTATGCAAATATGGATCTCCTTAGTCCAATCATCACATTGCAGTGGCTTTATAACCAATACTGCTTATATATCATTGAACTCATATTTGATTTTCAGAACAGTGGAGCTGCAACTTACATAGTGAAAAGTTTAGGGCTGAGGAGTATAATCTTTTAGATTACTAAGGACTAAACTGATGTCAAATTCTAAAGTCTCAGATCAGAAGAGCCAACTACCATTGTCAATCCTTCTTAGGCATTCATACCATTACTTATAAATAAGTACTGTAAATCATATACTTTTAAATTTTTAATACATAAATTAGGCATTTAATTTACCGAAGCCTTTTTAAAAATTATAATGCAAACCAAGATTTCCAAAATTCTTTTTACTGAGAGACTTAAACATTAATTGGACCTGGTCAGCTGAAAAATTGGTGGACATCACTAGCCCTGCTATAACTAATATAAGCTTATACAAATGAGTTATTTTTGTCTGTTCTGTTCAACTACAAAAGTATCTAAAATCAAAATAAAAAATACATGCACGCTCCAACCTATATAATTCAGTTTGGGTTTTGGGCAGGTACTTGTCAGATTGTTTGCTACAGAAAAAGTGCCAATTTATTCAATGCTTTCTGCTTTATGCTTTAAGGTAAGATATGGATCTATGCAAAATTATATAACAATAAAAAAAGCAAAATATGGCTATAGTAATATATACATAGAAATCAATTAGAAACCTTTGTTTAGAGAAAAAGTTCATCTCATCGTACCTTATTTTAGTTGTATTTTTATTTCAGTGCCTTTAAAACAAAGGATACCCAACATGCACAGAGACTGATCGACCTTCGGCATAAAATATCATGCAAATGTGATTTTGTATTCACCAAGGAGCTGGGAGTAACTTATTTTATTAAGTAAAACAGATGCTTTATTATGATAAAAAAGTACCAAAACTCTCTCCTTAGGCATCTCTAACGAGCCATTATGACAGCAATTAAACACTAACTATTGGCAAGTAGAAACTGAACTGCTGCAGTATATTCCCTTCATCAGCTTGTTAATTATACAGAAGTTAAATGTGCAGTGAAATTTATTTTAAAAGAAATGACTGTTAATGAACGAAAACCTAATACTCCATTTACTTGGATGTCACTTGCTAAAGTTACAGCTTGACTATATATTAAATGTTTTTGTTTTATTAAAAATCTACATTCCCACTGATGCTATGACCCAGAAAAATTCTATGATACTGTGCTTCTAATTCTATATTGTTTTCACAACTGCTCCCAAGAGAACATCCCTACCAATGAATAAATGGGAAGATATTTTTTTAAAAGAGGATTCCTATCATTTATGCAGCCTCTTAATATTATAGTTAATTTTTCTGATTAAGTGATTTCAGAAGTTACAAGTCAATGTTGCAGATAAAATATTCTTAAGTGACTGAATATTCATCTTAGGTGGGAGAATTATACTGTTGGTTGATTTTTGTCTCAATTATTTGAGAATATTTTTCTTTCCATGCTCAGTTATGTCCCCTTGCTATTACAAGTGTCAAACCCTTAACAGCTACTTACAAACAAAAAGTAATTCAGAGCATTCTTTAAACAGATTTACTAGAAAGGACAATAGAATTAAGTTACATAAAACTTGGAAATGTTAAATTCAATACCCAGGTTTGTTAGTACCCAGTATTTTTAATCTTCTTGCTAACTACCTACCGATACGCTGCATTTTCCTGATAAAGAATATAAAAGTGTTCTATGCTTACAGTGTTTTGAAAGAAGTTACGCTATTTCCCTACCTATGAATAAACTATCATTTCAAGATTTATTCCTACAACTAAAACATTAGTTAATGTATCAATGCAAAAAAGAATGAGAAGTAGAAAAAGGGCATGTATGAATTTGATTACAGAAAGTCAGTTACCTGCCATGCGGTCAGACAAGATGTACACATCAAATGTCCACAAGGTTCAATCTTCACATCTTTGTCATTTTCAGCACAAATTTTACAAAGCTGGAATGTGGAGCCCATTTCACAATATAATTCATATTGTTCCTGAAAAGGAATGACTGCAATGAAGAGCCTCTGAAAATGATAATATAAGAGCTACTTGGCTTACCATTCAGGTTGTAACTTTTACATCATAACATATACTAGTAAGACAAATTGTTACTGAAGATATTCATATAATATTTATATATGTTATTGCTTTTTCAAACAAGTACATGTGAATCTATTTATACAAAAATTCTGTTGCTCATAAACAACCATAACAAACCACCCACACAGCCTTGTAGCACATTAACTAAAATAAGTTATTCTGACTCAAATCTGTTGCACAAGAATCTACTTCATCAGAGAAATAAAGCATGATTTGGTTTTATTCAAACATTACCAGTAGACACAGAATTGTTAAGCAGAGTCAGAGAAAAAAATAGTCTTTTGAATCCCATCCCAAAGCCTACCATCAACTGCATCAGTTAATGATAAAAAGACAGTAGTTCATTAAAATTTGGCCTAATAGTTTAATTCAGGTTTCAGAAAGCCCAAATACATTTTGTGGTTTATCTAAACGCATCAAGCCTTTTAGAAAGGAATATTTTTCTGATATTTATTGGATTTGGTATTATTTAATAAGTAACTTTTTTGGTAATACAATTGTTATATTGGTGGTAATACAAAGCCTCGACCAGCAGCAGAAACTGTGCTTAAAGTATATTTTTCTTTTAGAATTTTAAACAAAGATTTGTTGCTGTCTCCTAGCCATTGAAATAAATATCTTTAAAGTTAGGGGGGAAATACAAAATATGGGTAAAAATCCCAAAGTTAAATAGAACAATCTTAAACTTCAAAGTGATGAACAGGAAAGATAAATGATAAAAACAATTTAAAAAATCTACCTGTCCCTTTGTCATGATTAATTTTCAGAAAATTAAATGAAAACTAGTTTGGGTTAATTTTTTTCCATAGGAATAACAAATTCATTAAACTAATATGCTTATAGTGATACATACTTAAAAGGTATCTGAAGTATCTTGGCAAATCTTTTCTTAGTATGGTTAGCCCAGTCAAAACTGGATTTTAAACTCATACTCAAAATTTTATATAGATATAAGTCCTTAATGGATATGAATGAATAACATACACTCCAAGTGAATAACATACAATATACCTGTGTAACTTTTATATGATCATGTGGAATAGGTTCACATAGTCCTGTCAGATCAGGATTATAACTTCGTCCATCTGGATAAAGATAGCTGAAATGGAAATAAATGTTTGGCTTTTCATTTATATACCTATTGAATACTTAGATGATGAGTGAAAAGTTTTGCTTTTTCCATTACAAATAGTCTTCAGTTAACTATGTTAATTGAGACAAGAATTTCCATTGCTAAAGCTTGATGTCATGTAGCACAACTTAGTGATGACAGTTGCAGCAGTCCCAGTTGCCATCATTAAGTAAGGACTACATGAGTTTTTAAGCAAGGATCTCACATGGCCATGACTTACTGCCAGCCTGCCCATTGACATTGCTTGTGGAAAGCTAGCAGGAAGTCACAAATTGCAATTATGACTGCGGATTATTGCAATTGTTGGAAATCTGGGCTGGTTGCTAAGTGCCTGGATCATGATCATGTAACTGGGAAGCTGCTTTTGGCAGAATTTTGATGACCCATTGTAACTACCATTTATTCAACACTGTCACAAATTTGAACCATCGCTGAATGAGTGATATTGAAAGACCATCTATATAGGTATCTCCTGCTAAAAATTCCCTTCCAGAAATGCCTGTTTTTCATTGAAAGATCTATATTCTTAATGTCTTCCACATAGAAGACTCTGCTAACTGCACCTCACTTTCCACTGCTGATTTCACTTCACATTTGCCATCATTCTAGTCCTGTTTACCCTAATTAGGGACACAAGAAAAATTCTCAGTTGAACATTTTAAGGGAAACTAGATTTCACAATTATGATAATCAAATCAGATCAAAAATACTTTAACTCAGGGGTGTCAAACCTGATTGCATCGCAGGCCGTATCGTGACATATTGGGATTGTTTTTGTGCTCTCGAGCTAGGATGGGCGTGGCCTGCACAGGCCATATGCGGCCCACAGGCCACACGTTTGACACCCCTGCTTTAACTTGTGCCTGTTATATTAGCAAACCATACCTTCTATATATAAATAATTTATACTCACAATCCTTCCCGGCTGCCATCAATTAGAGCTTGAAATAAAGGCTTATTGTGGGGTATGGTCTGTAAAATATTCCCATCACCAGTGACATAACCAATAGCCCACTGCCCAAGTCGAGTGCAACTTAATCTGAAAATGTAGCTGTAAAACAAAGGACAATGCTATAGTGAATGAAAGAGTTGATAAAGGCAGGATAAAAATAAATTAAAAATTAAAAAAGAGAAATTAGAATATTTGTGTAATCTAAATTTACCAATATTTTCCACTTTGGTTAAAAAAGTAGATAAATAAAATCTTACGTTGAGTTTTATGGAAATCTAACTATTTCTTAATTTAGTTGTAATCAGACCCAGCACTCAGCTGAAACTTAACTGTTTGACTAACAGTGTATTATAAAGATTAAAAACAGTTTCTTTACTGTCAAATAGTTCTACGTACTACATGGTTGCTCCCTCAATTCCTATCTATAATGGCCATTATTGTAAGTGCTTTTTTTTATATGGCTCACCATATCACTAGTTTTCCTATCACCCACTGTTTAGAAATGACAACACAAATCATTTTCTTGTTATAGAAAATCTAGTTGTTCTCAACAGACCCCTAGCTAAATATGTTCAAGTTTTCCTGTTTCTACATATTGTTCATGAGGATAATTATTATGATTTTGAATTACTTCCTCCCAATCCCCCTGAACCAAATCATCTCTTACTGCAAAGTTTCTGGTTGTAGTCCAATGTCATTAAATTATGAAATTTCCCAGCCATCCAGAAACATGACTAACTAGTGGCAACCTTCCATAATCTACTGAAGTAAATTGGCAAAAAGTATTGAGTTCATTACCTTCCTGGTTTGGTGCTATATTTCTGTAACCGTGCTTTAACTTCATCATAAGTCAGAAATGCCATATATCCAGGATGAGTCACAGCTAAGAAGTTCCAGTTTCTTAATATTGAACCCCAAGGCTAAGCGTAAGTGAAATATATAAAATATGTATTTATATGTATATACTTAATATATTGTATTTTTACCTCAATTTCCTCTAAGAATAAAGAAAACATTTTCTGTAATACTTGCTACTTACCCATCAAAGATAATAGCCATTTAAAGTTAGTTACAGTGAAAAATAAGGCATTTTAATGTAATGTTCAGATTAAAAAAATAGCTTAAAAGTGAGCAAAGAATTAAGAATCTGAATAGTATCACAAGTTAATGGAAATAATTCAAGGCTGAAATAATCCCATTTCAGATCCAAAACTAATGAAATATATAAGCTTTTATTAAAATGATGAAAGCAGTATCACACTGCAAGCCGTTTGGACTATTTTGTGAAAAGGAGCAGGGTTTCTGTCATCTGCTGCTTTCATAAGTCTGCTGTTCGCCCCTTAACATTTATATCATGCCTAGATTAAACCAATTTCATGTTCTGAATAAAAATTTAGAGTAATTAAAAATAAGGAATGAAAGCAGCACATGAAGAGAAGGGAAATGGGATGTAATTGATAACTTAACTCATGATTTACTAAGCCAAGATAATTATGCTATATCAGTTCATGTTTTCATGTGAATTCATTTTTTCAAACAGTAATTTTTTAAAATTTGTATGTGTACCTTTTAAAGTTTTATGTTACCCACAGAACTAGTAATATAGTGTTAATTGTATTACCTCTGCTATGAAAAACATAAAATATATCAAATTTACTTAAAAGGAATGGTATCCTGAATTAAAACACCTCCTCCTAGCAGGAAAAATGGACAGAAAAAAATTATAAAATCCTTCCATTTGTCTAAAATTGCAAAATCCAGTTATGTTCAAATAATAGAGAAAAGCATGTTCAGTATTATTTCAGTTTAGCTAAATTACCTGAAATAATCTTGTGAAGATATCAAATTCAAAAACTGAAATATAGTCATTGCATGTTAGATCAATAGTAGACTTCAAAGCCATTGCTTCCAGACCAGAACTAATCTGATGCACCTCATGAAGACATTGTCGGAATACTTTCCAAGGCACTATGGTCCTATAATAAGGAAACAAGAAAGATATATATATATATATATATGTTAGATAAGACACCATTTTTAATTAGAAATAGCTGTCTTTAATAACCACTTGTTCAGCGACCGTTCAAAGTTAAAACAACACTGAATGAGGAGTTATGGTAGGTTTCCATAATCATGGCCATCAGTGTCCCCATGATCATGTTGATTATGATTTGGGTGCTTTGCAATTGGCTCACAATTATGACATGGCAGGATCCTGCAGTTGTGCAATTGCCATTTGCAACTTTCACTGCTGCCTTCTGACAGGAAATTTCTCATTAGTTCTAGGTTGACTCTCTTTGATTATTTTCAATTCATTGCTTCTTGTCCTGCCTTCAGGTGCTTTGGAGAATAGATTGACCCATTCTTCTTTGTGGCAGCCCCTTAGATATTGGAACACTGCTATCATGTCACCCCTAGTCCTTCTTTTCATTAAACTATACATATCCAATTCCTGCATCCGTTCTTCATGTTTTAGTTTTCAGTCCCCTAATCATCTTTATTGCTCTTCTCTGCACTCTTTCTAGAGTCTCAACATCTTTTTTATCGTGGCAAGCAAAACTGGATGCAATATTCCAAGTGTGGTATTACCAAGGCATTACAAAGTGATACTAACTTTAGAAAAAGTACTAACATTTTATGTGATTTTTATTCTATCCCTCTATTAATGAAGCCTAGGACTGCATTGGTTTTTTGGCAGCTGCAGCATACTGCTGGCCAATGTTCCCTGTAACAGTAGAAAATGCCGCGCGGCAGTTACAAACTGGCACGCGCTCTCTTTTCAGGTGCGCGGGCGCACAGGCGCGCAGCCTCTGCCATTAGAAAACGCCGCACGAAGTTGGAAACTACCGCCCGGCGTTCTCTCGTTACGTGCGCGGCCGCCCGGCCGCGCACCTTAGAGGGAACAGTGCTGCTGGCTCATATTTAAGTGATTGTCCAGAAGGACTCCAAGATCCTTCTCACAGTTACTACTATTGAGCCAGGTATCACCTATTCTATACCTGTGCATTTGGTTTTTCTTCCTTAAATATAGAATTTTACTTTTCTCACCATTGAATGTCATTTTGTTAGATAAGGCCCAGTGTTCAGGTCTGCCAAGATTCTTCTCTGTGTTGAGCCTATTTTCTAAAGTGTTGGCTATTTCTGCCAGCTTAGTGTCATCTGCAAATTTGATGAGTTCCTCTTCTATCCTCTCATTTAAATCATTTATGTAGCTATTGAAGAGTACTGGGCCCAACACAGAGACTTGAGGAACCCCACTGCATACTTCCCTTCATTAAGGATTACACGCTGAGTGCAGTTGGTCAGCCAGTTACGAATCCATCTGGTGATAATGTTGTTTAATCCACATTTTTCTATCTTATCAAGTAGTAAGTTATGGTCTATTTTATCAAATGCCTTACTGAAGCCCAAGTAAATTATATCCACAGCATTTTGCTGGTCCACTAATTTCGTCACATTGTCAAAGAATGCAATAAGATTTTGCTTATCTGTTTGCTTATTTACCAACAACATTTCTATTTTATCTGAATTTTACCTTGTTCACTCTTCTCAAGCACATTAATGAAAGTACTCAAGAATCAAGAAATCAACTTGGAACTGAGATAGCAAGGAGCAGTAGATTTGGAGACTACTAGGAAGTGGGTAGTTCCTTGTTCTAAAAAAGCAAGAATACCTCTATAGCACAGTAGAGAAGATGGAAACTTGTAGGATATCATGGGTAAATAGCCAGGGTGTCGAAGAGTAGTATATAGCATTACTTTCTGGAAACAACTGTAGAAGGGAATGGAATTATTGCAAAACTGTGCTCCCAGGGCCCAACCCTAGATTTATTTAAGAGACGAGCACAGCCAATGTTATTAAAAGCCATTAGGAAGTTCAAGCAAGCTAGGAAAAACATATACTTCATATCCAATTCCTGGCAGAAGTTATCAACAGACCAAAGCAATTTTATTCCAATTTCCTGATTGGAATGCCTGTTAAAGTAGTTTCTTCCAAATGTGCCTAGATTTACAAAGCCATTGCCTTTTCACACATCTTAGGCAAATGTATTAAATTTAAGACCAGATCTTCCTTATCAAAGAATGTTGTTGCTCTTTTCTCTATATGGCCTTTTAGCCTACTTATTTAAACTGGAAGACAAGTGGTCTCCCTCAAAAAAGATATTAAATATCTCCCTGAATGGGGCCAAATCCAACATGATCAGATATCAGCCAAGTTAAGCAAAAATGAAGTAAACAAATGCAGCCTGCCTACATCTTCAATATCTACAACTAAAAGAATATTCAAAATGATAAGATAGGACCTTGCTGTATGTACTACAACATTTAATATTTGTGTTAGCGTGACATTTAACTATAAATTATTTATTTTAATTACAGGTAGTCTTCAATTTACAAATGGTCATTTAACAACTGTTCAGAGTTACCACAGCCTTGGAAAAGGTGCTTTACGGCCTATAAAGCTCTTTCAGCCATTGTACAATGTTATGTTGCCCTTCTCTGTGGTCACATGATCGCATTTTGAGTGCTTGCCAATTCGGTCACATTTACAATTGGTTGCAGCGTCCTGTGGTCATGAGACTGTGATCTGCAATGTTTTTTGCTGGTTTCCTGTATTTTTTGCCAGTTTCTGGCAAAAAACACCCATTTAGGAGCATGGATTCACACTGATTTGCTTTGTGTGATTTGCTTAACGATTGTGTGATTTAGACTTACCACTGTGCAACTTGCTTAATGATTACCATAACAAGAGATGTAAAATCAGGTCTGGTCATGTAGTTGTCTTACAACTGTCACAACTTACAACCCAAGTTCCAGTCCCAAATGTGATTGTAAGTTGAGGACTACTGTACATTGGTAATCATGATTGAATCTTAACATTATACTAATTCATTGACTATCATTCAGAATGCCTTAAAGAGGCATGTTTGCTTCATTATCTCATTAAAGCATAGTTGTAATTTGGTATTAACTACTGCTTTTAATTTTTTGACTATTTTTGTTATTGATTGGCTTTTATTTTATGTTGCTTTGAGTCAAAGTCTTTTGTTGTTTCTACCTATTATTTTTTGCTATTGTTGGGATATTCATGAGCAGGAAGAGTCATGTGGTAACTCAGTCAGCCAATGTGAGTAAAGTGCTACTGAGTCTGTGCAAATGGAATTAAGCTAGAAGCTGGACATGTTTTCCAGTGTCTGGTCTGTCTCTGTATCTCTCTGTGTGAAGACTTCATTATGACGTGTTGCTGTAAAGAAGAAAGTATGGTATTGTAAATTTTTGATAAGATTATAAAGAAGTTATTTGATTCAGCAAATGCAGTCAACTGTGAGAGCTTCTGATTTATTTTTCTACAACAGTGCAGAAAAATTCTCTAATAGGTTATGGGCCCAGAGCTTATTAAGGACTGCATTGTAATTTAAAGCTGGAAGGAATTGCCTGTGTTTAGAAAGTATAAAAACAAGGCAGGATAAGCAGAATGGCTGCAATGGAATTTAAGGAAAGCTCTGTGCCTCGTTTGGGCCAGAAAAATTATATTGTGTGGGCTGCAAAAATGGAATGTTTATTGAAAGCTAAAGAGTTGTGGTATATCGTAGAAAATCCACCACAAGTGTTTGTAGCTGCTGATCAGAAAAATCATGATCAAGCAATGGCTTATCTCATCTTGAATTTAGATGATGGAGAATTTCTAAATGTTGCAAACTTAAAAAGTGAAAAGTAGATTTGATANCTAAATGAAGAAGAAAAGCGCCATTTTAGAAGCAGCCAAGAGGAGGTGAAATTCCTGAGGAGAGGGTCCAGACTGCAAGTCTCCGGAGGAGAAGGAACAAGCAAGCAGATGGCTCAGCTAGAGAGAAATTGCTACATTTGCAGTTCAAGCACACATCTGAAAAGTATCTGTCTGCAAAGAAGAAATCTGCAGGAGAGGAACATTTTGCAAGAAAGAAAAAATGTGCAAGCAAAGAAGCAAAAAGAACATTTTGATGTTGCAAAAGTTTGCTATAGCAACAACAGAGACAAGTGGCTAATTGACAGTGGGGCAAGTCAAACAATTGTTAATGACTCTGAATTATTTTGCAGGTTTGTTCCAGTAGCACAAGAAGCTGTGGCTTTGGCAAATGGCCAGAAGGCGAAAGTCATCGGAAGAGGCGATGTGAAAACTCCATATTTGGAATCAAAGTTTACCAGTGTGCTTTGTGTACCTGAGATGGAACATAATTTGTTAAGTGTGTCTAATTTAGACAAACAGGGTTATGAAACCACTTTTATAAATAGGAAGTGTCTCATTAAAAGGAATGGAAATATTTATGCAGAGAGCATAAAGGAAGATAACCTATATGTATTGCAGGGACATATATTTAAAAATGTTGCAGAACATGATTCGTGTGTTCATCTTCTGCATAGAAGACTTGGCCATGCTAGTTTTAAGGTTTTGCAGCAAATGCAAGAGTTTGCAGAAGGGCTAAATTTGAAGGGATGCAAAACGTATTTGGACTGTGCAGTATGTAAAGCATCGAAGTCCAAAGCATACCCAGTTAGTAAATATAGCACAAGACAAACCAAGCGAGCTCTAGAGCTGGTTCATGCAGGTCTGGTGGGACCTATGCAAGACATTTTTGGAGGAGCTAAATATGCACTGGTAATTGTTGATGATTACAGCAGGTATGGGTTTTGCTACTTGCTTAAAAGTAAGACAGAGGTGTTACAACAATTTAAACAGTGGGTAAGTTTTGTAGAGAGAAGGTAGACAACAAGTGTGTCAGCTGCAAACTGACAGAGGTACTGAATTTATGTCAACTAAATTCCAACAATGGTTGGGGCAATTGGGGATAAGACACAGGCGTACAAATCCTCACACGGCAGCTGAGAACGGAGTGAGTGAAAGAAGGAATGGGGT
>QLTV01000376.1:1586627-1627190 GCA_003457575.1 Thermophis baileyi
AGGTTAATTTGGCAGACATGATGACCAAACCATTGGGTGGTGTCCACCATGGAAACTGTATAAAGCAAATAGGTCTGATGTCTCTTCCTGTCATGAAGGGAGGAGTGTTGGGATATTCATGAGCAGGAAGAGTCATGTGGTAACTCAGTCAGCCAATGTGAGTAAAGTGCTACTGAGTCTGTGCAAATGGAATTAAGCTAGAAGCTGGACATGTTTTCCAGTCTCTGGTCTGTCTCTGTATCTCTCTGTGTGAAGACTTCATTATGATATTTAGCCATTTCAGCCAACTCCATCAACTTTGTTGGGATATTCATGAGCAGGAAGAGTCATGTGGTAACTCAGTCAGCCAATGTGAGTAAAGTGCTACTGAGTCTGTGCAAATGGAATTAAGCTAGAAGCTGGACATGTTTTCCAGTCTCTGGTCTGTCTCTGTATCTCTCTGTGTGAAGACTTCATTATGATGTGTTGCTGTAAAGAAGAAAGTATGGTATTGTAAATTTTTGATAAGATTATAAAGAAGTTATTTGATTCAGCAAATGTAGTCAACTGTGAAAGCTTCTGCTTTATTTTTCTACAACAGAGAAGAAAAATTCTCTACTAGCTATTTAATCATGTTTTGATTTCTGCCAATAGATAATCATTAATACTGCCTTCTGCCTTTCCTTCTGAAAATCTTCCTAATAAGTGTTTGTTTCTAAATAGTTATTTATTCATTTATTTTAGATTTTTTTTACTCCGCCTTTATTATTTTTACAGATAGCTCAAGGCGGCAAACACACCTAATATGCCTTCCTCTCCCTATTTTCCCACAACAACAACCTATGAGGTAAGTTGGGCTGAGAGAAAGTGACTGGCCCCAAATCATCTATATTATTTATAAATGTAAAACTAGTATAACACTGATGCCACATTACAGTGGTTACTCAAGATTCTGTTGCTAATGGCAATAACTTCTTTTGAATTTTTCACTTAATTCATACACATTGTGATTTTACTACCTATTACAAAGTTATTATATCTTCAACATTTGCATCATAGCCAGGTAAATCTTTGGTAAATTACACACGATATGTAAAGACTTGTGATATATACAACAAACCAATTCAATTATGTGTTCTTCATAAAATCTTCATATCTTCTATATTTAGTAATAATTTAAAAGTTTATTTTCCTATTGTCTATCACAAGTTTCTATAAAGAACTTATCATAAGTGTCTATAAAGAACTATCACTTGATAAAATATACTAATAAGATAAAACAGTTGAAATAAGATTGAATACCAGAGGCCGTTTTCAAGTGTAATGAAATATAGACTCTTGATTGGATTAGAAGCATTTAATACTTTATATGTTTTTAGTCTGATTACCATAATGTCTTGAGTAAAGTGTTTTATTTGGATATATCTGTGCCCAAGTTAAAAAAAAAAAGAAGCATTTTCAAACTAACTTTTTATAACAAATATAGCTTTAAATATATAATTTAAGGCAATTAGACTTGTTGATTAAAGGAGTTTTCATGAGCAGTAGGTTTCAAGTGCTTCTTTAGACAAGCAATAACCCTGTGGTTCTAAAACAATTCCATAGGCTTTTACAGTCTGCTTCATATTAGCAATTTTTGAGAAGTACGCTTGCATCAACCATTCTTTGCAAACTATTACCAAAAAGGTCCATTTTAACTGGGGGGGGGGGAGGGAAGAGAAAATGTCAGTTTTTCAGGAATCTCTGTTAAATGTGAAAGTGTACCACTGAATTGTTTGTTGTATTTTATTTGTTTATTTCTTGCATTTATTTATTCAATTTGTAGCTCACTGCAAATAATTTGTCATTTGTGATATTATACAATTTACATGAATGTAAATGAACTAAAAAGTAATAAAAAGTCACTCAAGTGAAATAACCACTAGCAACTCTACCTTCTATACTGATATAGCTGATACTTACTTTTCTCCAAAGAACTTCTTCCAGAATTCTGCAGCATCTGCTTTTGTGATACGAAAGTTGTCACCCTGGAATTGAGCGTTAGGGAAGATTGCCTTTATTTCTGCAAGCATATGACTGAAGATGAGGGACAATTTTGTAAGATTTCGCCTGCCAATACAAAAAAGAAAAACAAGAAAAAAATAAAATCTGAACAAAGAAATTTCATTGAACATATAAAAAGAAGGGCTACATCATACAATAGGAATTCCCCTTCCAAATATTAGGAACTAGCAGGGACTTATAATTGGAGAAGATACACCTAAATTCAAACAAGAAATGTAAAGGCAGAAGAGTAACCGGAGAATAAAACAGCTTAAATCATTGCTGACAAGCAAAAAGCCACCATGAAAGGGGTTACTGTTTTAGGAAGAAAGACAACAGAACGAGAAAGCACACTTGTTTTCAAAAGTTATTTTGAATCCATCCATCCATCCATCCATCCATCCATCCATCCATCCATCCATCCATCCATCCACACTACTTAACATCAAAAAACTGACTTGGCTGTAGGAAACTGGCAGGGAGTCACAAATTGCAATCACATGACTGTGGGTTACTACAATTGTTGGGAATCTGGGCTGGTTGCTAAGTTCATAATCACATGACTGTGGCAAGCTTTATCTGGCCGAATTTTGAGGACTAATCGGAACCATTTATTCAACACTGTTTCAAGTTTTGAATATCAAAACATCTCAGAAAAAAACTGTCAAACCTACTCCAACCATATAGCACCATACAACTAGCTAAAATCCTCCAAAACATCTTAAATAAATCAAAAGAACCAGCAGCCCTAGAAGAAAAAACAAGAGTTCTCTACAACATACAGTAGTAACTGTAAACAGCCACTATGTAGGATAAACAGGCAGAGGACTAGCAGAGCACATCCATGAACACCAATAGCAGTCACAAGACATTATGAAAACTCTTCAATTTCACAATACAGGGACCATAATTTGAACTGGGAGACTGTGAACATCCTAGACCAAGCTAAGTCCAAAAAAAAATAATAATAATAATAATCAAAAAAATAATAATCCTGGAACTCAGGTAAATCAATCATCAACAGGCACATAGAGATAAAAATGCCATTCGAGAGAGAGAGACACACAACCGAGAAGCTAAAAACAAAAGAAAAAGACCTGCCTCTCTACCAGCTATCAATAACCCAGATAAGCAGAGATTAATACCAAGATTAAAACTAGATGAACAATTAAGAAGTAAACAATATCCCAATTAAGAAAATACCAACAGCAGACAAACACTCAAACAACCTAAACAATCAAGCTAATCACTACCAAGAAGTACCAAGAACACTCCCACTAGCAGACAGGACAAGCCACACAAACAATGAGCAAACCCCACTCCCTTCTAGAACTGATGATGTTATCTAGTTGGGTAATGAAACATCTGCAAGAAAACAACCAAGTTCAGAGAGCACTAGGGGCTCCAGAGTTTGTTTGTTTGTTTGTTTAAGAAAATGTATACGGCTGCCAACTTACTGTCAGTGACTCTGGGCAGCTTACAATCTAAAAAACAATAAAAAGCAACAACCCCCCTCCCAGCAACAATAATTAGTCAAATAAGCCACTTTATGGGCTCCACCCCACTCTGGGTTCCCCAGATCCCTTATCAAAACCCACCCCGGAGGCCCTCCGGAGGCCAAAAACACCCTCCCACAGCCTCTGCATGAGCCGAAAATCAGCTGGCTGGCACGCACATGCGCGCTGGAGCTGAGCTAGGCCAACGGCTTGCGTGCCGGTAGATATGGCTCCGCGTGCCACCTGTGGCATGCGTGCCATAGGTTCGCAATCACGGGTCTAGATAATCCATTTCATCCAGGAACCTCTGGAGCTGCCACACAACCACCTCAACAACCAATTCAACCCTGAATTACAAATGAAGGCGAATATACATGTCCCAGGATAATGTTGCAGGATCCAATCTGGGTCGATCACCAGGACCAGGGGTTTTGTCTTTCGAGCTTTTGGACTTGTGTTGGTGCCCATCTTCAGGGAACTTCTCTCTACAAATATTCTCTTTTATTGGTACTTCAGTCTTGTTTAGGTTGATATTCAGGCTGAAGAATACAGCAGCAACTGATAATTTGTTCAGTATCAACTGTAGATCACTGTTTTTGTATGCCTAAACAAGCATTATCAGCAAAGTTATCAGCAAAGAGGGTTTCTTAAATGACTGTAGGGAGGCACTTGGTCCATGTGTTTAATCATCAAAGGTCAAAGAATGCTGCCCAATTGGTACCTCCTTCAGACTATGGGTAGCATATGACAATGTTCAAGTGAAAAACCGATTGAATAGAACTGGGACTAGCATTCAAACTTGTTTTATCCCATTGGAAATGGCAAATGCAGCTGATGTACTCGGTGGATACAAATGATAAGTCACTTGGTGAGTGACTTCTTTTTGAAGGCCTTTCTGATCTTGATCCTCACTGACAATTTTTACAGGCTTTAGCTGTTATACTCTACAATTGGGCAAAATAGTGCTGCCTGTTCACCTGATCTTTCAACATCTTCTTAGCCAGTTAAATGACCCTCAGCTCGAGTTGGCTGAAAGGCATTATTAATTCTTGATGGAACCACAATCCCGCACTCATCTGTTTGTGAGGCAGACTGCTATTCCATCAGATCTATCCCAGATTGGCTAAGATTAACAACTAATGCAATGATTTAGCTTGGCAATACTATGCTTAGGAAGGATCCATTGATCCTGGGATGGGAGAAGGAACAACCACTGGAGCAGGAAGCAACCGCCACTCAAATAAAGTGGAATAGAAGTAGGCTTTGATACTAAATCCAGAGCCTCAATTATCATCATAAGCATTGGCCTCATTTAATCTTCCTAAACCTGATGGGGCTCAGGTCAAAATTTATTTTTATTCCCAGTTTCCACTACAGTAGAGTTGACCTTTACTCCCAAATAGCTGCTTCTTCAAGAAGAACTTTGTTGCAAGGTTGGCTTGTTTAGTGGAGCCATGAATCACTGATTCCAATGTATTGCACTTCAAAGGCCTTGGAGGTGACCATGAATTATAAAAAATTCATGATCTATTATGTGAATTCTGCTGTTCTACTTAATTTATTAATGCCTTATTTTAAGCGATGGACTTCTATTGAGACTTCTGATTGGAAATTAGGTGTGCATATCATTTATATTTAGGTGATGATGGAAGAGACAGCTGTAGCTGATTCCCAATACTGCTGGTTCATGAGCTTGCTTCATCATTCCATATGTCTTATTTTGTTGGATTTATGAGTATTTTTGTCCCTCTTTTGGATTTCTTTTATTATAGAAATCAGGAGTGTACTGTGCTCTTCTTGAACCCTCTGAGAAAAGCTCAGCATAGGAACACAATCTCAGGTGACATTACTTGGTCTCCTCTCAGGGAAAGGATTATCACAATAGGCTGTAGCTGGTATCTAGGCCAACAGTATGATAGAGCATGGTTCTCAACTGTTTCTTCACCATTTAAATACCTTTTGTGGCTACAGACCACAGCCATGGACCTCCAAGGCTTAAAGATTTAAATCATAACATTTTTTCACGCCCACGCCCCCCCCCCCCGTGATGACACTGCGGAACCCATAGGTTAAGAATTACCGTGATAGAAATGTTTGATGTTGATGCTGCAGCTTGATTGCTTCATTTTGCTACAATAACTTTGAGGGTAATTTCCATGCCATTTAGTTTGACCTGTTTTTGGCATACAAAACTGCTCAGTCACATGTGGCTCACAATGCTATTCCTGCCTTTCATTTTTTCTATTCTCTCTCCAAGGCTTGTTCCAAATGGTACACCCCCCCCCCTCCATTTACTCTTTCTTCTTCCTGGAAGAAGATTGAAGAGGGGTTTTTTTTAGAGACAGAAAAAAGTCTTAAATCTATCTTCATCTAGATGAGGTAGACATAACCTTTTCCTGTTGGCTTAATCTCTGCTGACTGAACAGCCAAAAACACATCACAAAAAATAAAATCTCCTCCATCTTCTTCCTAGAGAATGGAATCATTTTTCAGTTAGATGAAAAATATTTTTATTGTCTGAACCTAGATACTGGAACATCTGTTGGGTTTGGGTTTTTATTTTTTTATTTGTCAAATATTTTTTCCAGAAGACTTTTGTTGACAAGTTATACTTTTGTGCTTTGATTTTCATTTCTGATTGACTTTTTTTTAATATTGTATTTGTGAAATTTTAAGTATTAAAAGCTAAACGGAACAGTGATGGACAGGATATTAAAAAAGGAGTTTAAATAAACTATCCAACACTGTCACTTCAGGAAATCAATAAAATATAACCAATTCTTATCACTTGAGCAAATTTATTTTCTTCTGTTTTGTTTTAGAAATGTAATGCTTTAAAACCCTAATCGTTATGAATTGATATATAATGCTGAAGTGGATTTTGTTTATATTCCCTACTCTCCAAATCTGTTCTGCCTTCCTTAAGAGGCCTTAAGGAAAAGGAGGCATAATATCACATAAAAATGAGTGCAGCTATATTTCATACTTATTCTGTTTTAATTAGCAATACACCTTATATGATTAACATGTTCACCCAGTTTTAAAGTTTTATATCTTCAATATGCTATAAATAGCTTTTAACAGATAGTTTTATGTTTTATTTTTATGTTTTTAATTTGCTTTCTGTTGTAGCATACTATTACTGTGAAACTATTTACTGTGTTTTATTATTTGCATTAATGCTTTTAACTATTTTGTAGCAGTTTGTGGAAAAATAAGATAAACATTTAAGAAATAATGTAATACAATTATCATATCTATATTTACATTTGAAGCAACCCTTCAAATGAGATTTTTCTCTCTTGAGAAAGTACATTAATGAGTAATTTAGAAGCCCTTCCAGAATGGACTCATCTACTGCTACTCTGTGATGTATTATTTAGCATTTATAAATCCCTGATTTATTTATTCCCTATTCTGTTTCTCCTGATCTTTCTGCTTTTATCTATTGGTACATTTCAATTTCTTTCTGCAGCTTATGAAATCTCATTTACTGGAAAAATGAAATAGTTTCCCTTAAAAGTGCTTCACCTGTACTTTAGTACATCTTTTAGAATCTTTATCATGTGGCAATTTTCAAATTTCTTTTTTGAAGTCAAGGTGGGAGGGGGAAAAGAGGAAGCTTTCATGTTTGAAAGCATATATCTTATAAATTATAACTCCCAAACTTGTGATTGTATGGTCTCTTATATCTTACAATTTGGGAGAGTATAACCTCGTTCCCTTTCGAATTCTTCCATCTGGGCCAGTGCTGCAAAGGAAGCACCAAGCATTCAGTATTAAACTGATGCTTTCTGCTTGTATATAGTAGTAAACAATTTGATTGCCTGGCTGAAGCTCCATGGCCATAATACTGTTTTATTTTTAAAGTTTCAGTTCAAATTCAGTGTAGTGGAAGGGACAATGTTTTTACTTAGATTAAAAAAAGAATTATTATCCTATTCACTTCCATTCTCTTGCTTTTCAAAATAGCTCTCTTTTGACCTAAAAAAATTATCTTCTCTCCAAAAACCTCCCTACCCCAAACAATAGCACTGCTGTTTGCTAGATGCATGGACACATGTAACTAGGAACCATTTTTTCTGTTTCAACCAGACATATACTGCTTCTAGCTACGAGTAGATCTCCTCTGTAAAATCCCACTGAACAAACCTTACCTAAGCTATTAGTCAGGAGGATCAGAGCAAGATCTGCTAGCCAAGGGAGGAAGAAACTTGGCTTTAGTACTGTTTCCTCTCCATTCTGATGCTCCACTCTTCAGACAAGTGGAAAATATTAATGGACAGGAAGAGGAGCTGCCTCCTTCTGAATCGAAGTCCAGGGCACATAGTGGAAGGGATGTGTTGTAGGCCTGGGGCCACGTCACAGACAGCTTTTAGCTCTAGATAACCTTAAACACCAGTTGAAGAAATGATCCAAATATCTCCCCCCACTCCCCAGCAGAGCTAGGCAGTTGTGTGACGGGCAACTAGGCAACTAGTGGCAAGGCATATTTTCTCAAGCAGAACAAAATGCCTGCACAGTACACGAAGCAACCATCAAGGCAAGCAGCATAGCAGTCCAAAGGCATTAGGCATTACCTATTCTATTGAATTTGGATAACCAATCATTCAGCCTGATGGACAATATCTGATTCTTGCACTTCCTGCATTTGACTACTAGTTTCCCTCATTTCAGCAGGCAGGCAGTATTGTCTCCATATTAACAATACAAGAAAGAAGTATCCTTATCATCTACTTTATCTCGATCCAGTTAAAATGAACTTCTTACTTCCCCCTCATCGTACGTTGGTCTGCTACTCTAACCACCAGCACCTCCCATGGTGCTGGACCTGATGGCTGTTCCTCCATAGCAAGTTGCTAAATGTAGTTCACACAGTAGCTGAAGTCATGAACTGCATAGTAGCATGGTCATGAACTGCATAATTGAATCTGCTGAGCCTATTTATTGGCATCAGCAGCACTGTCGACTGACTGGGTCTGTTTGTGCAGGATTATATTAGTCAGCATTGGTATCCTCTCAACTATGGTAGTAGAGCTCTTATGGATAAAGACCGTAAGACTGTTGGTTATTTCCACCATGATGTGAAAGGGAGGCAGATTCTAGACCAGTTCCAAATTATACTCCTCTTAATTTTGGAGACTCATGACAACTTTTTCATGGCAAACTTCTTATGCAACTCTAATAAGTCCTTGGTACTATAAAAATAAACTCTCACACTCAGTGAGAAGCCAATAAGAACAAGCCTTATAAAAACAAAACACAGAAGGAAACTAGTTAGTCTGCTGAAATAAGGGGACAGGACAAGAAAGAACATACTGTAAAGAAAATATTGTTTTTTAAGGAATGGTATGGTTAACTGCAGTTGCTAGAATTATTTGGTAGTGTCCTCAACTTTCTCCAGTAAATATTATTGTCCTTGGATTTTCTTATGAGCTTATCTAAGCATTTCCAGTCGTGTCTGCGGTTAAGACCTGACAGATTCTTTTCTGAGAAAAGACTTTGGATGCACTCAGGAGAGCTTGGCCTTAATGACAGCTGAGTTTTGGCAGTCCCGTTTATTAAGCCAGACAGTGGCCGTAGCTTTTAAGTTCTGGGCAAGCATAAAGCTTGTCACACTGTGCGATGCAAAAAGAAAGGAGACAATGATCTTTTCTGATATTTTCTACAGTGTCTTTACTTTCAAAGGCACTCTAAAAGTTTACAATAAGAGGAATCAAGAGCAAGTATAGAGTATACATACTTAATTAAAGTCAGCAAGCCATCAATATAATGGTTTAGCTTTCACTTGTTTATTTACCTTTTCCAAAAGTTGAATTCTGATGGTTTATTTTGGATGATTGACTCTTGGGAGTTTTGAAATTTGGCACCTTTCATTCATCCTTGCACTTTGTGTTCAGTTCTTTTTTATTCTTTCATTTGTGAAAACTTCAGAATGCAGTTAAAATTGTAAAACGTTCAATGTTGATTAGACTGCTAAACCTTGGTGTATTGGCGCAACCTTCTATTTGTGCTCTTATCAATTGTAAATTTTATTAGTCCACATTTGAACTTGTTGCGCTATTTGTTTATTTATTTAAGCATTTTAAATATAGAAAGTTATTTTGCCAAGCAAGTTATGTCCATGATTCTTGAGTAATCATTTGCTACTGAATATTAAATAAGTGGTGTACATAATGTAGCATTGCTATTTTAAAATATAACAGACCAGATTGCCTTTAGGACCTAGCTTCTGCCATGGCCATTTAGTGCATGTTTGTGTTGCTCCTTTTTCTTTGGAGATGAACTTTTTCTTCAGCTCCTCAACACAAAAAACTGCAGAATGATTTTCTTTGTTTTCTTCTTTCCTTTCCATTTTCAGCCTGGCAGTGACTCACCAAGGTAAGTAACTTACAGATTTTGTCACCCTCTTTCCAGGCATGCAGTAAATTTAGCAAATTAAGTGGTTAAAAGGAATCAATATTGGAGGGCATTTAGTTTCAGTACCTAATGGGGAAGGGGAGGAGAAACCTCAAGTCTTTCTCTTTCAGCGGTTTTTGTTTGTTTGTTTTATTCTTTATTAAAGAAATGTGGGTATCTGGGCTTCGTACTGAAATTGCTACCTTTGCATACAGACATCTGACTTCCCCAAAGCTAGCAAGTTTGCAGGCTCCTGATGGCCAGTTGATTGGGCAGAGGCCCAGTCTGCAAGCATAGCTTCATGGGCCAAGCACAGAGGCTTTATTAGAGGCTCTAATCTGGCTGGGCTTTTCCCACAGCTGGATTGTTTTTGCAAAGCTTTTTGCTACTTGCCTGTCTCCTTTATGGCGCAGGGTAGTGACCTGGGCCTCCCCCACCCATGAATTACCCCATGCTCACTTAATGACCCACATGTTCGTATAACAGTGGCATCAGGGAGAGCAGGGGTAAGGATAAGCAAGCAAGGCTGTCTCACTTAACAGCTGTCACCACTTGCAACTGTAATGGGCAGGCTCCATTAAAGGACTATCTATATATCTTTTGCAGTTTAACTTAAATTATTTCCCTAACTTCTAATATTTTGCACAGTTGTGTTTTTTTTTAATTGTTTCAGGAGATTGAGTACGTGTACCAATATTACCTAAAGAACAACATTAAGATATTTTTATAAATGACTATTATTTTTCAGTAATACTTTTAGAAAGGCCATTTTGACAGTATATCAAGCAAAACTATGGTTTATTTTTATTTGTATTCCATTTTTATTTTGTGCAAGTATGTATATAATGTTCCTTCCTCCTGTTTTCCCAACCACAATCCTGTGAGCTTGCTTGGACTGAGAGAGAATGACTGGTCTAAGGTCATCCAACCAACTTCCGTAACTAAGGGAAAACTAGAACTCAGTCTCCCAGTTTCTATTCCAGAATTTTAGAGACACACTGATTCTTCCTCATATAAACAAGTCAGAATGTATATGGCATGTTATCTGAGTTAGAGCAAAGCACTTTTAGAGTATGTGTAATACACATACATAAATCAAGAAGAAATCCATTTCTTATTCATTCAGTGTACTCTTCAAAAAAGCACTGAGTGCAATCAGAGAGCTAAGTTCAACATATTCCTTGTAGTGTATAACGAGATATAATTGTGGAAATTTGAAAGCTCAAGCTGCTTTTGTCAAAATTATGAAAACAGCATTGTGTTGCTATGCCACATACTCTACTCCTCTTCGGTGAGTATGCATGTAATGTCATGATACGCACAAAAAAGGTTGTGGTTTTATTTATTTATCACATTTGTATAGTTACCCATCTGACAAGAGTGTGACTCTAGGTGGAATACAACGATCAATGACCTTAATGCTGGAGTCTGCCTATCTCCGCAATGCATTTCAGGAAAGCAAGTTGCGTCTGTTCTGAAAAGAAGAAATTATATATTCTCCTAGTTTTGCACCATATGTAACCATAGGTAAAATATTGGTGTTTCTGATGACTGGAATTAGTAAGTAGGGTAGCTATGGCTGTTGAGTTGCCTTAAAGTATTGGCTATAGTCCTTAAAAAAACTCTTAAAATGTGGGAGCCAGGAACTGTGAAAGCAATTCTTAGATATACTGTAGATAGAACTTTACCTGGTTTATATGTCCCCTGCCCAAATTCCAGTTATACCTAGTCCATCTCTTCCCAGAGGTAGACTTATTTATGCTTAAATAGTTAAGTACAAAAACTACATACTTCACATATTTTGTGCAATAATCACATAATACATTTGATGTCACTTGCCTTCCTTGTCCTTCCCTGATGACAGAAGACCAACTTGAATGTAGCATGGATTAAATACAAGGCATTTGACTCTCTAAAACATGATTGGATAATCAAGGGTCTAGAAATAAAAGGAGTCACAACATCAGAAACATGAGATGTTTTGTGCAAATTTCAATGGCACAATGGAAGATGTGGTTGCTGGTCAACGGTGATAGATTGGGACAAGTTAATTTCAAGCAAGGAATCTTTCAAGAAAATTCACTATCACCAGTACTATCTGTCATTGCACTGATTACTCTGTCAACAATACTGAATAATAGACCATGGCTTTCAAACATCAAAAACATCTGCAGGCTTTCCCACATTATTAACATGGATGACCTGAACATGTATGGAAAAACACCATCTGAAATAGAATCACTGCTCAACACTATTCATCTATACAGCCAAGATATTGCAATGAAGTTTGGACTGGAGAAATGTGCCACGCTCACCATCAAACGGGGAAAAATAGTGAAAACTGAAGGAATCAAGATGCCCTACGAGAAATAACATGAAGAGCCCAGATTACTACAAATACCTGGGCATCCTTCAAGCTGACAACATCAAGCACACTGAAGTCAAGAAAAAGGTTAGAAGTAAATACACAAAGAGAATGAAGAAGATCTTAAAGTCAAAACTCAGTGGAAGAAATACCATCAAGGCAATTAACAACTAGGCATTTCCAGTTATTAGATATACAGCTGGAATACTGGAATGGACTCAAGCAAAAATAAAGCCCTTGATAGGAAGACCAGAAAAATAATGACAAGGAATGATGTCATTCATCCTTGCAGCAATGTTGACAGATTCTACTTAACAAGGAAAATAGGTGGATGTGGAATGTTGCAAACACATAAGATGGTTGAAGAAGAAAAAACGGCATTGGAAGAAAATTTGAAGGACAGTAAAGATCCACTGAAACTAGTATACCAGGAAGGCCTTCTGAGTACTGGAGAGACCAAACTGGCCTACAAGAAAGAGCAAATGAAAAACAAAAAAGTGACATGGGAAGACAAAATATTACATGGCCAGTATATTAAAAAAAAAAAAGCAGGTAAAGCAGATAAGGGCTAACAGCAGGAAAGTTGAAGAGACTGAGGGGCTAATTCTGGCTGCACAAGACCAAGCCTTAAGAACAAATTCAATATCTCACACACAAAATTGCTCGGATTCATTCTGTTTGAACCCATACATGGTATAGATCATGTGAGGTGCCTGGGGAGAGCTCTTGCACAGTTATCTGGGATCAGTTTGATCCTGTTGGACCTGAAAAAGTGGATAGGATCTTCAATGGTCAGTGTAACCTGCCAATTAGCTCCTTGTCCCGCCTGGTTGGTGAAAGCCTCCAGGATGGTGACCAGAAAATAGGTCCAAGTAGTGATAAACTCTTTATTGCAGGAGGGGACAATCCCAAGGCCTTTTAAGGAAGCCCTAGTTCTCTCCCTCCTTAAAAAACCATCACTTGATTCCTCCTGCCTGGGCAATTTTCCCATCTTCTTTTTTTAGGGAAGGTAGTGAAAAAAGTGGTTGCTTGGTAGCTTCAGAGGGTCCTGGATGAAACAGATTACCTGGGCCCCTTTCAGTCAGGATTCAAGACCAGTTATGGGACAGAAATAATATTGGTCGCACTTGCTGATGATCTCTGGTGAAAGCGGGATGGGGATAGTGTAACCATCTTTGCCCACCTTGACGTCTCAACAACCTTTGATGGTATCATTTTGGCTGGCTAAGGGATCTGGGGCTGGATGGTGCATTTTTGTACTGGTTTGACTGCTTTCTCCAAGGCTGGTGTTGATTGGGAGTGAGAGGTCCAGCCCACGGCCACTCCTTTGTGGCATGTCGCAGAGCTTGGTATTCTCTCTGTTCCTTTTTAACATCTACATGAAGCCATTAGGTGAGATCATTCATCACTATAGGTTGAGGTATCATCAGTACTCTGATGATACTGAACGTTATAACTCCACCCCTGGTGAGCCAAGTGACGTTGTGGCTGCCCTCTTGCGGTGCCTAGAGGCCAAGGGGGACTGGATGGGGGACTACAGGCTTCAGTTGAACCCGGGCAAGACCAAGTGGTTTTAGGTGCAGGGAACTTTAAGATCTGAGACTTTAATATCCTTAGTTCTGAATGGGGTGGCACAACTCCAAACATACCCAATCTGCAAGTTGGGGGTTCTCCTTGACTTGCAACTCCTGCTCAAAAAGCAGATGGCAGTCGCAGCCAGGAGAGCCTTTGCACAACTTCGTCTTGTGCACCAGTTCCAGCCTTTCCTGGATAAGGAGTCCCTGTGCTCAGTCACTCAAGACCTAGTTATTGCATATTTAGATTACTGCAATGCATTCTACATGGGCTTATCCATTTGGAAGCTACAGCTGGTGCAGAGTGCAGCAGCACAAGCAGTTCTTAGGGCCTCTAGAGTGGCCCATGTTACACCATGCTCTGTGAACTGCACGATTACAAATTTGCTTCTGGGTGCAATTCAAGGTGTTAATTATTGCCTTTAAAGTCCTGCATGGCATGGGTCCACATTACTTGAGGAACTGTCTCACTATGATGGAACTGGCCTGCCCCACCCACACCAGCAGAGGGGCATATTGCAGATCCCATCAGTCAAGAAATTTCGGTTGGCGGGGTCGAGAAGAGCCTTCTCTGCCACCACTCCTGCCATTTGGAATATCTTACCCCGAGGTGAGATTGGCTCCTACCCTTCTGACCTTCTGCAAGATCTGCCTCATTATTATCTGTGTTTTGTTCCTTCTTTCTGTTTATTAATCAATAAGCAATAAAAACAAATTAAAAATATAGATTATGCATAACTTCTTGGAAATTTCATTGACACTGTAGTTAATACAGTTTTTAATGTTACATTATAAAAGGCATATGTATCTAACAAAGCTATATCCTAAGATTAAAATTCAATTTTTACATAACATTTTTAATCTCTATTTCCCATTTTCACATATTCTGAGGACTTCAAAAGCATAAATTTACAGTTATTTGTTCTTACTTCATAAGTATCTTGGGGAATGCACTGTTCCTTAGCAGTATGTTTCTGGCAGTGGAAAAAGGAGTGATTGTTGCCATTTCATAAAATTGGAAGGAAAATCTTGAATTCTTCCTCTTATATTTTAATCCCATTTTGGTTGCTTAAAGCTTCTTAGCCATCAAAACAAAACTCACATTTTATAGGAATCTAACTATCTCATGAAGGACTAAATCAAATGCAAGCTTAAGCCCAAAATTATTTAAGAACGGAAAGACATTTTCATGTTCAGAAAATGGGAAACTTTTATAAGCAAGACTGTTATTGAATCTCAAATAATGACTTACAGATTAAAAATCTTTAAAACGCAATGGATACCATTATGCTTTTATAGAAAAGGAATGTCAAAAACAGCACTTAGAGATATTGCTAGTTATCTAGTCTGTTAACAAATTCAAGTGTTAATTTGCCAGAAGAAACTGAAACATGGGTCTGCTGTTCTTACCTGCCTTTTAACTAACCACAAAATATATAAACAGGAAATCTGTTTTCAGTATGTTACACTATAGAAATTTTTATACGTATGTTTGCTATTTTCACAATGGCAACAAATTTTAATTATTCAAGATTTGTAAGTTGCAATGCATATAACAAAAAAATCTCCCAAAACTGGCCGTATAGTTAATCCAAATCCAAAAATTATGTTTCTTCTCTATCATCTCATTTTTGACAATTAAACATCAGATCCAGACATTAAAAAGGAATACTTTGCTGGGACAATTCATAGCCACTTCCTTTCACAAAATCCTATACATAAATACTACAAAATAATAAGCAGGAAAAGATTGAACTTTAAATGTTTATAGACATAAATTGTAAGATTTATTGAAAGAAAATCATTTAAAAATATACAAACTGGGTGAACTATAAATAATACATCTATTTGAGTTTTAAGGTCTCAAGGCAACTTATATTAAGATAAAGTGTTATATAATAAACAAGCCTTTAGAATAGAATAGAATAGAATAGAATAGAATAGAATAGAATAGAATAGAATAGAATAGAATAGAATAGAATAGAATAGAATAGAATAGAATAGAATAGAATTCTTTATTGGCCAAGTGTGATTGGACACACAAGGAATTTGTCTTTGGTGCGTATAAGCAAGTATCTGTTAAATAGCCATGATTTAGTTAAAATTAAAATTTTAATTAACTTATTTGCAATCTGATATAATACTCTAGACTGGTTGAAACAGTCCCTTCATCTTTTTGTGATGGAAATAATACAGCACGGTATCTTCCATTACCTATATAATTTCTTGCTTCATCTAAAACGAAGATTAAAGGTTTTGGAACAACTAGGACAAGAAATCAAGTTCAATTTCTCTCTTTTTAGGCTGCCTTGTTCTGAACCTATTGACCACTTTGCTCAGTTCAAATGAAGTAAGAAAATAGAAAACTTCCTGGATTTTCATAGAAAGCTTCCTGGGTTTGGTCCCTGATAAAAGGTGGATGTACATATATCCAAAAGGCAAGATATGATCATCTGTATTAAACCATTAAAAGCATTAACATTTTAAATTATTAAGTTTTTTATATGCAGAAACCTGAAATATTTATGTTTCTACCAATGGCAAAACAAACTATAATGGCTAATGTGGCAGTGACCTTTTCACATAGGGACAGGAGTAACAGACAAGCAAACACTCGATACATGAAAGGCATGGGGGACTTGTAGGGCATGTCAAAATTTTCAACTTTCAATTTCCAAACATTAGGGGTGCTCAAAAGTTGTGACATACCTTGGGAATTGTAAAGATGGTTTGGTTACTTTAATATAATTTAGATGTGCTTGGTAAGTAACTACATATATCATAACTTTTTAACATTTTGTTTGTTTCCTTTGGGGGAGGGTGATTATATTTATTTACACCTGTCTCTCTAAGCTCTCAGGAACACAGCTTTAAAACTAACTTAACAACTTGTGATGCCTTGGGTCATCATTTAAGAGATATTTCCTTATCAGATTCCCCAATATCTTCAACAATGGTAAGTTTCTAGAGTACTTGAGAACTTCTTTAGAAGTCAGGGATATATAGCCCATACTGACTTGCATAGCAATCAAATATCAGGAATTGACCACAGGAAATGTCTTATAGCATTTTGTATTATGCCATAAAATTCCTTATCATAATTTTGATGTCACAAAATATTTTATAAAATTTTCCAAATTTCAATTCCACAGGAATTAAAGGTCACGGATTTTGGACCCATTCTGTAAGTTACCCATTTGAGGTTCCTTGGTTCAAAAAGATTCCCCCCATTATATAACATTTCTTCCACTTAAATGCTACAAAAAAAAGCTTTTGAAGTATGTACTATAGATACAGTATTTTTTGAAGCTATGGTCTTAACAAATATAACTTCTAACTAAAGAGAGATGCTTCAAAATGATCCAAACAAAAATGTCCAAAGTAAACTATAAAAATATTTTTGTAGCAGTTAGTAATTGGAGAAGAGGGGGGAAGAAAAAAAGAGGGGCTACCAGAGTGCAATTTTTATAATGTTTCTTAATTTGGGGGGGGGTTGCTTTTAAATTTACTTTTCAAAATATTTGTGTGTGTGTGTGTGTGTGTGTGTACTTTTTGTTTGTTTGCACGTTTTATTTAACGAATGTTAAATGTTATAAGTACTTGCTTAGTGACCACAATTGTGACTGGCAGCTTGGTTGTTAAATGAAGTGATTTTTTTCTTTTATGTTTTTTGCATTGGTTAATAAAAGAAAAACAAAAAGCAGAAATTTTTACTTCTGTGTCCAACAACAAACCCGTTTACTCCTCTCCTCAAGAAACAAGTCTGGAACACCAGCCTCAGCTGAGAAAATTTAGGCAGCCTTTTTCTTGACAATGATTAGCTCTGGTTCCTCCTTCCTGGTAGCCTTCTTTGAGTGACCAGCTGGTTTGCTGGTAGAAAAATAAGCTGTTTCAAATCCAAGTCTCTTTGAAAGGTTAAAGAAGTTTTACAGGCCAATAGCAATAATAAGAGAACCCAATAACAGGGTGTGTATCTGTATGTGTACTCACTGTCTCCTTCATTTTCTTTTCTTTTCTTTTCTTCACTCTTTAAAAGCTCTTTACCCAAGTTTGAAAATACTCACACTTATTCCCAGTATGACTGGTGTTTCCTTTTCACAACAGCTGATGAATTTTACAGTGGCATCCATTTTTGATTTTTAAAACTGCAGTAAAATCTATATTCTACTTATTACCTTCCTTTTCATAACTATAACAAGGATTATAATAATAGAGGTGCATAATAGATATTTAATCCACTGTTATTAGCTCTATCTTATGGATCTTACTACTGTGAATCATATGGTACTATGCATCATATGGTATTAGAACTTACATATGAAATAAAGGAATGTTGCATATTTACTAGATATCATCTGCCTATAAACTGGCAATGATTAACCATATTGCTAATTGCCTTCGGCATCAGCTTTTTTTCTCACTGCTATTAAACTTTTGAAGCTAATTAATTCCATGCAGAATATATTAAAAGTAAAAAAGCAGCTAATTATCAGGAAGTTATTTTTTTTATTAATTTTCCAATAAAATTGTTCTTGCTGTACCCTAATGTTAACAGACAATCTAAAACAGTGATGGCGAACCTTTTTTGGTTCGCGGGCCAAAAGGGTGTGTGTGCGGGCGCTAGCGCGCGCACGTGCCCACACTCATTCCCTCCCCCCCACGCATGCGCACAACCCCCCCCCCGCGAATGCGCAAAGGCCTCACTGAAGCCTGGGACGGCGAAAAACGGCCCAACGGGCAAACCGGAAGTTCGGAAAAACGCACTTCCGGTTTGCCCATTGGGCCGTTTTTTGCACTCCGGGGCTTCAGGAAGCTCAGAGAGGTCTTTTAATCTAGGAATGGTGATACCACACACAACAAAAAAACAAATCAAACTAAATGTTTAAATAAGACTGGTCCTTTCTAGATCTTCTCTAATGATGTTTTAATCATTAGTATCCAGTCTTTTGCATCTGATTCTGATTTTATGTATTTTGAGTAGAGATAAATGTAAGGGTCTATTTACTTTTTCCACATGCAAAATCTGTGTTTATGTGTATTTAAATTATGCAATGGAATACCAAATGTAAAAGTACATATTTATTATATTACATCCCCTTTACATATTAATATTATTAAAATGAAGATCAAATATCTGTATGCTGAAATATGTTAAAAGTAAAATGTCAATGAGTATATCATTATATCATACCTATCATTAAGTGTTGTACCTTATGATTCTTGACGAATGTATCTTTTCTTTTTATGTACACTCAGAGCATATGCACCAAAGACAAATTCCTTGTGTGTCCAATCACACTTGGCCAATAAAGAATTCTATCTCTCTATCCAGTATACTTATTCAATTTTTCAATGGCACAGCTGTATAACATTTTTCTAAAATCACATCCCATATTTTTCATCTTAACTACAGGTATAAGCTAAATAATCATCCAATATACTTTTGTTACCAACCAAGGTTTTCATGATTTTTAATTAAAGAATGATCATCTAATTCTTTCCATTTTATTATATAGCTGAACTAACATATATTTTGATGTTTCCAGATGAATGAAAAACTGTAAAAACATTATTGTACAAATCCTATTGTGAAAAACTTGAAAATTAAGATGTTTTAATGACAGAATCAACATAAAGATTCTTAAGCAATTATCATTAATTTTCTTGTGCACATACAAACACTACCACATAAAATCTTTCAGAACTAGACAAACAATGTGCCACTTCAAAGTGATTGCCATACATATTTATTTCATCTACTTTCATCTTACATAAATAGCCACCCTTTCATATTTAAAATTAAAGCAATATGTTGTTAGTAAGTTATTCAATGAGGTTAGCTTCATTTGCTCGAAGTCTGACAATGCTTAGGCACCAATTATTTTGGTCTTAAGTGATTTGGTATATATACCTACTGGCAAACGATAAGTTCTACTGCAAAATATTTACAGCTCTATTAGTCTTAACAGAGAAATGATCTGTGACAGAAAAGGAAGTCTGAAGCTCAGAGACTGAGCTAAGTGATAACAAGCCAGCCATAGTTTATTGACATATAAAGTAGAATGGCTTTAGTCTTAATGAAGATTTTTCCTTGTTCATGTAAATAATGATAGTGTCCCATTACCATTTCAACAAACCATATATTCATCAGTTTCAGGGAAACTGTTAGCATATATGATTACAATACTAAGTTATACTGAGATAGTTTCTTGATTTTATTAACATTTCTATATTAAAGAGAAATAGAATCTGAAATATCTATTTTATGGACTTTCAATTTTGTTAGTAAATTGGACTCCAATTAATTAAAATATTTACGTTACTAAAAACATATTCAGAATGTAGTTGGGTTGATGTGTTATTAATCCAAGCATTTCCAACATCAGATTGTGTTATCCAATAAATTACTGTATCAGTTTTATTGGGATAAAATTCCTTTAAATGATATTTGAAAGAAAGAAATTCTTTATTCATGTGTGAGAAGACAAAAATAATCCTCCCTCTATTGATGGCAATAACATTATCATTACGTTTCTGTTAATATATCCCCACCTGATCTTGCCTTGGGAACTTAAAAAAAGAAAATCTAAACTTCTCTTCAATATATTAATACTTTCCTCTTGATTTGCAGTGCCCTTGTAACTCCACCAGACTACTTCTGTACCCAGGAGCATATGTCATAAGATATTTGATTTGGAAAGCAATTTTAAGTATCAGTCTAACTTATGCCAATTTAGAATTGCTAATGAAGATATACAAATGGTTGATGGCTTATATGTTTTAGGATCTATCATCAACAGTAAAGGAACAAGCAGTCATAAAATATACCACAAACTAGCCGTTGGTAGAGTAGGCCATGAAGGCCCTGAAAAAGGTATTCAGATGCCATGTTTCTACCCTGTTTCCCCCAAAATAAGACATCCCCTGATAATAAGCCCAATCGGGCTTTTGAGTGCATGGCCATAAGGCCAAGCGCTTATTTCAGGGTTCAAAAAAATATAAGACAGGGTCTTATTTTCGGGGAAACACAGTATATATCTATATCAGTTACCTCAAAAGGGCTGACAGAGTGCACCCAAAATCTGGGACACATGATTCCCATGGAACTGAAATTTGGCAAATTTTATAAAACACTATGATACAAAAATTATCATAAAGAATTTTATGACAATATAAAATGTCATAAAAAGTCTCCTGTGGTCAATATCTGATTTTTGAGTGTGTTATATAGTTCAACATGAGCTACTTTCAAGGCAGATTCTCCCTGAATTTGTAAGAATTTTTCATGTACATTAGAAGTTTTGCCATTGTTGAAGGCAGTGAGGAATCTGGTAAGGAAATGTCTCTGAAATGATAACCCAATGAATCAGATTGTCTAGTTATTCAATAACACTCATGTGCTCTGTATGGAGCTCAGTGTAGCATCTTAGGCATTAATACATCTTCACCTGTGCTTTGAATTGCCATTTTCACTTCTCATGGCACAACACTTATACATAGGCAAAATTTAACTAGCTTTATAAATGATGCAAAACAATAAAACAAATGCAAAGCAGAATAACTTCAATTTACTTAGCTTGCTACCTGAAGTGTAGCCAATTAGTAAAAAGTGACTTAACCTTTAAATATAAAACTGTTTCTGTGTATATCCATTTGATGTTTTAGTCTACTTATTATGGGGGGAAAAACCTAAGCTCTTTCAAATACGAAATGATGGATTAGGCCACTTTAAAGTCAGAAATCAAGAAAACCTTTCATGCAATGAAAGGATAGAAGTACTAAGTTCTTCCACTGAGTTCTTCCACTTCTTCATGCTTACCACCCACTTTCCTATCTCAAAGTCAAAAGGTTTTCCTGATTTTTCAGCATTTCTTTCTCAAAGCAACACTTCTAATTACCTACTTAGCCATTAACTTTATCCAAAATAGGAATGTTTCGTATGAAAAAAAAAGTTCTATAAATGAAGTTAATACATCAAATAGGTGGGTACCTTTGTTCTTGTATCACAAAAATTCTTAATTTTAAATAAAAACATGCTTGGTACTCATTTTAAATTATGAAATGTCTCTAGCAGACAAAAAAAGATGGCATTTAAAATTGCTGTTAAAGATATTAAGACATTACAGTTATTAAAATATAGCTTGCATTCTTAGTCACTAAAGATTAACATTAAAACCTGGAATATTAACTAAAGAGTATATATTTTAGAATATAATCATATATATAGAAATACAAGTAGTTCCATAACAGACTTCAAAAACTTCATCTAATACTATTAGCTCATAGGGAAACAAGCATCAGCACTGACATTTAGAAGCCTTCCCAAACATACAACTAAACTGCAATTGGTCTAACAGAATATGCAAAACTATTTTACAAACAAATGAAACTAATTCTATTACAAACTGGTATTTCCAACAAATTAATCTTTATTTGTGCTAAACAGTCTAAGGATCCAAAATCAAACCTCAATTGTGGCTCTCTAGGAAAACACATCAAAAGGCTATCAATTTGAACAATACAAACTTGCACATACATTAAAATGTTATGTATTTTCACTCTGAATAGCAACAAAAAGTCTGATGCATTTTGTTCAGAAAGTATATAGAATGTTCCCAAAGAGAAAAAATGTAAATATATACTAAAAGAATTAAACAGTTTAGATAGATATGTAAATTCTCTTACCTGTCCTGTGACTGTTCTTCGTACATTCTTTCTTTTCCCTCCTTAAAAAGTCTTATGGCTCGTTTTGACTTTTTCATGAGACTATCAATATAGATTTTAAAATATTCATTTTCACTGAGCTGTGCAAGTTTCTGGTTGTCATCATACTTGCCCAAAATAAGTCGCAAGTGTTGGTACGTATCCGGTAAAATGTCAAGTATGTAAGGTGGGCTATTTTTCAATTGAAGTTTGGGATTCTGACACAGTCTGACCTACAATTAAAGAATAATTTACATAAATTTAACAATTAAGTTCACCCATCTCAAAATTTATTGTACATGAGACAGTGGTGGAAAGCTTACACCTAAGTTATAACATTACCTAGAACTCAACTGTTCAGACACAGAGACCTATCCCATAGGTGCTTTTTTAGGAGGCAACTGGACTTTCTTGGGGTTTTTTTCTTTGAAGACGTTTTGCTTCTCATCCAAGAAGCTTCTTCAGCTCTGACAGGATAGTGGGGAATGGAAGGATTTATATTCCTTGCAAGAATATATGTATTATAATATAATACATATAATCCTTCCATTCCCCACTATCCTGGTAGCGAAACGTCTTCAAAGAAAAACAAAACAAAAAAAGAAAGTCCAGTTGTCTCCTGAAAAAGCACCTTTGGGGCAACCATGAGCTGGATAACTGAGAATCTCTACAGACTTACAGAGACCTATTATGAATGTAGGTCAAAAACACTGTTCGTTTCTAACTGACAATGACTGTAGTATTATTGTATTATTGTAAGACTGTAGACTTTAGTATTATTGATCAACAAAGAAAAAAAAATAGCAAGCTGTAAAGACAAAATTGATTAATCGAGATTATTAAATAAATACAGCACCTTATTGATGACACCTCAAAAATGAGGAAATAACTATATTCATCTCTTTTCTTCTATGTATTTGTTTTTACATTTTCCTTCCATTACAAGCCATAAGAAGTATTTAACTGTTCACCATCCTGATAGATGATTTCAATTTCTACCCCAGGCATAGTATAGAACTGTTAATCTATCTAAACCACAAATCTGTCCAAGCAGTTCATCACAACTTATTATGTTACCGTTATTATTTATTTACTGTATATCCCACCTTTGTAGAAGTCAGTGCAGCATACATAGTGACCCTTCCTTCTATTTATCACCAAAACAACTTTGTAAGGCAGGTTGGGCAGAGAGAGAATGACTTCCCCCAAATCACCCAATGGGATTCCATAGTATCCAAATACCATTATCTTTATATTTATTGTTTTATCTTATTAGTAAGCTTCTCAAAGTCGTCAGGGTTGGATAGCCTCCAAATTCAGTAAAACAAATACATAATAAAGATTTTATATATATATATATATATAGATATATAGATAGATAGATAGATAGATAGATAGATAGATAGATAGATAGATAGATATAGATAGATAGATATATAGATATATATAGATATATATATGAAAATAGGTGTCTGTCATTACACAGATAAGTCAAAACCTTACACATGTTGCTTGTGTGTAACAAGTATTCCATCTGACTAAGGAGACAGCAAACCCCGTGAAAGAAAACAGTGGCTCTTCCTTTACCTCACAGGCCAATATACGTAAACAGAAGAAATAGAACAGCTACCTATATCAATAAAGGTTCTTGCAAAGACCAAAGCCAATTAAAAGAAAAAAGTATACTGTCAGTATTTTGTCTTTTGCCATATGATTAGCAAAACATATGTTGTGTGCAAATATACAAACCATTCATTTAACGATCATTTGAAATTACAACAACACTGAAAAAAGTGACTTACAACTGGTCCTCATATTTACAACCAATGCAGCACCCCCATGAGGAAAAAAATTAGGGTACTTGGTAACCAACATGTATTTACGAGGGTTGTAGCATGCCCAAGTAATACAATCACCATTTGAGACCTTCTCAGCCAGCAAAGTCAATGGGGGAAGCTAGAGTTGTTTAACAACCATGTGATTCACTTAACAATTGCAGTGATTCACTTAAAAAAATGATAAAAGGTCATGAAAACACTTAATATCTCCCTTGCTTGGTAATAGAAATTCTGGTTCCAAATATGGTTGTAAGTTGAAGACCATCCATACCAAATTTCCTTCTCAGCTAGTGCCACATTTCAGCTATTGTGTAGTTATTTTGTCTGTTTCTATAAATGTTTTAATAAATAAACTATTACAATATTTCAGCTGAAAGGAATCAGTCCAAGGATCATATTTGGAGTTTCTGAGATTATTTTCTAATTCAACTTTCATATAGTTGTATTATTTTATAGTTTCTATGAACAAGATGACCTGAAAGCACACTCATTTTGTAATAACAAGATGTAGTAAAATTTTTACAAATTAAATTTGTCATTGGAATTTTAATCCCCCATTAAAATATGTGCACTTGATTATTTTCTGAAGTTACAATAACTGTTCAAGAACTTTTCAGTCTAAAGACTGAGCACGTATTTCGGTATAAGTACCATAGTACAGTATATAATTAAGCAATAGGTCACATTTAGCTAATAATAAACTGAGAGAAAGTATCATTGCCCCATTTTTAAAAGGCCAAGATTTCTATTTTGTGAAAACACAACTTTTTTTAGGTTTTTCAAGGAAAAGAGAGAGAAATTCTACACATCAAATCACTACCTGCGGAAAGTCTGTCCTTAAACAGTTCTTCATAAGGACAAACTTCATTCTAGATTAAGACTGCACTGCTGCAAAATATGAACTGACAGAAACATTTCATCCATCAAATAATAAGGAGCAATAGTTTCTTTAAAAAAAATTTCATTGATTTCATATTTTTTAAGGAATGAGATCAAAAAGTCCCAAAACAGTTTTTAAAGTATGAAAACTATAAATTAGATATTTATATGGATCTGTACAAGTAAAAAGCAAATTGGCCAGACTTAGTAGCAAAGATAGTACATTAAAATTCAGTAAACATATACTTTATCACAGCTAAGAATTTTTTCTTATCATTCTATTCAATACCAAAGGATGCTAATAAAAAATATATGTTTACACGGTAAATGAAGCAGGCTTCCTTAGCACAGGAAATCAGAATGGCCTCACACCCATTACACCACTTCCTCCTGTGCAGAGTTAATGAGTTTCAGGTGCTAAAAATTTGGCCAGAATAAAATTGGGTCAGATAGATAGAAGAGATAGAAAACAGATAAATAGAAGATAGATAGATAGATAGATAGATAGATAGATAGATAGATAGATAGATAGATAGATAGATAGATAGATAGATAGATAGATAGATAGATAGATATAGATAGAAGATAGAGTACTGGACCAGTTTATAGATTGTTTTATTCATTAGTTACTTAACAAGGCTGTGTCCTGTTTCACACTAACCAGTTTACAGACCATAATATATGACTACATATCACACCAAGCCCCATTTCCCAACCCACATTACTTCTTAATATAAACTCAGTCATAGTCAAGATACAGAAATTGCTATCACAAGATGTAGCAACAAATCAGGAAAATCAGAACTACTAATTTGAATTTGGACAGGAGACAATTAGAGAAATACCAGCGATGTAAGCTAGAATGGTATCATAGAAATAATTGCTGGATAACAATAGCTACATTTTGTTGTGAATTACTATTTATTAAGAAAAAGTAATATACAAAATTATACATTGCCTATCTATAGAAGAGATTTAAAAAGCTTTTACTTATGCTTATATATCAGATGTTTCTGTTTAAAAATATTAACATGAATGGAAATATTGCTTCAAATATGGAAGTTTTATATCACAAGAATACATCTCTTCTCTCTTCCATTCAGCTTTCAAAAGATCTTTCTGACAATCATGATATACATCAGAATGAGGGATTGCTACATAGGTTATCATAAGTTTGAAACAAATATTATAAATTAGATGGTGAGGAACACTATTTTGAGAAACAAATTCAAATGTCAGAACAATATGTTATTCAGGAGAGCACACTGAATTGCAGTGGGCAAGGGGCAAACAGGAGACTGGAAGTTGTTTTTGAACTTCCATATCTTAGAACTTTGCCCATTATATGAAGGCTCTTAAAAAATTATAATGATGGTGAAACATAGTCTCTGTTTATCTATCTAAACAGGAAAATTAAGTGTTTTCATATAGTTTTGGTATCAGTTATATTAAAATATCATTGAAAAGCTTCTCAAAGCTTGATCCCAAGAGTGATAGTGTTTGATTAAATATAGATCATCTGAACACTTAAACAAATTTTAATGCACAATTTTCTAAATCTAGACTTAATCAATATATATTCTGCCATTTTGTATTGGGGTGGGGGGGGGAGAACATGCAGCCATGTCTGCAAAGCAATTTCCTGTACTCTCAAGTTTTATGTTGCAGCACATACCTTAGTAGCTTATTATCCCAGACCACCTAGTATCCAAGAAGAAACTTAAAACCATGTGCTACAAAATTTAAGATGTGCCAAAATATCTCAGCAGATTGCATGCGGCAGAGGTTTAAACCTAAAGACATATCTCATTGGAAATTTCTCTCAAATTAGATAAATATTATGATTAGCACAGGTAGTCCTCAACTTACAACCACAATTGAGCCCAAAGTTTTGTTGCTAAGTGAGGCATTTGTTAAGTGAATTTCGCCTCATTTTACAACTTTTCTTGCCACATTTGTTAAGTGAATCCCTTAAGTTAAGTTAGCAACATGGTTGTTAAATGAATCTGGTTTCCCCCATTGATTTTGCTTATCAGGTGGTGGCAAAAGATGATGTCATGGCTCTGGGGCACTGCATAAATATAAGTCAGTTGTCAAGCATCTGAATTTTGATCATGGGAATGCTGCAACAGTTGTAATTGTGAAAAAGAGTCCCAAGTCAAGTGTTTTTTTAATCAGGGGAACCTGTTCTACCCAAATATGGGATGGAGCATACTGCTTCCGCTTTCGCCTTTCAGCCCCAGTCCAGGAGCCTTCGCAGACAGTTGCTGTCGCGAAAAAATATAAATTTAACACAGACCCAAGTCACTTTTTTCAGTGCTGTTGTAACTTGTCACTAAATGAACTGTTATTAAGTCGAGGACTACATGTATATAAGTTTAATTCAGAGGATGAAGAAAATTAAGATGAATTTATAACATGAAATTTAAAAAAATTCCCAAAGGATACCAATTTTAAAGAACAAAACTGGTATATTAAATACATATTTCACTGACCATTACTTTAGAAAAACGTAAAAACAAAACACCTAATTTTCAGTTTGGAAATGATAAAAACAAGGATTTTTTTTAAACTTTAAACCAAATAACATTGGGTTTTTTTCCACATACACGGACCATGAGAAGGAAAGAAAACATTTTGGACATCAAACGAATACAAATCCCACTTGATTTTGTTGACAGAGTTCACAAACATCACAGGTGTTCGGATTAAGCCCATGATTCTATATACCACACTAACTCATCAAAATAGTATCAGTTATAAGTTTTAATATTCCTGTTGCTGATTTGTGTTTTAAGATTTTAAACTGTTGCTATGTAATAACATTGTGCAAATCCTCAAAAAAAAAAACCCTTCTCAACTGAAATAACTTTGGCAGAAAAAATGTGGCAAGGAGATCAAGAATTGATGTTAAGGTACACATCTGAGTGCGAAGTTTTTTCTCTAGCTCAGAAAAAGATGCCCAACTATTCTATGAATTTGAGATTGCAGGCTACCTCTTCTTTAAAAATTAAAACAACCAAGAAAGTTAATTCAAATTATTTTCAAATCCCAAATCCATTTAAAAATATGGTCCCAACTGTTAAGAGTAAACTTTTTTCAGACTCATGCAGCTGTTCTGGGAACTGCTTGACTATTTCCAGATATGTGCATGCACTCGCACATAGATGTAGTGAGTATAGTGATATAGCACCCATGAGACAACCATATGAGCCTAAAAAAATGACATGGCTGCTTCAACCATTTGAAAATACTGGGTTCATTTATAGTACCAAGCTCTTCTAAACCAGTTCTTTATAAGAAATTTTGCAGCAGTAATATTTAATTATTGTAATATGTCTTGAAATCTGAAATAAACAGGAAAGGTATAAATGTTTTAAATAAAAACTAAAATTGAAAAGCTAATAGAGTTATCTTATATTGTGCATTTAGAGCATAGCTCTCATGAATGAAGGCAAATGTACTTGTCCCAGGATAATGTTGCAATATCGAATCTGGATTGGTCACCGGGTAAGAGTAAACCATAGCCAACTCTTTTTATAATATTTTTACTTTGGGAAGTAAGACCACAATCAGCAGTCAGGTGGTTATGCAAAATGACCCACATTCAATTTTTGGTATTTCTGATCAAAAACATCAGAATAGAAAATGATGTGAAAGATTCAGGCTTTAATAGGCAAAGTCAGATTGTAAAACATTTTGAGCTGGTATAGTCAGCTTATTATGTTACATTCAATGTAATATAACTAGAATTGCATACCTATATCCTGTAATGTTCCAACATTTCAAGTTATAGTATTTCACAGAATTATAGAGTAGGAAGAGTAACTGAGGTCATCATGTCCAACTTCCAGGTTAATGTTGGAATTCAACAAAAGTTTATTTAGCCAAGAAGAGTATAACCCATAACTTCAGCAGGTAATTGTTTTCACACTTAACATTTTTTTACCTTAAATAAAAGTTTGTTCCTTTAAAATTGTACTAAACCACTATGAACTAAACGTAAAAATGTAATTTTTAAAAAATGCAGATTTGGAACTGACAATGACTTGGCAACTAAATAAAAAACTTACAAGTCTACCATAGGTTTGAGTCAACAATACATTTATACTGACATTTGAAATTCTGAATTGATTCTAAGAAAATAGGTTGTTATAGACATATGTTTTAATCTGAGTTATTGCCACAATTTTGGTAGTGCTCACTATCTTTAAACAACTTTCACGAGGCACCCAAAGTTGATAGTACATCAGAATTCCTGAAAAAAACTGTAACTACCTTGCCATACAACAGTAGTGGGAATAATATAATGCATAAAACCCTATAAGGAACTTATGTGCCTTGATGATCAATGCAAATGCTTTAAACTGTTTATATCAGGTCTATTCCTCATAAAGAATCCATGAACCTTTTTATGGAAACATGTTAGACAATTATTAGAAAAACAGACTGGTGGCCTCTTAAAAATGTTTTGTATGCTATGTGTAAAAATATTACATAGTTCTATGCATTTAGCATTTTCTACTTACAATTGTGATGCTTTATGAACACTACAATGAAAGCACCTACACAAATCTATGCATAAAATGTAATTTGCAAGGATTGAAAATGGGCCATTATACTAAACTTATCACAAATGCTGCATATATAATTTTAAGAACATCATACCTCCATAACAATACACATTTTTGTTCAGAAAAAATACTCTCATTTCCTTCTATCTGTATTTCATAATACATGCTCCTAGTACAATAATCTACAAAATAAGTAATTCTAGTTTAAGACAGATGATATTTTAGTACGGTACTCTATCCTCCAATGATGAATAATTTTCCAAGATTTGGTTACATAATATAATTTTATTGGGCCATTACAACTGAGGATAATGTTTAAATTGTTGTTCATCTGGTCAAAATAATAAAACTACTTCTTTTTCAGATTATTTGATTGCATGCATACGATTAACGTAAGAGTAGATCTCAATCTGATTGCCTGAGCTGAAGTTTCATTTTCAAGGAAACAGTACAACAACATAAGCCAAAGTGGTATAAATGAAACAAACTGCATATTAACAATCTTACAATTGAAGAACTGTATATTTAAAGTATATTTAATATTCTTTTATACTGAGAATAAACATAGCTAAAGCATGAATAAGCATGTAATATCTATCATGAACTTGAAAACACACATTGTTTTGTCTAAATCCATCAATAATTCCTGTGTAGATATATTTTTGTTACAAATATAATTTACAGACTCACCACTTTATCCATTAATTTCCAAGTTTTTTCCACAGTCCTGCGATCAGCAGCTGCCTGCTTGGGGGGGCCAACTGCATCCTGAATAGCATCAATGAATCCCAGAATACGCCCTTTGCGGGGGTTTCCTCCTCGGCCACCTGGGTTCCGGCCATTGAGGGAATTGGCCATCTGGGATCTTAAATTTAGAAAAGAAAAAATATATATATATGTAATGCTGTGATATTGTTGGTCTCTCTTGCCCAGACATAAAATATATCAACACTGACTTCACACAGTCACTCTAAGGAAAAATATATGTAACCTATACTGGGAGTTTTAACTTTTGATGGTGAAGAAGCAGAAAAACCTGGTAATCTTTATCCAGAAAGACATTTGATCAAATCTGTTAATAGAGCACATCTTATGGAAATGTACAGTTTTAAATGTCATGCACATTATGTTATTTTTTTCCTTCTAGCTCTTTTTATACCTTTAAAAATGTTATCAGCCCACCCTCAGTTTTTATGCTCACTTCCATGTTATAACTTCCACTTTCTCACAAATAATTCTTTTCACATATGGTTCACAAGGGACAAATACATCTGTCGAGTAACAAAGGTTTTAACAGCCATATTACCAACCTCCCTCCCCCACCCAGCATCTGGTAGCAGAGGGGAGGAGGGAAAAATTACATCTCTTCTCTTACACACCATATACATAATGGGACAGATACATTAAAAATACGTACAAGTCGGCGACTACACGCGATACTTGTCTGTGGGTACCGTTATAGTTTTTAAAAGTACCGAGAAAAGAAAATAAATTCCAGAATGGTATGGGAAAGTTGCTTTTTTGTTAAATCCACAGTATCCAAGATGAGTTTCAAACAACCATCAGCCTCCTTTGCTTTTTCCTGGCCAGCTTTGGAGAGGTCGAAGGTTAGGCAACTGTGTCCCCAAGAAGTGCCGCCTGGTGAGCTTTTCTGCCGCCTCACTGCGATCTCTTGTTTTCTCTTTCCCTTGCCTCCCCTCCGGGCACACAACAGCCCGCAGCGCAGCCCGTGTTATTAAATCCCAGCAGTTTTCCTGGTTCCGGTTTCTTGGTAAGCGCTCTCCGTCCCTCGGAGCAGCCCGAGCAGCCAGCAGCACCACACGGCACGCCTTAAACCTCCGCAGCGAGGCCGGCCGAGCCGAGAGCGATGGGACGCCTCTCCCCCAAGTCGTCGCGGTTGCTGGGGTTCCAGAAGGAAACATGGGTAGTTACTTCGCCACCGCGGGCCCGTTGCGACGGCGGCAGCAAAAGCAGCAGCAGCAGCGCTGTTCTCGCCCGCTCTTGCTCCTGGTTCGGCGGCGCGAGGGTAAGGGGCGTGTGGGGGCGGGCTGCGGGGGCGGAGCTAAGGAAAGGCAGGGACAGGCGGCGGCGAGACCCGCTGCAACCCAAACGGCGGGCGACTTGCCTCGGATTGTCCTCGCCGTTCGGAATCCTGGGATAAGAAACCCGGCACGCCGCCTGCGCCCTGAAAACGGCTCGCGCCGGCCCTCCGCTCCCCACCCACCCCGCTCTAACGGTATTAGGGTTCCGTTCCCAGATGTTGCCCAATCAAACGTGGAAGCAGGGGTCGGGGGCGGCGGCGGCGGGGAAGAGGGAGAACTGAATTGAAACAGAGGCACTGAAAGGACTCACATTCACAGAAACGAGACTTCGCGAAGGGAAAGGGCAAGAGAGGCGCAGAGCTCCTTTTCTTAGCCCTCCCCCACTTAAAAGAAATCGCGGGGCAGTATTGGAAGTGTGTTGGTCCTCCAGCGCCTGATTGATAAAGTAAAGGACCAATGGGAGCGCGGGGAAGGACTTCCGGCTCTGCGCTCTCCTCCTACTCCGACTGTGATTCATGAATCAGTTGGAAAGGTGAAGTGGTGGGCGACTTCGGGACTTCTGCAGAACATCTGTAAAGGGGCCGGAAGTAACCCTTACGGAAAAGAGACTGAAACTACTTTTTGTGGGGGGGGATATGACTTGCATAAGTAAATAGCCATTGATTACGGCGGTTGGGAAAATGCTTGTAGAGTCATTAAGGGAAATGGTATTTGTAGTCCTAATCTTGATGTATTTAAGTCCTGTATTGCCTCACTCCCCCGCCCGCGCGTGCATGGGCTTGTAAACCAATATTTAGAATAATGTGTCATATTGTCTACCGAATTGGTAATCCGATAACACTGGAGACAAGATATTTTTGAACTCCACAGCAGTTAAATTGTGACTAGACCTAAAGAAGATGGCATTGCATGAACGTTGAGAATTATGTCTACACAATACAAAGTTTTTTTCTCCCTCATATAGAATTCAGCACCACACAAAGATAAGTATTTTAATCCACAGCATGTAGTTTAAACTTCTATATTGCCATAAATAGCAAATTTATGTAAGAGCATCCACAACAGTAAACACAAATTGCTGGTAGATAAGATCAATGGACTTAGGTCCATCTAGTAGCAATAGCAATAGCACTTAGACTTATATACCGCTTCACAGTGATTTACAGTCCTCTCTAAGTGGTTTACAGAGTCAGCATATTGCCCCCAACAATCTGGGTCCTCATTTTATCGACCTCGGAAGGATGGAAGGCTGAGTCAACCCAGCATCAAACTCCTGGAGTGAGCATTGAGTTAGCCCTGCAGTACTGCATTCTAACCATTGTGCCACCACGGCTCTTGTAGGCAGTTGACACATGTCCTATGTGCACATAAATGTTCCTGAATATATGCTTCATGACAGAGGTAGGTTACACATTTTTTTTTCCATCTTATATAGAGTTCACACAACAGCTTTATGCACTGCCCTTCAACCAAATGGATAAAAAACAATTCATTCCAGAAGTTGTTTATTTTAATAAACATTTATTACTAAGGAAATATGTGATTAGTGTACAAATTAGTGTACCAGAAGTACAGGCAGGATTTCGAAGAGGCAGAGGAACTAGAGATCAAATTGCCAACATATGCTAGATCATGGAGAAAGCTAGGGAGTTCCAGAAAAACATCTACTTCTGCTTCATTGACTATGCTAAAGCCTTTGATTGTGTGGATCACAACAAATTGTGGCAAGTTCTTAAAGAGATAGGAGTACCAGACCATCTTATTTCTCTCTTGAGAAACCTATATGCGGGTCAAGAAGCAACAGTGAGAACTGGACACAGAACCACTGATTGGTTCAAAATTGGGAAATGAGTCCGTCAAGGCTGTATACTGTCACCCTGCCTATTTAACTTATATGCAGAGCACATAATGAGAAAGGTGGGGCTAGATGAATCAAAAGTTGGAATTAAGATTGCCGGGAGAAATATAAACAACCTCAGATATGCAGATGATACCACTCTAATGGCAGAAAGTGAAGAGGAACTAAAGAGCCTCTTGATGCGGGTGAAGAAGGAGAGTGCAAAAGTTGGCTTGAAACTCAACATTAAGAAAACTAAGATCATGGCATCTGGCCCTCTCAATTCCTGGCAAATAGATGGGGAAGAAATGCAGTTAGTGATGGATTTCCTAGGCTCCAAGATCACCGTAGATGGGGACTGCAGCCAAGAAATTAAAAGACGCTTGCTCCGGGGGAGGAAAGCTATGGCAAATCTAGACAGCATACTAAAAAGGAGAGACATCACCCTGCCAACAAGATGAAACTCAAATACTGTGGCCACCTAATGAGAAGGAAGGACTCACAGGAGAAGAGCCTAATGCTGGGAAAGATTGAGGGCAAAAGAAGAAGGAGACGACAGAGAATGAGGTGGATGGAGTCACTGAAGCAGTAGGCGTGAGCTTAAATGGACTCCAGAGGATGGTAGAGAACAGGAAGGCCTGGAGGAACGTTGTCCATGGGGTCGCGATGGGTTGGACACGACTTCACAACTAACAACAAGTGTACAAATTCCCAACCATGTACTACTTCAGTTAGGAAAATGAGATGGCCAAAGAGGAGATGGGATTTTGCCCTGAGATAGGGAAAGTGTTATGAAAACAGTAAGAGTTGGTTTGGAAAATTAATGTGGCCTTAAAATTCAAATCCTGATAAAAATCATGGACAAAAAAAATCTGGGAGGTTTGTCCTATTCTGGGATCTTGCCATGTAATTTATCCAGATCTGGAATTTTATACTAATTAAAAATAAATAGGATTCTTGATCATATTATCTGATGTTTAAGCTTTAAGTCAGTACTTTCTACTTCTGTGAATAAATGTTTTTACAATTATAAATCTGGGCTTCCAGGATCTTTTGTAGATGAAAGCAGCATATCTAGCTTCAGTGTCTGAAGGTATCCAAGCAGCTAGAACACTGCCCGACATCATAATCTTTTGCTGCTAGATAGACAGTCATATTGACCATCTATATTTGCTATTCCCCACCTTTATCTCTGCTTACCTGTCTGGCTTGAACATAAAGATAACATTGAAAATGCCAAAGAATAGTATGCCCACAGTCTCCTGAACTTTAACAGGCTTTCCCTTCCCCTTTCCTTTCTCTAATAAAATAAAGAGAAAAAATTACTTTTGTAGCTTTCACCATTTACCGGTATTTCTCAGGTCATTAAGCAAAGATTTCATATAATCATGTCTTCCAACTTCTGCCAATTTCCCCATTGACTTTCTTATGGGAACCCAGCAGAAATCACAATTACATGACTGCAGCTTGCAGCTAGAGCCGTGGTGGCGCGATGGTTAGAATGCGGTACTGCAGGGCTAACTCACTGTTCACTCCAGTTCGATTCTGAGTGCTCAAGGTTGACTCAGCCTTCCATCCTTCCGAGATTGGTAAAAGGAGGCCCCATATTATTGGGGGCAATATGCTGACTCTTTAAACTGCTTAGGGCTGTAAAGCACTGAAGCGGTATATAAGTCTGCCATTGCTATTGTGAGCTGGGCACCAAGTGCTCAGAATGCAATCATATAATCACAGGGACCCTGCAACAGCCGCAACTCTTAGGACTAATCTTAAGTCCCCTTCATTTAGAACCATTGTAACTTTGAGTGGTCACTGAAAGAATGATCATAAACCAAAGACTACCTGTATAAAATCTGTATAATAAATACTGAAGACAGTAAAAATAACCCACTTCAGGAAGCACTGTAGAATAAATAAAGGCAGTAGTTGTTTCTAGTACTGTGTTTCCCCGAAAATAAGACCCTGTCTTATATTTTTTTGAACCCTGAAATAAGCGCTTGGCCTTATTGCCATGCACTCAAAAGCCCGATTGGGCTTATTATCAGGGGATGTCTTATTTTGGAGGAAACAGGGTATTAAAATATCTTGTATGGCACTGCTAAAAGTTGATAGATTTCACTGTAACTTTAGGTGGGCATAAAGACTTTCTATCCAATTTTCATGTACATATATAATTTGTTCCAAAATTACACTGTATAGGTATTCTTCCTTGCATTAAAGTAATGACTGATTAAGTTAGTTTATTCTTTCTCTTAGATTTCATCAGTATTACAGGCAAAAGTTGTTTTCTCATACTGGGAGCAGACCGTAAAGAACAGTTAGTTGAACAACTGTTCAGCTAAACTTTAATGTGCAGGGTTTAAGTTTAAATTTAATTTATCACATTATAAAAATGCATAAGTTTAGGTTCAAAACCACTTTTCCCCTGAGGAAATTAATTTGTTTTCATTGCCATGTCACTTTTTAAATAATTTTATTCCAGCTGCTAAAACAGGTGCTGTGGGCTCTAACTAAAATGTAACAATATTCTAATGCCTTAAAACAACTTCTCTTATTTCTTAAATCTACTTTATAATATTACAGAACATTAAATCATTCTGATTTTATTTAAAACTCATTGAAATATGTCTTTTCGGTTTTTCTGTCAAATTGGGTTTTTTTCCACATTAGGAAATAGGACTTCCAATCATACTGAATTTTTATAAATAGTAAAATTGTGTGGCTTTGCAATGTATCATTTTCACTTTTAAGAAAGAGGAGCTCAAATAACCTTTAGCTTTCATTTGGAAGAATTATTAGCATAAAGCCTGCCCTTGCTACAAGCTTTTGACTGTTTATTGCCTACTTAAGTTGAAGGTTATTTAATTGTTTGGCAGCTGAGGAGAGTTATTTTGTTTTTAATTTAAGATAGGCAAATTAGGCCTGGACTAACCCTGTTAGACATAGGACACAGGAAGGTTTCTGTGAAGAATTCTTACTCTTAGTAAAAGTGTTATTTTCTTTATAACAATATCCTACAAATAAGAAAGTAAATACTGTAGCTTGCTAGACAAAAAGTGTCAGAATAGATTGTTTTGCAGCCACTCATTGCTTGTTTCATCCTTACCGTCTACTGCCAGTAAAGCTCCTTCTTCAAGAGCAGAAGAAGGTCTTGACAGACCCGGGGGGGGGGGAGGTTGCTTTTTTCTTATTTCAGCTATACAGGTATTACCAGTACAGTCTTGTTCACCCCTGCTAGACCAAATTCAGCCATCTCAGAAGAAAAAAGTGTAACAGGAAGATAGGGGGAGAATTGATGCATCTGAAATTGAAGCTGATTCTCCAGACTCAGAGAAAGCTATCCAACTGACTCCATGATCTTGAGATTACAGCAGGGGTGGGTTCTAACTTACCTCACTGCCGGTCCGCTTCCTCCCGTGCCGCGTGGCCGCGCCGCGTGGCCGTGCGCATGCGCAGTGCCAAAAAAATAAAAAAAAAATCCCCCCAAAAAAACCAAAAACAAGGTGGCGACACATCCGCAGTGCCAGAAACTTGGCTTTTATGGCCAAGCCACTTGGCTTGAATTTTTTTTAAAATTTAAATTTAAATTTTTAAAAAAAAAAATTCCAAAAAAAGATGGCGGCGCTCATGGACCAGCACTGACCGAACCGGATCTGTGATGTCATCGTGACATCACCAGCGGGTCACTACCGGTTCGGGCGAACCGGTCCGAACCGGGAGGAACCCACCTCTGGATTACAGGCTACTCATGTAATAAAATTCTGGGAGAATTCTTCCTAATATTATTAGTTCCAGTGATATGATTTGAAATTAAGATTCTTCTAACCAATGTAAATGTATTTGAGAGTATTAATATGTGCAGTAATTGTATTTACAATAGAAGCATTTATAATAAATGTGCAAGCTACTTTCTCATCTAGTCTCATCATGAGACTCTAAAACTGCAGATGTATTTAGTCTTTTAGTAGTCTTCTGATCCTCAGAAAAGTGATTTGTATTGCTTCAGAGGGCAGTAATATAGAATAAAGATGACATAATTATTGTGAGGAATATAAAATAGATAAATGGATCTGGCTGTCAAAAATTAAACTGAGGAAATATGTACTTTAACCAATTAAATTATATAATAGGTATAGTGCTTTTGGCACAGTACAGTAGATTTTAGACACTCTTGTTGCATTCATAATTAAATTTTACTTTTACTTTATCTTTAAAGGACTTTATCTTTAGAAGATAAGATTATTTATGGATATTTTTGAAGCCTTACATTTTTAAGAATTGCCTAGGGAAAATACAAGTAATAAATTTTGTTCCTATCACCTTGTAATGTGCAGGCCTTGGTGTAGTTCAGGAAAGATTTTTTTTTAATGAATGAATGCCAGTGAAGTAGTTCTAGGCCAGGGGTGTCAACATTGATTTCATTGTGGGCCGCATCAGGGATGTGTTTGGCCTCAGAGGGCTGGGGTGGTGGTGGCCAGAGTTGGGCATGGTCATGGTGGGCGTGGCCATGGTGGGCGTTTGACACAGGCTCAAGATGCATTTTTTTTCCCTTCTTTCTTTCCACAGTTCTTTACTATAACCATTTTCCTATCTCTTCTACCAGATATTCCTGGCAAACATTTATTACTTATTCTTCATATTCCAGTAAACTTTTTATTTCTAAATTTATACCCCATTGTTTAATAGTAAATTGCTTTTCCAGGCAGAAATATAATTGTAATCCAGTCCAAGCCAGTCCTCCTGCAGCACTCCGCACGGCCCATTTTCGGCCTCCTGCAGCATTCTCCCGGCTGCCGGCAGAGGCACTGTGGGCCAGTCCTTTGATATTTCCAGGCCAGCCCCACGGGCCAGATCTAAGCATTAAGTTTGACACCCCTGTTCTAGGCTGTCTAATACCCTTCAGAAACATGTACACACTAGAACATTACATTGTAAAATATTAAATTTGAAAGGCTGATTTTTAAGAGCTTCCAGAAAGACAATTCAGTGTAGAAAGCATTCCCTGAAATTAGGAAGAATGAAAACCATAAATATAGTATTGAAAATCTCTAGGATTTACTTTCTTTTTTGCACTTATCCTGTTGCATTTATATACATTGAAATAAGACACAGTCAGAAAAATTAAGAAGGCTTCCATAATTTAGAATAATTTGGAGGCTGAAATATTGATAAAATGTCTTGGATCTTTTATTACTGGAGGGGGAAGAATCTGCTGGATAGACAAGAAGCAACTGCTTGCACTTTGGAACATTTATCTGAATCTTTCACAGAATATTTTCTGACTAATAGGAAGATGAAGATCATGAAGCACTTTTCAAACTTATGAATCATTCTAAAAATTGCAAAGAGAATGAGTACCGTATATGAATAACTATGATAGTTATGAACACAGATGTGGGAATTTAGGACACTGAATTCACTGGATCATTGATTTCAATAGTATATGTAATTCTGTGGTAATTATATTCAGTGTGTCAGAGAATTCAGGAATTCTCTGAGTTAGAGTGTCACTGTGGATCTCAAGTAGGATCTCAAATCATGTACTATATATATTTAAACTCACTTATTGTGACATTAAGCTGAGCTCAGAAGGAATTTAGGAACAGCACCAGAGATAAAAACACCAGTTTCTAATATATGACAATCACCAGGGATTCAAGGTCTAGACAGACCAATCTGAGCACAGTTTAGATTAGCTACAGGAAAGCCTATAACTCAATCCCGCACACATGAATACTTGGCACTATACAAAGTCAACAGGACACTAAGGACTCCTCAAGAAATCAGTGGGACTGTGGAACAATGGACAATCAACTTAAGTCAACTTAAGACAGCTTGCACAAGTGGCTATCAAGTATGGCATAGAACAAGGTGATATGCTATCTCCGCAGTTGTTCAGCATAGGCTTGAACCTCCGCATCGAGATAATCACAAGGATTGAATATAGAACTACCGTACCATCAGCCACATTGTCTTTATGGATGAGATCAAGCTGTGTGCTAAGTGAACAAGACATTCATTTGCTGATTCACCTGATATGGATCTACAGTGAGGATATTGACATGTCACTTGGATTGGAAAAATGTAGATGGATGATAGTTAAAAGAGGGAAGGTATTTAAGACTCATAGGCAATGTTCCCTCTAATTTTTTTTCAGTGTGTGCGGAAAAGTATAGTGTTTGAGCAGCACATTTTCATGCCTGAGCACCTGACTTTTTTTCACAGATGTCACCCAAGACAACAACGAAATCAGTGTTATTTGAAACTCAAAGTTATGTTTATTCAATGTACCCACTTAATTAAAAGTGTTATATATCAGTATCACTTATAATACTGCAAGTCTGCAATATTAAAATACTTGTAGTCACTGAAAGTCTGTCTCATCTTACAGTTTCTCACGTCTGAAACCTTGCTCACAATCGGCGCTTGATGCTTGGAATGTTGCGCAAATATCCAGCAGATATTTGCATTAGAGTTAAGAGTTATAGGTGAAGGTTATTGAGTGTGAGATTTGCTCCTTGTTTACATATAATAGCTTGCCCTGCCAGTGTAGTTTTCTCCTTGGTAGTTAATTTGATTAGGAACTACTTAATATTGTCTTCTGCTTGGTTGTTTGTCTGGTGTTAATCCCTGTTTATCTGGGTGTTGGTTTCTGGAGAGGATGTTCTGGTTTCTTCTTCTTCTTAACTGTTTTATTGTCTCTTTTGAATGGTGTGCAAATATGGTTTATTTCTATATGCCTATTAATGACTGATTTGTCTGAATGCCAATTACTGGCAAGATGCTTCATAGCACAACCTTGCACATCTCCTCAGGCCAGTCCCAATCTTTTAC
>QLTV01000376.1:1627626-1641256 GCA_003457575.1 Thermophis baileyi
GCAGAAAATAGAATAGAATAGAATAGAATAGAATAGAATAGAATAGAATAGAATAGAATAGAATAGAATAGAATAGAATAGAATAGAATAGAATAGAATAGAATTTCTTTATTGGCCAAGTGTGATTGGACACACAAGAAATTTGTCTCCCCTGCATAAACTCTCAGTGTATACACAAACAACAAAGTGATAGGTCAGAGAATAGATCAGAAATCATATTTACAAGCATTAATCCAGTTGTGAAATCCCCATTCCCTGCCCACTCCAGGGGAAGGATACTGCAAAATCTCCATTCCCACCCCACTCCAGGGGAAGGGTACTGCAAAATCCCCATTCCCACCCCACTCCAGGGGAAGGATACTGCAAAATCCCCATTCGCACCCCACTCCAGGGGAAGGATACGGCAAAATCTTCATTCCCACCCCATTCCAGGGGAAGGATACTGCAAAATCTTCATTCCCACCCCACTCCAGGGGAAGGATACTGCAAAATCCCCATTCCCACCCCACTCCAGGGGAAGGATATTGCAAAATCTCCATTCCCTCCCCACTCCTGGCCCAGGTGGAACGGAGGGAGGCGTGCCGCGTTAGGTGGAGGTGTGAGCGAGCGAGCCATTTGAGAAGTTGGCGGGTGGGCGTGTGCACCACGCAAGACTTCTCCTCGGGGGAGGCTGAGTGAGGGGACGGCTGCTTTCGTGGGGAAAAAAAACCCGGAGCCTCAGGCGACTGGCTGAAAAGCTCCTCTCCGCCGGAGGAGTGGCTGAGAGACAGAGGCGGGGAAGAGCGCCGGGGGCTGTTCCCAACGTGGCGTTGATGCTGAGCCACTGAACCGCCAAGCCGATCGGGGGCTATAAAGTGAACCGGGAGCTCAGAAGGGCTGAGCTTCAGCCAGAGAGCGAGCGCTGCCTTCCTGGAGGAGGAGACTTTGCATCCCGTTTCAAATCACTGCGCGCAGTTGGAAACTGCTGCGCGGAGTTTTCTTTTCCCGTGCGCAGCCGCGCAGCTTAGAGGGAACATTGCTCATAGGATGGAACTACCAACAGGCAATACAGCACACCTACAGATCTTGGTATCCCACACTCACATGACAATCATGATAATGCAAGGAAAACATTACAGGACATTACAGGTCCCGAAGAGCCAGCTCACTGGGAAAAACAAGATTCACAGTGACTAGCACTGATGAAGTTACTTAGTTTGGGTAATGAAACCTCTGCAGGAAAACAAGCTCAGAGAGCACCAAGCACCCCTCATTTCACTCCTGAGCTACAAATATTCTCCTTTATAAAATCCATACTATAAACTCATACACCCTGCTATTTATCAGATACCCTGCTAGTATTGTGAGCTGTCCAAAGGAGGACATGTAGACTACCGATGTAAAGACCCAAAAGCTCCTCGCAATCTACAGAGATTTCCACCCTAGGTCCAATACCCAGAGGCTGTACATCAGCTGGAAAGAGGATGGGCAGAGTCTATGTCAAAGCCACTGTCCTGGTTCAATCCCAGAACACCCACAAGTTCATCACTAAGATGCTATGAGTTCTGAGAGAATGCCTGAGGCAGCAAGAAACATGGCAAAAAGATCAAGCAGAGGAAGTACTGTGCCAAGGCAAGACCCTGAATGAAAGTATCGTCAACAGATAGCTGAGGTAGCTGACATTGGGAAAACATACCAGTGGCTGGAAAGAGCTGGACTAAAGATTAGTCTACCGTGATTGACTACCGTGCCGACTGTATCAAAAGTAAGTCCCGCAACGCACATCCTAACATCCAACCCTCCATCATCCAACCCCCCATCATCCGAAACTAGGCACGCACGCCCCTAACTTCCTCAACACCAACTGCTACTGACCTTAAATGCAAGCTACCTAATGCAAGAAGCCTCGTAAATAAAATACCTGAATTCCTCCTCTTACTAAATACGGCTATATTCAACATTATATTTGTCTGTGAAACATGGCTGAATGCATTCCTCCCTGACTCCATTATCACAGTAAGAGACTAACGTGTACCGGTCTGATCGTGAAATCCGTAGAGGAGGTGGTGTTACTATCTTCTACAAAAAGTCCCTACATCTAAAAAATATTCAAGTTATACAGGAGCATGCTCTTCCTGAGACCATCATCTGCGAGCTGTCCTTAAATACCACATTTCGATTCTTACTATGTTACAGAGCCCCTGATTACAACATTGAACATGCGAACAAGTTAACTTCACTACTAACATGGGCATCCTCCTGCCCACATCCTATAATCTTTCTTGGTGACTTCAATCTACCTCTTATTAATTGGACCCTAAACAAATGTACAACTGAACCCATGCAACCCTGTACAATGCTGTAACTAATCTGGGACTTGATCAACTAGTAACTAACAACACTAGACTCAACAACTGCCTTGATCTCATCTTCTGCAACAGTTTAAACTCAATTTATGGACTACAAATAAAAGAACTCTTTTCCAACAGTGACCACAGCATGATTGACTTCTGTCTCAACATACAACCTCACAAAAATCATCATAATGATGGGATCCCCAGTTATAACTTTAAAAAAGCCAACTATGATCTCATAGACAATGAACTCTCATCTCTTGATTGGCAAATTCTATTCACTGGCTGTAATATTGCCGAAGACAATTATAACATTTTTTTGCTCAAAGTCAAAAGAATCATTAAACTATACGTACCACTAATAACCCCCAAAACCAGAAAAAACAAATTACCCATATCAATAAGGAAGCTCCAATCCGAAAAAAAACTCTTTGGCGAAAAAATAAAACTAACTACCTAGCTAACTTTAAAAGCCGCTACAAAAACTTATGCCACCAAATAAAGACTGAATGCACCAATTATCACATCAAACAAGAGGAAAACCTTCTGCGCACAAAATCCACCTGTGCCTTCTATAATTTTGTAAACAACAAACTTAAAGACTCGAGATCCATCCCACCCCTAAAAGGACCAAACGATAGAGACTGTAATGATGAAACCGTTAAAGCCAATCTCTTTTAACACATTCTTCGGCTCAGTCTTTGTAAACAGCAATAACTCATACCCAATATTTCCCAGTCATACCACAAATAATTACAACGATTACAATGATCTAATACATATCGATTTTACAGAAGACAACATTGAAAAGGCACTACGCAGTCTAAAACCATCTCTATCTATTGGACCTGATGTGCCTATTTCTTAAAAAAGCTTTCCACTGCATTAGCAGAACCTCTAAGCATAATTTTTGAAAAATCTTTCAGAACCAGCTCCTTGCCCAACCAATGGTCACTAGCAACGGTCATCCCAATCTTCAAAAAGGGTGACCCCAGCCTAGTTGAAAATTACAGACCAATCTCTTTATGTTGCATCACCTGCAAAGTCATGGAATCAATCATTAACCAATCTATTACCCTCCACCTAGAAACAAACAACCTACTCTCCAACAAACAATTTGGTTTCAGAAAAAATTTATCCTGTAATCTGCAACTACTACACTGCAAAAACATATGGACTACACATCTCGATCAGGGCAAAGCAATAGACGCAATTTACATAGACTTCTGTAAAGCCTTTGATTCAGTGGTACATGACAAACTACTTCTAAAACTAAAATCTTATGGCATTTCTGGACTCCTACATAAATGGATAGCTGCCTTCCTGTCAAACTGGCAACAAGTGGTCAAAATAGGAAGCGCTCTATCAAATCCTGTACCTGTTAACAGTTGTGTTCCCCAAGGCAGCGTTTTAGGATCAATACTCTTTATATAAATGACCTTTGCGATCATATTAAAAGCAACTGCGTTCTCTTCGCTGATGATGTAAAACTATTCAACACCACCAACAATGCTACCACCCTTCAAAAAGTCCTTGTGTCAGATTGGTCAAACAATTGGCAACTTCAAATCTCAACCAACAAATGCTCTGTCTTACACATTGGCAAAAAAAATCAAAACATAAAATACAAGCTAGATGGACATGATCTTGTAGACGACCCATACTCTGTCAAGGACCTTGCAGTACTCATTTCTAAAGATCTAGTGCCAGAGCCCACTGTCATTGCCAAAAAGGCATTAAAAGTTGTTAACCTAATCTTGCGTAGCTTCTTCTCTGGTAATATTGTACTACTAACTAGAGCATACAAAACATTTGCTAGACCAATTCTCGAATACAGCTCATCTGTCTGGAACCCGCACTGCATATCAGACATTAATACAATTGAGAGAGTACAGAGATATTTCACGAGAAGAGTCCTCCATTCCTCTACCCACAATAAAATACCTTATGCCACCAGACTTGAAATTTTGGGCTTAGACAACTTAGAACTACGCCGCCTTCAGTCTGACCTAAACGTAGTACATAAAATTATCTGCTACAATGTCCTACCTGTCAATGACTGCTTCAGCTTCAACCACAATAATACACGAGCAAACAACAGATACAAACTTAAAGTAAACCGCTCCAAACTCGATTGCAGAAAATATGACTTCAGCAACAGAGTGGTCAATGCCTGGAATGCACTTCCTGACTCTGTGGTTTCTTCCCCTAACCCCCAAAACTTTAACCTTAAACTGTCTACTGTTGACCTCACCCATTCCTAAGAGGTCTGTAAGGGGCGTGCATAAGCACACCAACATGCCTACCGTCCCTGTCCTAATGTCCCTTTATTTATTCAAATAAATAAATAATAAAGATATCACTGAGACTCTGAGCATAACAGCACAAGAACAGGCACTAAGCACCAGATCCATAAAATCAGGGATCTACCACACTAAACAGGACCCAAAGTGCAGAATATACAGAGAGAATTCAGAGATAGTCCAACACATAGTGTCAGGGTGTAATATTCAGGTAGAAACAATATAGGTTGAATGGCATAACCAAGTAGCTGGCATTGTGTATAGGAGCATCTGTACAATGTATGGACTAAACTCTGCCAAGTCCAGATTCCACATGGAAAATAACATTCCATGGAAAAATAACACAGCTAGGATCCTGTGGGACTTCCTGATCCAGACAAGCAGGCAGGTACTGGCAGCTTAGCATTGAAGACCTTGGGGAAACTGTTAAGAACTCTCATAATCAGGTCTCTGAACAAATATAAGAGGAGCATTTAGAGCTCTATACATAGAACTCAGTGAGGCAAATAACACTGAGGCCCGAGATTTTGCCACATTAAACATCTGCTGGCTGGGATATCCAAAACTGAATGTGGCATAGAGACTATCATATTGGTTAAAGATCCAATTTTATCCTATAGAGTTGCTACTGCTAGTCTTAGCTGACAATTATCTCTCATTTTGGACAAAAGCAGTAGAGCAGAAAATTAAGACTATCTGGAGTGCCTGTATATTCTTATTAACTTTGGACTTAGTTCAGGCCAAAAAAACTAGTGATGCAACAATTGGATGACATTGAATATCAGTCTGAAGTCAACACATGGTCTCAGAATCCCAGAAGTATGCTACATATAGGATGTTATGAACTTGCAAGATACTAAAAGGGTGTTTTAACACCACATATAACATCCCTCTATCTGGCAAGTATTGCCAATATTTATCTAGCTCAGCACACTTAGCTTTATGAGGCTGGGGAAATTGATACAATTCAACATCTCTTTTTTTTTTTAACCAGAACCTTTATACAGACCGCAAAAAGGACATTGTGACCTGTCTTTTACTAAGTGGCTTGGGAGAACAGATAATTTTTACACCTATTCTGAGAGTGAAACTACAAAATCACATAGTAGCCAAATGTATAGTTACAGCAGTTAAAACAAGGTGACAACTCACTTCAAATATAGCTCGACAATCTTCTTTTAACTGTTTAATTTTATCTGGTGGTAATCTATAGACAATCTTTGATAATAAATACATGATTTAATTTAAATAAGTAATGTCATGCTCTCTGCAATTCAGAGCAGCAGTGCATCTGCTAATTTATTAAAATAGCATTGCAAAATAAAAAACAGATATAGAAACCAATTCCTAACATTCCTTTTTCCAATCTTTTTAGCTTGATGTATGAGAGCTATAAAAAGTTGAACATTCTACAGTATTATGTCTTCAGCTTGTTTCTGAAGAATGGCAAAGATAAAAGCACTAAGATGTCACTTTGTGGAGAGTAAAAAAAAATAAATGGTTCAGGTTGAGCTTGACCCTGTATGAATGTATCGATGTAGCATTTTTGCTAGTAGGGCAGAAATAATTGGCACTGTCTTCATCATGGATCAGTTTGTGACTTCTAGTGTTGCCTACAATCCTGTACTCCCTGCAGGTCTTCAATCCATGTACCAGCTTAGCATAATCATGCATAGTTTCTAAACCAAACAAAGACAGCTAGATGTTACTACCTGCTAAATTATTGTGCAAAAAATTATAAGGAAAACTAATACTTTGTATTTTTATATTCATCTTTTTAAGGTATTCACAATTTTGCTGCGGAAAAAGAAATCCTGCTGCGTTAGATTTGATTCAGCAAAAGTTGTTTGTAAACTATTACAAGGTTAAGGTCAAGATTCTGAACATGCATTGGTATCTGTCTAGTACTTAGATCTGGCACAAGCAAGGCATTTATATTTTGAGACAGAAATCGAGATGGCTTCCTCACTTACTGTACAGTAAAATAATTGCCAGAAATAATTATGTCCACTCTTTTTCCTTAGAATGAAAACTCATCTGAAGCTTTAAGTGTCTTCTGGGGGGAGGGTGGTGAAAGCAAGAGAATGCAAAATTATCGGTCTATAGCCACAGTTCCCTGTGGCTCTACAATATTTTATTGCTTATTCTTGAGTTTCCTTCCTTCAGGCAGCTTGACTTTTCCATGATCAACATGTTCTGCTCATCTTTATTAATCTATTTATATTAAGTGGATCCTAAAACACATGCTGATAAAAGTTGATAATTTGTCATGCTTTCATAGCTGCCAAAATTTGAGTCTCGTCATGTCTCTTAATAGGGTTGGTCTCTTTCAGTTCTGCTTCCTCTACTAAAAACTGTTTCTGCCTTTCTGTTGTCATACCTGTAGTGGCTCAGGAATCAATAGAAGAAAAAGTGAACATCTCTACTTATTTACCAAAATGACTATGAGTATAAATACCAAGTACCTTTTCTATTTTCTTTCCCATTATTTAAAAAATTGCTATAATAATTATTTTTAGTGGTACAGAGTTACAGAGTTACCCTATAAGGGTGATCTTGTAAAGTTGTAAGATACATGAAAATGTACAGTAGGTCACAGAAGTGAGTACACCCCCTCACATTTTGTAAATATTTAAGTATATCTTTTCATGTGACAACACTGAAGAAATGACACTTGGCTACAATGTAAAGTAGTGAGTATACAGCTTGTATAACAGTGTAAATCTGCTGTCCCCTCAAAATAACACAACACACAGCTATTAATGTCTAAACTGCTTGCATCAAAAGTGAGTACACCCCTAAGTGATAATGTCCAAATGGGGCCCAAGTAGTCGTTTTCCCTCCCTGGTGTCATGTGACTCGTTAGTGGTACAAGGTCTCAGGTGTGAAGGGGGAGCAGATGTATTAAATTTGGTGTTATCGCTTTCACTCTCTCATACTGGTCACTGGAAGTTCAACATGGCACCTCATGGCAATGAACTCTGAGGATCTGAAAAAAACGAATTGTTGCTCTACATAAAGATAGGCTAGGCTATAAGAAGATTGCCAAGATCCTGAAACTGAGCTGCAGCACGGTGGCCAAGACCATACCGCAGTTTAACAGGAGAGGTTCCACTCAGAACAGGCCTTGCCATGGTCGAGTAAAGAAGACACTGAGCATGGGCACCAAAGAGTGCCCGTGCTCAGCGTCATATCCAGAGGTTGGCTTTGGGAAATAGACGTATGAGTGCTGCCAGCATTGCTGCAGAGGTTGAAGGGGTGGGGGGTCAGCCTGTCAGTGCTCAGACCATATGCCGCATGCTGCATCAAATTGGTCTGCAGGGCTGTCGTCCCAGAAGGAAGCCTCTTCTAAAGATGATGCACAAGAAAGCCCGCAAACGGTTTGCTGCAGACAAGCAGACTAAGGACATGGATTTCTGGAACCATGTCCTGTGGTCCGATGAGACCAAGATAAACTTCTTTGGTTCAGATGGTGTCAAGCGTGTGTGGCGGCAACCAGGTGAGGAGTACAAAGACAAGTGTGTCTTGCCTACAGTGAAGCATGGTGGTTAAAGAAGCTAACGGTAAAGGTGATGGATTGGCCAAGCATATCACCAGACATAAACCCTATTGAATATCTGTGGGGCATCCTGAAATAGAAGGTGGAGGTGTGCAAGGTCTCTAACATCCACAAGCTCTGTGACGTCATGATGGAGGAGTGGAAGAGGACTCCAGTGGCAACCTGTGAAGCTCTGGTGAACTCTATGCCCAAGAGGGATAAGGCAGTGCTGGAAAATAATGGTGTCCACACAAAATATTGACACTTTGGGCCCAATTTGGACATTATCATTTAAGGGTGTACTCACTTTTGTTGCCAGCAATTTAGACATTAATGGCTGTGTGTTGCATTATTTTGAGGGGACAGCACATTTACACTGTTATACAAGCTGTATACTCACTACTTTACATTATAGCCAAGTGTCATTTCTTCAGTGTTGTCACATGAAAAGATATACTTAAATATTTACAAAATTTGAGGGGGTGTACTCCTGTGACATACTGTAAGTGCTGTTGCATTAATTATTTGTATTAATGGTTGTTTGGCAATCTAGTTTTCAGAATTTATTGTATATCCAGACTGTATGATGTTTATTGGACAGTAGGAAGTATCAATAAAAGAGAATATTTGTAGCTCTGGATTAAATTGTGGGATCCTTGGTGGTCTCTTGGTAGTTTGCTTGCAGACGTTTCATTACCAAACTAGGTAACATCATCAGTGCAGTGCATCCTGCAGAAACATCTGCAAGAAAACCACCAAGCTCAGACAATACCAAGGACCCCACAGTTAGAAGTATGTTTAACTTCAGATGGTTTGTAACAATATATATGAAAACATAGTTTTTGAGACAAATCTGGCAAAACCTTTACATCAAAATAGCAAGAGTACAATTGTAATTCTAACCCTTGTAAGTATATCATTTACATTTCTTGAAAAATGAAGTAGTTGAGAAGTTTGTAGACTGTGTGTGTAGTGTCTCTTGATTGAATGTACTAAACTATTATTTATAGATTTTCTAGTAAAGATAATAAATATGCTGGGAATAAATAACCAATGTATACATTTTAAATTAAAGATTTGAAACCTGGTAATTTTTGTATGACCACTGATTGTATTTTACATTTTGAAGATGGTTAAAAGATACAAAGTGGTGGACTACATCATACATGTGGATGGGATAGCTTTGGGGACTTTCTTTGGAATGTATGCCTCTTTCAAAACATATCTTACACTTTTCACTTTAATTTTCCCATGGAAACTGCCCAAAAATTTAGCAATCAGAATCAAAGGTATTCCAAGGATCACTGTAAATTGCATGTTCCCCTGAGCATGCAGGTTGTTTATACTGGACTAATTATCTACGTCTGTCCATCCACCCATCCACATATTGCCATGCTCCAAAGGACATCTGTGGTTTTCAATATTCAGTTATATGTAAAAATACATAATCATTGCTCTATAAGAAAAAGCAGCAGAACCACGTGCTTTGGTGATATCATCTGAGTCCTTGAATCTCCAGTGTAGTCATGAGAATGACAAAAAGCCAACAGAGTTTAGAAAGCCATGGCCTTGGGTTGTAAGACCAGCAATCTTATGTTACATTATCGCAACATAAGTGAAAGTTTGGATAGGCATTTCAAGGACAAGAGGCATTTCACATTTGGAAGGCCTCCTGGCTTGAAATTGGCTATTATTTAAATACTAGCAATGAAGCAATTTTTTTTGCCAAATCTGAAGGTGAATGACTAATTTTTGTCTTTTGGGACAGATGAATAGTTTTCTGGGCTGAATACTAACAGCTGAGACACTGCCATTGTTGTCCCCTTTTACTTCTGCCTCTGTTACTCACGTCCTTGAAATGCCTATCCAAACTTTCATTTATGTTGCGATAATGTAACATAAGATTGCTGGTCTTACAACCCACTCACTGTGGCTTATTCATTCTGCCGAAAAATAGGGCTGCCTGGAATACCAAGAGTGAGTTGGGCAGCTGCATAGTTTTTTTAAAATAAATAAATAAATAATATATTTTTGAATGTGATATCAGGGTTTTGTCTTGCATTTATTAATTCCTAAGCCAATTAAGGAGCACTTCCAACTTATCACTGATATAAGTGTATTAATTCAAAAATTGGCAACCTCTTCAAATCAGGACTGTTTTAGCAATTTTGAAAGTATCTGGATGCATTGTAAAAATGACTGCTCTAGAAACCTACCTATTTACAAAATGTTTCCTATAGCAAGTGTGAATAAATTCCATTTAATAGAAAATTTGCTAACCATCTCAGTGGAATATTTGTAGGGCCCCAAAGCATTCCTGCATAAATATGATGCTAGAGGCTTGGCTTGCTTTGTACCAAACCAAATTCTTTTATATATAGTTTTTAAAAGTTCAGGGAAATCTTTTGATTAGCTGATAAGGTATCCTGTAAAACTGTCCTGTGGAATTTGAAGTTCAATTCAAAATTCAGATTACAGTCATTGAATTTTTAAGAAATTTGTTGCTAAGGCAGATTGTTTTATGTGACCCAATTTATATTGTACTACAAGACAAGTGCCATTAGTTGTCATTACTATTGCCATTACTCTGGAAAGTAAATAACATAAAGGTGATGTGATTAATATATTTTATTTTTCAGCAAAATATAGATAAATAACCAATAGCAAGTAGATCCTCTATAGAGAATTTAGGAAGCAATTTGATCTCTGTTTCCAACATATAAGATAAACCATTAGGAGGGATAAAAGGTGAAGCAATGTTCCAAAAAATTAACATGCATTTGACATTTAGTATCATTCCTTTAAGACATTTTGATAGGAGGAAAATGCCACTGTTCATTTAAGCATGTGTGGTCTTGCGTTAACCATTTTCTTTGTGATAATATTGTGAGCATTGGGTTTCACACTGCTATACTTGGTTTATCTGAAAATCAAACTGGGGGAAAAACAGATTAGACTAACTACTTCTGCAAGTATATTTTAGACTGATATTCTGACACCTCACAGTTTCAAATACCGCATAACACAACATTGGACTATGAACGGGTAAATGTAAATACTTAACAGTAAGTGTCCATGATCTTTTGCTAAGGGGCTTTCCCCTTTTCAGTTGAATTAGCCTTGTTAATGTCAACGGAAGTGAGAACTGTAACCACAGGCAATGTGTCTTTGCAGTTGTCAAATCTCCCTTTTCTTAATTCTGCAAATATGAAACTTATAACCTTTTAAGAATCGTTCCTTATTCCAATATTTCTATCACACATTTTTATATTTATGCACCATGTATTCTCAGGCAGTATCAGAATCTTATTTAAACAGTGAGCACAACATAAAATTATCAAATGCTCAGAAATAAGCAATTAACTTGCATTAGTACAAAAAAAAATCATGAAATTTTATTCCGTTGGTAGGAGGGTCACTTTAAAAAAAAAAAATTGCTGCAGCCACCTTCATTTTTCTGTTTAGATTCCTCAGTGTCCTCAAGACAGTCACCATTTATTATTTTCTTTTGGCAACCCAAGTACTGTTAACATCTGTTCATTTCAGAGAGGCTTCGGATGAATTTTCAGAGAAACTGAAATAAACCAGTATTAGCAGTAATCTTTGATGGGCTACTTTTGTAATTTCTATCTACAATCTCAGTACAATGAACTCATAAAATTTGGTAATTTGGTTAGCTACAACATAAAAATGTAGCTGATTGTGCTTTTATCACGTTACATCATATGAATGAAGTCAGTTGTGAATACATCCAGATTTCATCATATCTAAGGGCTTCCACTACAAGTAAGACAGTAGAAATGACTCAGATTTCTATTGCTCTCCATAGCAATAAATCTTAAAATCTCAAACTAGATAAATATTCAGTGTGAATTAATGAGAGATAAAATGTTCAGTGTTCTTTATAAGTGTTTACTTATGTTGTTTTTATTTTCCATATTTATTATTTTTATAAATAACTCAAGGTGGCAAATATATCTAATACTTTCTCCTGCTATTTTCCCCACAACAACAATCCTATAAGGTAGGCTGGGATGAGACAGCGTGACTGGCCCAAAGTGACCCAGCAATTTTTCATGCCTTAGATAGGATTAGACTCACAGTCTCCTAGTTTTTATTGTAAGGTTTTTTTTTCTGTTGTTATTATCCCTCCCCCAAAAGATTTCAGTTTGTTTTTCAATTGAATTGTACAACTTATGGTTATATTAAGCATGAAAAAAATTCTGAAGTAATTTATCTTGGTCTGATATTTTTTTTTTACATCTCAAAAACCTGGCATTTCAACATGGATATACATTCTACAGTATATCCACTGTATTTGCAGATATCTCATGTATTTTATTATATGATACTCTATTTACAAAGAACAACACAGAGCACCTACATTATTTACAGTTTAAAATTATTAAAACCAAGGGACTTTCATTGTATTAGTTTATGTAAGTAGTATTTAAATTTTGATGCCAAGTTATCTTTCAATGATGGAAGTTCTATTTCTATTTTCTTGCTTTATTCCTTATTCTTTCAATTCTTCAATGAACATTTTATTTAAAGCAAGAAGTATGGCTGACATTTTGCTTATTGTTTGTTCTTTAATGCAATATAGTCAGATTTATATTTTACAAAGTTACTATGTAGATAGTCATAATATCTATATATTAAATTATATTAAATATAGGTATTAAATACATATAAATTAAATCAATATGCATTAAATCAAATTTAATTCTTTCCTGGTTCCACCCACACCTTTGCCCTTGTCCTCCCCACTTATTGGAACAGAGTTTTTATAACACTACTAAAAGGCCAAGTTTATAACATTCTAAAATCACATCAGATACCTGTACAATTAGCACAGGGCCCCCCCAAGGCTGTGTGCTCTCACCACTTCTCTTCTCTCTATATACCAATGACTGCATCTCAAACGATCCATCTGTTAAACTACTGAAGTTTGCAGATGATACAACAGTGATTGGTCTCATTTGAGACAACAATGAAACCGCATATAGACGGAAGGTTGAACAACTAGCCTCGTGGTGCGACCGGAACAATCTGGAACTGAATACACTCAAAACCGTAGAAATGGTGGTAGACTTTAGGAGAAACCCTCCCATTCTACCACCTCTTACAATACTAGACAACACAGTATCAACAGTAGAGACGTTCAAATTTCTAGGTTCTATCATATCTCAAGACCTAAAATGGTCACCTAACATCAAAAACATCATCAAAAAAGCACAACAAAGAATGTTCTTTCTGCGCCAACTCAAGAAGCTCAAACTGCCCAAGGTGCTGCTGATACAGTTCTACAGAGGAATTATTGAGTCTGTCATCTGCACCTCTATAACTGTCTGGTTCGGTTCTGCAACCCAACAAGACAGACACAGACTTCAGAGGATAATCAGAGCTGCAGAAAAGACAATTACTGCCAACCTGCCTTCCATTGAGGACCTGTA
>QLTV01000376.1:1641664-1663456 GCA_003457575.1 Thermophis baileyi
AAAATAAACATTATCTTCAGCTGAGTGAAAGTTTATGAGAGAAAGTGGGAGAAGGGAAGTTCAATTTATATGAGCAGAAACAATACAGCCCAGGTATGGGTACCATGCAAAGAAAGCATTTCAGAGAGACTCTGCCTTAATTGACTTTCTATAAGTCTGCCTGGGAATTTACTCTTACAGTTTCCAAGATTATGTTTTTTTTTCTCCTTACTAATAATAGAAATGCTTTTCCGAAATCTTTGCTTCTTTCTTGCTTCTTTGTAGTTATGTTTGACAAGTTGAAAAGCATTGTGTACAAGGGATATCTGGTGAGGATGGAGGAGCAGCTTTTGCTACCTTTGCCTTTACCTCATAAAGACATACACAATGTGATGTCACAATGGATATTTCAGCATTTTGATGAAATCTTTGACATGGACAGTCTTGTTGCCCATCCCCAAAAAAGTAGGTAGATCTGATGCATGCACAATCAGGAAATAAACCATATCAATTTGATGTTACTTCTATTATGTTATTCTCAGAAATTTGCTTATCAAAATATGCCTGAAAATGTTGCTTGCTGCTGATTCAACTGAGGCAGCTTCAGAAAACATAAAAAAGAGGCATGTTTCCAGATAGCAAGCTCACCAACTGAATATGGAAGCAAAAAGAAATCATTGAAAAAACATTTATTTGTTGCTCATCATGTGGGTGTGACTGTGGCATCCTCTGGGTTTATAGGCTTGAAAAGGTCTTGGAAGTTTTTTAGTCTAATCCTTTGCCCAATGCCAAAACTCTTCATACTATTCTGTGTTGCGGAGAAAAATAATTAGAGGTGAAATGAATCTTGTTTCCCTGCTCAAGAATAAGACTGGAGTCCAGGAAAGAATAAACATAATATATTTGCAAAACAAAAATAAGAACACCTAAGTCTGTGTCTACATGGTGAAGAACAAAAAGAACAAAGGAAGAATTAACACATGCGCAGTACAGGTATCACATGACTGCATATCAGTATACAGTGTTGTTTCAGAATAAGAGTCCTGCTGACAAATTAAAATGAACATAGTGACATTCTGGACAAATGACTATCTAGTTTTTCTTGAAAACTTCCAGTGATGGAGCACCCACAACTTTAGGGGGCTTGTTGTTTAATTGCTTAATAGCTGTCCTGGCCAGGAAATTCCTTGTTAGGTGAGGTTTGGATATCGCACTGTAAAGCTTCCAGTGTAATTATATGTGGGATAGACCTTGAGAGACGGTATTGCCTAGGGAATGGTCAGATTAGACACAGCACAGCCTGTAGCTACATAATGAGTAGAGCAAAAGTCTCAGAAGAGACTCTTCCCTAAGTCCTTGGGCTGTAAAGGTGACTCTGGGACAATTATACTTTCAGACTTGCAAGACTATGTTAATATGGCTTTACAATAAAATAGAATTAGTTTATGTAGTCATGTTGACAATCAGGTCTACGTGGTAAGTGGAGTCTTTCGTGCTCTTTGAGCTTGATTGTTTTCTTGCAGACTAGGTAACATGATCAGATGTACCTGGTAAGGTTGACATCCAACCTTAAGGTCGAATTCTGGGCACTGCCATATTGAAGAAGACATTGACAAATGATGATGTGCAGAGAAGAGTGACTAAGATGATAAATTACAAGCAAATAGATTTTTGTTGGACAACAGGAGAAATGATGAACTAACTGCAGGAAGTGTTTAAACAGAAGCTGGATGACCATCTGTTTGAAAAGCTAAGATAGTGGATTCTGATGGGCAGGGGTTAGACAAAATGGTTTTCAAGGTTTATTGTATTTTATTGTGATATTTTATTTTTCCATGTTTAACAACAGCCAAATTTACTTTATAAATACTTTATTTACTTTATAAATCTTCACAACACCTTTGGATTTGTAACAGGTCTGCTGTACAAAATCTATTTATAGCAATAATTCTGATGTGTATTTAACAAAAAGATCATTTCAGACTTTTAGATCCTTCTTTGTTTACTATGCCCTATGGGTTTTTGCACAAACTATTATACATATTACTAGAAAAATAGTACTTAGTACAAGTATCCCTACATTTTTGGCACCGTAGCACACTGTTACTAGATGTTAAGTGATTCAAAACTATGATGCAGCACTAGGGTAGACAACCTTTTGGCCCAAGATACATTTAAATTCTGAAAGCACACAGTGGATTCATTCACAAAATAGCTACCGTGGAAGATGTAAGAGCTTCATAAGAGTCAATGGTCACAAAATAGTAGGCCTGTGGAATTTTGTCTGTTTTCCAAAAATACATGGCAACGTGATTTAAAATTTAAGTGGCCAACCTGTGTCAGTTACTGCTAACATAGCAAATGGCTTCGGTAAATGCACAATGCAAGATCAGAAACCTGCTCTGCATAATGGAATTGACAATTGAGGCTTTGAGGTAATATGATAAGCAATAAATGGTGTTGCCTCTGTGCCACAATAAGGCAATCTTTATTGTTTCTGTAGTGCAAACCACCATTTGAGACAAACTATTCTAACACCCTTACAAAATACCTACCATATTTTTCGGAGTATAAGACGTACTTTTTTCCCCCTAAAAGAGGGTGGAAATGTTGCTGCATCTTATACGCTGAATACAGCCATTTTTGGCCTCCCGAACCCCCGCCCTGCGTGAAAATGGGTGCGCAGAGGGTTTGGGAGGTCTGCAGAGTGCTGCTGGGGGCTGGGAGAGGGCAAAAACTTTTATTTATTTATTTACCTCTTCAAAATCTTGGTGCGTCTTATACACCAGTGCATCTTATAGTCCGAAAAAGACGGTAATTGTTTTAGGTCCACCTCCAGGAAGGATTATTGCAACACATTGTACATGGGCCTTTCCTTGAGAAACATTGAGGAGGTGTTGCTGGTCCACAATGACTAATGTGGACAGTTTATGGGAGCACCTGATTACATGTTGCAAAAAAAGGAGGTGCGCAGAGGGTTTGGGAGGTCTGCAGAGTGCTCCTGGGGGCTGGGGGAGGGCAAACACTTTTTTTTTTCTTACTTACCTCTTCAAAATCTTGGTTCTTCTTATACACTGGTGCGTCTTATAGTCTGAAAAATATGGTATTTACCAGAAAACCAGCTAGCTCTCTTACATGCTCTATTTGGTGGGGTCTAGACTTCCTACAAATAAATGTGGTATGGACAAGTACTTTGCAGCAAGCCAGCTCTCTAGTTTTGTTGTATTTTTTCAAACGGAATGTTTGTGTACCAAGAGACATCTTTGAATACTGGCAACTATCATGGATATACAAAGTTTGGGTTATTTGGAGGTGAAGCCTCCCAATGCCATTTTGTGTCTAAATATGTTAGTTTAATTTTAGAAGTATAAAGCAATTTTCAATCTTATAAAAGGAATCTATAAAATATTTTAACACTTGGATCTACCAACTGTCCTGCTTATCCTTGCAAAAAAAAAAAAAAGTTCATTTGTTTATAAAAGGACCTAGCTCTGGTGGAGAAATATTATTTATCTGCTACATTTTCCTTTTCCAGTTTTAATGATTCATGGGATTTTGAAAAGAAAAAAAAAATGAAAGAAAACTTTATTGACGTAAGGAATTGCATAAGAGCAGATCTTTCCAACTATTTGTGACTCTCCAGTAATGCTTCATTCCCATGTGGTATGCATTTCTGCTGCATTTTTGTGAATAAGTGCACATACTCCCTGTTGACTGTTTGCAGGAAAAGGAAATGTTGTTGATGTTACTAATCTAGGCTTTGACTTTTTTCCCCCATTAGACAGGATTCCCAACCACAAATTTAGCTATGTCATTTGGAAACTTAATCATTATTCCACTAGTTGGGAATCTAAAACTGAAGAAAAAGCTTTACCTTCGTTCAACACTTCCAGTAGCCTTATAAGGATATGAGGGCTTTGGATTGAGCAAGTTTCTTCTATGGAATGTTATTTCTGTCTGAAGTAAAAATACTGGCACATTCTACCCAAACAACCAGATGCTTTTAACAATACTTCAGAGACTTGCAGTATATAGATTCCCTGTACTCTGACAACAATTTCAAATATAGGTAAAATTGGTAAAAATCTGAATTTAATGCAGTATTTTGATGATACATACCAGGGCTGTCAAACTCGCGGCCCGCGGGCCTGATGTGTCATGCACTGTCCATGCCCATGCCTGGTTTAGCAAAGGGGGAAAAAGTTGTGATACATCATGTGACGCCACCATGACGATGCGAGTTTGACACTCCTGATATATACAAATAATTTTTAAAAAGGCATTTGATTGGTAGTTTCATTTTATCCAATAAATGAATTGGGTAATTTAATACTCTGCTGAATTGGTGAAGTACAAAGAAATTACAGTTTAACATTTCTGAGATATAATTATCTAAAATGAAATAGTTACACACTAGAAGCTTAATCTTACTAGAATTTGAATTCCTTGCTGTACACCAGCATTGAATGTTCAAGGAAAATATTGCTTGACAACGTCTACTAAATAAAACCCTCCTGCCACATAATCTCTGTGAATTCCCAGATTCAAGGACGTTTTTGGGTGCAGATTTAGTTAATGTGATACATTCCCAGAACTTTCAGTCCCGTTACTGTCAGTTCAGAATGCTTTCTGGAACACACCTAATAATTTTCTGTGAGTATAAGTGAAAACTGATAATGTTAGGCAAGATGTTTTCACTTCTTTAGATGTTGTGATAAATTTCTAAAGGTTGAAGTATCTTTGGGAGAGATCTTGAGAACATTTGATTTGTAATTTTTGACAAAAGTTGATGCTTGACAAACCAATATTTAAAGTTAAGTGGGTAAATGAAAAGAGCAACATGCAGTGTTGATAGCTTAAGGTCTTTTTAAAAGGAAAAATACTAAAAAGATACTACCTAAAGAGTGCAAAAGTGCAACATGTGGCCTCAGAAGCCATTAATAACCATCAATTAAGTCTTAGGAGACACTCCATAACCTACAAGATGCAGATCTTCTTTGCCTCACACAGCAGAGATGAAATTACACATGTGCTGGAATAGATACATATGGATGAAGGCAAATTTTAAGAGACCTGGGACCATTTAGAGCAGGGCTGTCAAACTCCCGGCCCGTGGGCCAGATGCGTCACACGCTGGCCATGCCCATGCCAGTTTAGCGAAGGGAGAAAAAGTCCCGATACGTCACGTGATGCCGCCGTGACAACATGAGTTTGACACCCCTGATTTAGAGCTTTAAAGATGAATGACTTCAGAAAAACTAATCTAGTAAGCAATGGCAGTATTTCTCTTATTTATTAAGTTTGTAAGCTGCTGAATATTATGATTCCCAGCAACTTAAACAGAATAAGAAAAATAAATGAAAACACAATAAGAAAACCTAATAAGGAAAGGAGGGATATAGTTTAACATTTGTTCTACAACCCACCCCGAGTACCAGAATCTCGAATAACTCAAAAGCCTCAAACCAATGGTAACAATATTAAAACAAAAGATATATACACAATAAAGAATAAATTATAATGTCAAAGGATCACATCTCAAATTCCCTCAATAGAGGGTCTGGAGTTTGACCCTTGCTAACTTCTAAAAGAACATTACTATGTAAGGTAGTCTAAGGAGGCACTCCAAAGAACAGATTCATTAGATTTTTAAAAAGTTTTCTTCACCTCACAAAAAAGAGATCACTGTCTTTAGGATTGCCTGGAATAAACTTCTGGGGTGAGAAACATTGTTTGAAGTAGGCAATCCTGCAAATACTTTGATACCAAGACATGTGGTGTTTTATAAGCTAGCAGACACAATCAATCTCCTATTTTCTATCTCTTTTCCATTTATCATTTGCCCATAGCCCTAACCTGGTTCCTCAGGTCTTCTCAAAGTGCACTCATTGCCACTATAACTGAGTCCACCTACCTTGCTCTTGGTCAACCTTGTCTTCTCTTTTGTTCTCCTGTTCTAAGCATCAGAGCCTTGCCCAGAAAGCCAGGTTTTTAAATAATGTGTCCAAAATAGGATAATTTGAGCTGTTCACTTGTGCCTCATCTGGATTGATTTATTCAACAGTTGATTTGGGTTCTTTTTCTCAGACATGTTATTCTCAGAAGTCCTCTTCACCACCAAATTGATGCATCAATACTCTTCCTTATAGTGCATCTTCAAAGTCCAATTTTTGCTTCCATAGAGTGTCACAGGAAATAGTGTTGCTTACACTATTTTGATCATTGCAGGTGATGGGCACACCATGTCATCTGAATATCTTTATCAAGGCCTTTATGTCTGTTGAACCAAGTGCTAGTCTACAGCATATTTTGTTATTGCTTGTTCTTTTACTGTTGATGTAAATCGCCTATGCATACATAGTTGTTAGGGGGGAAATCATTTAGCTCAAATAGTTCCAGGATTATTTGAAGTTTAACAAATCTCTTTGGATTAGTTCTGGAAGATAATTAACCCATTAGGCTATATCACACATGATATATTAATCCAATTCCCTAACTCAGCTACGGATATCATGTAAGCATAGCTAGAGGATCTGATATATCTCTTCCAAAGGAGGTCATCTACAATAGCAAAATAAATCTGAAGCCAGAATGAAATGGATTTGTAAAAATAAAATTATCCCTAGCTGACTTTAGAAAGCCTGGAGGATATAGGCCAAGAGAACACACTCTAGGTCAGGGGTCTCCAACCTTGGTAACTTTAAGCTTGGAGGACTTCAACTCCACCCCACTCTAGGTCACATAGCTACAAGCTGTTGTCCATATTCTCAGACTTCCATAACTGATAGATCACAAAACTGGAAGGTTCTGACATGTATTTTATTCACTGAAGCAAGTATCAGTAAACTTTTCACCTCTTGAACAGGCAGAAGAAAAATGCCTTTGCTGATTCCCAGGGGGCCTGACTATTTACTCAAGTGTACATTTAGTTCCACCACAACTCGTGTGCCATTTTAGTCACTACCGGTAGCTGTAGAATAGTCTCTTATTATTAAAAACAAAACAAAACAAAACAAAATCTCAGGTTCTTTGACACTGGAAAGATTTAAGGACCACAGCAAATTTGTTGTCTTGACAAGTCTATTGGCTACAGTCATTTGAACTTTCCAAGAATAGTCAATATTTTTTTTGGATTGTGGAGTCTCCTGGACTCTTTTAATAGTTTTAAATCTTGTAAGTCACTCCTTTCTCTTTCAGGTTACCTTGTTTGTCCAGAAACAGGTGGCCTGTCAATGGATCTGAGGAAGTATTGCACTTAACACACACACACACACACACACACACACACACACACACACACACTTGCATTCACACACATTCACACACTTTGAGAGAGAGAATTCTTATTGCCCTGAACACATTTTATTAGGAAAATGAAGATCGGAATGATTTTGATATTGCATTTGTTTTCTTGCTAGAACAGACCTTCAGAGACACTAGCATTACATTAGTCTTATATTTTAGGGTGGTTCTCTTTTTTTTCCAATTCATTTCCCTTCCACTTTTAATTATTTATGTGCTGCTAGTTCAAAGCTGAATATTTCACTTAATCATATGCTGCAGAGCAGTGACTGTGGTTCTGGTTCACTGAACTTGGTTGAAGTCTGACTAATGGTTGTGCCTTATGATTGTACATGTGAACAGTTCAGATCATTAAATATAAAAAAGAGGAATATGCAATTGCTGTGAATTACTGACTATTAAAAGAAATAGTCCTCAAGTCTGGCAAATTTGGTTTTTTGACGTAGATTATATTCTTCTAACACACTTACCTACAATAAATTATTGCTGAGATGAAAGTCAGATTCTAAACTTCAGGATCATGTTGCTAACTTATGAGTCTTGAATAACTTGGCCTACATTACTTGAAATGCTGCCTATTAGACCTGTTAGATTGCTACAGTCAATAAGGGGAATTTTGTTATGTGATACTACATACTGCAAATAGGGCACTCACTTACAAAAGACCATTTTTAGCTACTAACCCTGACCTTCCTCAGAATTAAATTTTCATCATACATAGACATATTATTTGGGCATATGATCATGAACATGACAGAAGAGAAATAAACACAATCCACATAAATTTATATAAAATTTCTATGGGGGTACAGCAGTGGCCTCATAACTGGATGTTCAATTCAGATGTTCAGGTGTTCCACCTCTGACATTTCTTTGTGCAGATCTTCTAGGGAACCAGAGAATGCACTTCTGGGCAATCTTGCACAATCTGTTTAATAGTTTGCATATCAGGAACACAATCACAATAAGGAGAATCTTTCCATCCCCACTGATACAGGGCAGAGGCACTTCTTCCAGTATCACACCTAATTCTGTTCAATTTCATCCAGACAGAGCAAGGCAGGTTAAAACCAGTGGTTTGATAGAGTGATTATTAATGATCAGGCCACAAGAAGGTACCTTAGATCATTCCTCTCTCCAGGCGTTCTTGGGGTTAAAGTAGGATGTTAAGTGAATAGCTGTTTCTATGCTGGCCTACAGGATTTCAGTCCTGTGATGGATTGGGCTGGAAATTTGTGTACCTATTGCTGAGGTGGAATGTGTGTGTGTGTGTGTGTGTGTGTGTGTGTGTGTGTATACATACATGACTACATACATACAGTACATAGATATCTCTCTATATATATATATAACTCAGGTGTTTTTCTGAAATCTAATGTAGTACTTTTATTAATATAAGTTGTATGAATGGTTTATTCATAGTTGTTTTTGTAATAGATTTTTTTTCTGTTTTATTCTCTATATCACTTAGAAATTATCCAATGAAGGGTGGCTTCAAATTATTATTTGAAATAAATAATGAGTCCAGTGACATTGTTATATCTAACTCTTCTAATAAAAAGACTTTTGTGGTTACAATTAAGAGAATGGAAATGAATTCTCCAAGAAACAAAAGGTTTGCAGAAATGAGAAAAAAAGTCTAAACAAATAAAGCTTCTCAAAACAGCCTAATGGCCCTTTTCACCTGACATCCTATTGGGGTCAGAGTTAATGTATCACATGAACTCTATAACCCCAGTCAGCAGTAAAGAGAATAGCTTTAACCTTAAACAACCACAGACCTGTTCAGAGCTATATTTAACTACCTCCTCTCCACTCTCTTGTACAAACAGAAAAAGGGCTTAGTGGGGGAATAATCCTCTTTCCATGATGCCCTCAGAAAAACAAAGTTCTACTACAGTTCCAGCAAAATTGTTGAGAGTCCTGTCCTGGTAGGCCCACTTCATTTATTTAATTTTCAAAACTTTAAGATAGATGATAGGGATATATTCTAGATTAACAAATTGGTTAAAGCCCTGCTCTTCTTTAACATAGGTCAAACCTGGCATATGGACACACGTTTTATTGACTTTTAATGCGTTAACCAACGTACAATAGTCTGTAGGCCTACGTGGATCAGCCCTAAACTGAACTGGAGATTTACGGCTGAAAGAGGTCTAATTCAATTTAAGTTTGTGAATCACCATCTGAAAAAGCCCCATTTGATTCAATCTGTTTCAAGGCTCAAAAGATAATTTTAAAAAATTGGCCTTAGGGTATAGTGACAAAACTACAATGATGAAAATTTTTAAAAATCTTTTTCCAGTATCTTTGCATAAAACAAATATAGAAACTGCTGATGATGCAATAAAACCTCAAAATCCTTTCTTAGCGAAGCAAAGGCAGCCTAATTGTACAGATATTTTTTTTAAGTACATTTAGAGATATATATTTACGTCTTAAGTCAATTCAAGTTTGCTCATTCAGACTGTTGTAATGAAACAGCCTTTGGATTACCTTAGAATATTTGCCACATGTCTTGCCACATCACAAATTGCTTGCTCTGCTAAATGCTACATCCCACATAAGAATGAAGTGGGATTGTCAGTGGGAGACCAGGAAGTGGGAGTGAGATGTCATTTGTTTATTCATTTGGCTTCAGTAAAAGAGCAGAAAGCAATCACACAAAGCAAACGCTTTCATAAACAAAGCAACAGGAAGCCAAAACATTAGAAATTCAATTGAATATGAAAACATAGTGACCAGTTTGGGAATATGCTCACTGTACTTTTTTTTTTCTTTTGAAATGAATGGATCTTTGTTCAGAGCAGCATTTTACAAGAAAGCACATTTGAAGCACAACACAAATGACCCAGGCATCCTCTCCCAAGTCTATAAATCCATTTTTATGTACAGGCAGCACATGATGCAAGATATCTGGTCAATAATTCATTAGCCATTTTTAATCTTTCCAGCCACTCCTAAATTCACAGATGATATTTATTACTTCTGGAGACCAATACATATTTACAATAAAATACTTTTGCTCTTCTTCAAATGTCTCAATTTTGAGATTAATGGGATGGAGAGATAAATTCTGCAGTTTTATATGCAATAAAACTTTTGCACATCTGAGTTAGTGTCCATAGGATTGCATTGCATGTAACTTTGGGGCTATCTCACTACTCCTGGTCTAGTCTTACTTTTTGTAACCCTTGACAAACCCTTTATGTGCAAAGGCAATGTTTAATTATTTCTAGAATCTGAACTAATCAGATGATTTTTTTAAAAAAAAATGTATAAAAGTCATCTATATTAATGACTTTTTCCCCTTTCCAATTCTCAAGGAACTGTTGAAGTTTCAAAACTGCCTCTTTTCAGAAGCTATCAGCTATTCTGGAAAAAAAAATTAAACATTTTCATGGTTTTGGTCTTTTCTTTCCATCTCCCCAAACGGGCTTTGAAGCTGGAAAATGTTTTATACAGCTGGTTCAGCTTTGTATAAAAATCAAAGGAAAACACCCATCCAAATGTGAAAAGAGAGACTTTGAACTTATATTTGAGAATGGATTGTTTTAGAAGGTCAGCACATAATTTTTTGTTGCTATTTTATCTTGACAACCTGAAGAAACTGATCAGTATGGATGAATATTAAAGGTTACTATTCTTCGTTTCATGCATCATAAGAACAGATTCCTTAGGAAATGAAGTGCAGTTTAATATCTCTTATGTCATCAATTTATCTTATTCAAATTGTACCTTACATATTTAATATACATATGAGGATGTCAAGGTTTGTTTGCAATCCAGGCCTTTAGGTCAAAATGGGCTTATCTTGGAAAAAATATTTTCTAACATCTGCCTGCAATATGGTGGGTTACCTTAAATATTTGGGAGAGTTGGTCATACTTAACACATTAAACAATAAAATGAAGAATGTATAATAATACATGAACCCAAAACAAGGTTTCCATTTAAAGAAATGAAGGCAATTTCAGGATCCGACTAAAATTATTAAATTATTAACTTTAATTAATGTTAATTATTAAATAACTAAAATTAATTAATATTGTTAAATTACTAAAATCACGGGAGATAAACTAAATGGAGACACTGATATAAGATACCTTAAGTGCTTGGTGAAAAGATTCAATATTGTCATCATTATCATCATCTAGAATGGGAGGGACAAAAGTCAGAGACTAGGAGACGCAATGTCAAGTTGCACGCACACACACACACACACACACACTTGTACATGTCACTGCAGACTACAGTGAATCTATGGTCTTTTGCACCCAAACAAGTCAAAAGCAAAAACCATAAAGTTATATAGATCTTACTATATATTAAAGACTGAGAATGGGTTCTTTCTTCTCTCTTCCTGGTATTCCCTTGTCCAATGGAGTAATTACAGACAGCTTTTAAAATTAGAGAAGAAGTACATGTGACTGCAGATGAATGAAATGAAGTTCAATATTCAGAATAACAATAACAGAGTTGGAAGGGACCTTGGAGGTCTTTAATAAAACAGAAAGACAGAATTGGAAGGGACCTTGTAGGTCATCTAGTCCAACCCTCCACTCAAGCAGCAGACCCTACCTACACCATTTCAGACAGATGGCAGTCCAGTCTCTTCTTAAAAGCTTCCACTGATGAAGCTCCCACAACTTCTGAAGGCAAGCTATTCCATTAGTTGATTGTCTTCTTGTCCAACCTCCTGTTCAAGCAGGAAACCTTGTACCATTTCAGACAAATGGTGGTCCAATCTCTTCTTAAAAACCTGCACTGTTGGAGCACCCACAACTTCTGGAAGAGAGTTATTCTACTAATTACGGTAATTGTTCTAACTGTCAGGAAATTTCTCCCTAGTTCTAGGTTGCTTCTCTCCTTGATTAGTTTCCATCCATTGCTTCTTGTCCTGCCTTCAAGTGCTTTTGAGAATAGGTTGACCCCTTCTTCTTTGTAGAAGCCCCTTAGATATTGGAACATTGCTATCATGTCACCCCTAATCCTTCTTTTCATTAAACTGCAACTGTTCTTCATATGAACTGCCTTCAGTGCCCTAATCATCTTTGTCTACACTCTTTCTAGAGTCTCAACATTTTTTTAATATTGTGGCAACCAAAACTGGATGCAATATTCCAAGTGTGGTCTTACCAAGTCGTTATAAAATGGTATTAACACTTCACATGAACTTGATTGTATTCCTCTATTAATGCAACCTAGGACTGTATTGGCTTTTTTGGCAGCTGCAGACCTTGCTGGCACATATTTAAGTGATTGTCCACTAGGAATTCAAGATCCCTCTCGCAGTTACTACTGTTGAGCCAGGTACCACCTATTCTATACTTGTGCATTTGCTTTTTCTTGCCTAAATGTAGAACTTTACTTTTTTCTTGCCTAAATGCAAAACCTTACTTTTCATTTAATTATAGGATTCTTTATATTTGTGCCACTGTTCTTTCAATGATTCAAAAAACTTATAGAATGTATGTCTTTAGTAAAATGCAGCAGACACAGGAAGGTGATAGTAATGTCTTATCTTTCTTCTTACAGCTAAGGATAGAGTCATCTTGTTAAGAGTAACAGTTAGATTTGACACCTCTTGTACATCAAAGCTGCTATAGTATTTGTCTGAAGTGGTATAGGGTTTCCTGCCTAAGCAGGGGATTGGACTAGAAGACCTCCAAGGTCTCTTCCAACTCTGTTATTCTATTCTATTCTATTCTATTCTATTCTATTCTATTCTATTCTATTCTATTCTATTCTATTCTATTCTATATTCTATTCTATTCTATTCTATTCTATTCTATTCTATTCTGTTCTATTCTGTTCTATTCTATTGCATTTCAAAGAATGTTACTGTAGTATCTTCACATTTTAAATGATATTCTTGTCTTTCTTCTAGTTTTCTTGCATCCTTTATCTGTCAGAAAGTAATTCATTACATAGAATATATGCAATGCATACTCACTTTGATCAATATACATGCAAGGTCTATGTAACTTTATGCTCTTGCTTTTGACTTGCCTGTGTGCAAGACACCATTGATTTACTATAGCCTGCAGCTTTAGAAATAATAAAATGATCTTTGGATCCTTTTCAATTATTTGTATTTCTCAGATCAGTTTTCCATTGCATTGCCCTACATCCATAAGATGCTGGCTCTGATTCCAAACCTCTTAGACTCTTCTGCAGTCAATTCAAGGATGGAAATTATGCATTGCTACTTATAAGGTCACTGGTAAACAAGTAATTGTGCTGCTGAACCACCTAGAGGCAAAATGGAGAGGCAGATTATTATCATGCACTCAAATATTAAATTTTCCGTCATATGTTTTATGTTTTTATAAAAGGTGATATATATAGGGAATAAAAATATTCAGGCAATTCCTGCACAGCTCCCTGATTTTGTGGATCAGGATTAAGTTACAAAATTATGTCTTTAGATATTTTTGTAAGAAAATCATTTTGAATTCTTAGCCATATTGATAATCAAAATTTGTCAAAACTCATTCATTCAGTGACTACTTGGCCACAAAGGTGCAGTTCAGCTATGCTGTACTCCTACACTGAAGGCATTTCAAGATGTGATTACATTGTATGTCTATTTGTGTGTACAATATATGTACACACACATGCACAGGTACTGTATGTACTTATACTGTACAGTATGTATAAATGCATCCATATCCAGCTTGCTAACAATGAGTACTGAAATACACACATGGAAAGTAATTGTGCATCAGTCTTCCATATGGCAGTCTAAGATTCTATACCAGTTTATTTCCTAAAAGGTACATCAGATTCTGTTTTGAACATCAGGCAGCAAATCTGTGGAATTGCAATAAGAATCTTTTCTGCATCAAGGGCCACACTTCTCTGGTAACAATCTAATAATCTTAGTGGCAGAAAAGGGAAAGGCAAAACAAAAAAAGATGAGTCGATCTCTTTTTTTTTAACCATCCTTTTATTTATTTATTTAGTTTGTCAAGCATGTATGAGAAAACAATTATAAGTATGAACATAACATATAAATATATAAGTATAAACAGGTAAAGTATATGCATAAGAAATGAGTACGAATAATGGGAACAGTAGGAGAGGGACGGTAGGCATGCTGGTGCACTTATGCATGCCCCCATACAGACCTCTTAGGTGAGGTCCATGGTAGACAGTTTCAGGTTAAAGTTTTGGCGGTTTGAGGATGTTCCAGGCGTTGACCACTCTGTTGCTGAAGTCGTATTTTCTGCAATCGAGTTTGGAGCGGTTTACTTTGAGTTTGTATCTATTGTTTGCCCGTGTATTATTGTGGTTGAAGCTGAAGTAGTCATTAACGGGTAGGACATTGTAGCAGACAATTTTGTGTACTAAGCTTAGGTCAGTCCGTAGGCGGCGTAGTTCTAGGTTGTCCAGGTCCAAAATTTCAAGCCTGGTGGCATAAGGTATTCTATTGCGAGCAGAAACATCTCTGGACTTGCTCAGTTGTATTAATGTCCGTTATACAGTGTGGATTCCAGGCAGATGAGCTGTATTCAAGAATTGGTCTGGCAAAGATTTTGTATGCCCTGGTTTGTAGTACAATGTTACGGGAGAAGAAGCTTCGTAAAATTAGGTTAACAATGCCTTTTTGGCAATGCTGTTACAGTGAGCTCTGGGGCTTAGATCTTTTGAAATGAGTACTCCTAGGTCTTTGACAGAGTGAGGGTCATCTATGAGGTCGTAACCGCCCAGCTTGTATTTGGTGTTCTGATTTTTGTTCCCAATGTGTAAGACAGAGCATTGGTTGGTTGCGATTTGAAGTTGCCAATTGTTCGACCATTCTGACACATAGTTAAGGTTGCTTTGTAGGGCAGCAGTATTGTTGTTGGAATTATTATTATATAACAATAGTATTATTGTTGGAATCAAACTACATTACGGCTCCCTGCACCCAAAAACCCACTGATACTGATACTAATGTTAAAGGTAGATGTTAAAATAATTAGCAGAGGGGTTCTCCACTTTAATCACCTTTCCTTGTCTAAATTATTTACTATGCATGTTTCTATGTATCACACTTCCTAGTAGGTAGACTGCCCTTTGCAGGGCCTTCATCACTTCCCTTCTTCTCAGTTCAGTTCAGCTCTGACTATGACCTGTGCACTTCAGGTATCTTTTGTGACCCACTTTCGTTTCATAATGGAAGGGAGCATTTTAAATAAAGATTATTTTTAGTTTTCTTTCATACAAGCACCTGCCTAGAGAAAGACTAAATTAAAAATATATCTTTTATAAGCCTTTATCTCTCATACAGTCTTTCCATTATGTAAAGCCATTATCTGCTAGCTAGTGCTTTTTTTTCCTTTTCTTCTGTCTGTGTCTCTCTATCAAATGTGAATGCCAGGGGGAGAATAGGTCCTTTATACTATGAAAAGTGCTCAGAGGCAATTGCACTTGGGTGTTCTCTTAAATCTATGTTAAAATAAATAAAATATATACCAAGGGACTTTAAAATTCTATCAAGATGCTAGGATTACCCGCTCTCCTTGTATTTGATTAAAAATTGGTGTACAGATTTGAAAAAAAGAGAAAAACAAATGCAAAAAACAAACAATCCCCCCCCCCCCAAACTCAAAAGAAAATTTTTGTGATTTTTTCCTCCTAATCACAAGGTGCTTTCTAACAAAGAGGACTGTTAGGCATTTCTGATGAAACATATATCTGGTTAAAATAAAGTTTTTTAAAAATAGAATGAGAGACTGTATAAGAGGTCTACGTCATTGCAACTTCAGGGAAGTACCTAAAATACATTTGGGTTAGCCCAGGGGTGAAATCCAGCAGGTTCTGACAGGTTCTGGAGAACCGGTAGCGGAAATTTTGAATAGTTCGGAGAACCGGTAGCGGAAATTTTGAGTAGTTCGGAGAACCGGTAGCAGAAATTTTGAGTAGTTCGGAGAAACGGTAGGGGAAATTTGGAGCAGTTGGGAGAAAGAACCAGTAGCGGAAATTTGAGTAGTTTGGAGAACCGGCAAATACCACCTCTGGCTGGCCCCAGATTGGGGTGGGAATGGAGATTTTGCAATATCCTTCCCCCAGGAGTGGGGAGGGAATGGGGATTTTGCAATATCCTTCCCCTGGAGTGGGGTGGGAATGGAGATTTTGCACTATCCTTCCCCTGCCACGCCCACCAAGCCACGCCCACCAAGCCACGCCCACCAAGCCACGCCCATAGAAAAATTTGGATTTCACCACTGGGTTAGCCTCCAGAGAGCCTAATACTCAACATTCCTCTTTCGGGTTCCATATTAATGTGACATTTCTCTCTATATTTGTAGCTATACTGATTTTAGTAAGTGCTCCTTTTGCTCTAAGGCACTAATGTTTGTTGTTTTCAAAATTCTAAAGTTGTTAACAAATTTACTGTAGATAGGATCAGTAACAGTAACAGACTTGGAAGGGACCTTGGAGGTCATCTAGTCCAACCCCCTGCTCACACAGGAGACCTATACTAGGGATTTGAACCGCCGAACTGCCGACCTTTCTGATCGACAAGCTCAAGGCTAAGCATTTTTTTTAACAAGTCCCACTTGACTTTAGAATCCATACAGTAAAGAGTGCTTTGTGTTCGTGTACATGAATTTTTTTGATTGTACATATTTTACTGAGAAAGAGACTTGCTGCTGAGGATTGTGTGTTTACTTTTGAAAGCCAGAGGACAGCTGAGCTTTTGATTCCAGCTTTGGATTGCACTGAACTTCCTCAGGCAATACATTTATAAGATGGCAAAGAGTGCCCCTTCAAAAACATTCAAGAGTTATTTTGATGTATCTTCCTGAATTGACAGTTTGATTTTATCTCCATGCCAGTGGTAATTGTTGCAACAGCAACACTTATCTATCTAAGATGAACTGCATAAATGGGGGATAGGTTAGCCTCATGCTATACAGATTTCTGGATTAAAATGTTTATTCTACAGTAACCAATGAACATGTATTCATATGTCCCACTGAAATGGTTCTTCACTGATGTGAAAGTTTATGGGGGGGGGAAAGGGTGGTGAGCATCTACAAGTAAATGTTTTCAACAGTTTTTTTAAAAAATGTTTTAAAATAGGGAGGTATTAAATTAGAAAGCCCTCTTCATGTTGCTCTGTCCCCTCCTTTTTCTTGAAATAATTTGGGTATTGGAACCAGAGTTCTCAGCCAGCCACTTATGAATGGAATGGAATGAACAAATAATAAATTAGGCATGACTATTATATGTGCATTCATGTGGATAGTGGAGGAGGAGCAAGGCTTGGCTTGCCACTAAAAAAAATTTCAAACATTCTCAAGGACATAACAGGGTTCTCCCCCCCGCCCCACACCAATATGGATTGATTTTAAGGAAAGTATTTCTTACTTTACATAATGAGTAGTTTTAGTTTGGTTTACCATATTTATGAGAATCTGTAAAACATGGTATGAATTGCTGTTGTCAGATTTTCTTTGTTACTGTTCCTTCCTTGTAGAGCTGTAGTACCTGAATACAAAACTTATCATATTGCTAGTCTACTCTACTCAGGATTTAACTCCTGATAAACTTGTCTGCAAGAGATCTGATTTTCTTCTCACTAATAAATATGCTCAAGGTAGGGATAGAAAAACAATAATTACATAGAGACTGTCCTAATAATATAATCTATAAATGAGCTTCTATTCATTTATGCATATGACTTCTTAATTCTGTATTATCAATACTATGCCAACTGCATATGTAAACTATAAAACATCTCAAATGTCTGCATTGTATTAATTTATCCATGAATATATGACTTAAATTACAACCAGTAGAAGTAATTATTTTAATGACCAAGTTATTCCTCTTCATTTTCAGGAAAACCCAGCTTTTCACATGTATTTCAGCCAATGTTATCCCTGCACTATACAGTGCTAATGGGCTAGTTAAATCATTCAGTGAAGTGGGGTGAAGGCAGTCAGGGGAACATTCTGTTCTTAAGCTGTTCCCAGAACTATCACTTCTAAGAGCTTTAAATACCTTTGCAAAAGGAAGTTAAAGCAGTCATAGGCCTTTTCATGCCAAGTATACTCGTGGAAAACATCTGTTATTAAATGAAAAAGGGAAGCTAAAGAAATATTGCATTCGAAAAAGGAACAGACAAGCAAAAACTCTTTAAATATGGGTGTATGTATTTCCATTTCTGGAACAGTATCCTCCCAGACGTAAAGACAGCACCCTCTCTTCTATCATTCCGGAAAGGTTCAAAAACCTGGCAATGGTCCCAGACCTGGGTTTGATGTTTGTTATTTGTTTAATGGCCCTTGTTTTGTTTTGTGGGTTTTGTTACTAGAGCATATTAGTCCAGGCTGTCTGTTGATATATTTTTAGTTGTCTTTTAGCTTTGTACACCTCACAGAGTCCACTGGAGATGGGCTGCCAAAATGTTGAATGAATGAATGAATTAATTAATTAATTTCATGCAAAACAAGGATTGTCATCCAATTTAAAAAACACACACAAAAGGGATATATGGAGCAAGAGTTTTCTCAGGGCTTTTTCTTCAGGCTGACTTATTTCTGTATTATTTTATTTTAGGGAAAAAGATTAAATGGCTTGTGGGAGCCGAGGTGGCACAGTGGTTAAAGTGCAGCACTGCAGGCTACTTCAGCTGACTGCTTAGCTGCAGTTCAGCAGTTCAAATCTCACTGGCTCAAGGTTGACTCAGCCTTCCATCCTTCCGAGGTGGGTAAAATGAGGACCCAGATTGTTGGGAGCAATATGCTGACTCTGTAAACCGCTTAGAAAGGGCTGTAAAAGCACTATGAAGTGGTATATACGTCTAAGTGCTATTGCTATCACTGCTCATATCAATTTTCACTATTCCTACTATATTATTGCAGATTTATATTTATTTTTAACTTGGTGTTATGTTTTTAATATGTTGTATGGGTTTTTTTAATGATGTAAACTGTGGAAGTTTTTTTTTAAATAAATAAAACGTAGATATATTATGAAGGATTATATAGATCTGTGAACAGTCACTTGTAAGTTGAAATAGGAAATTGTAGCATTAAAAAAATTACAATTCATGAAAAAGGAATACAGTGAAAACAATGTACAACAAATCAAAAGAAAATAACATCCAACAAATCCATTAGTTAATGAAACTGTAGTTCCAAACATAATAAAAATAAAAATAAAATAAAATGAACAAATAAACATAAAAATTCACATACCAAAGTGTAAAATGTTATGAAGTCTGTGCCAAAGGGACAGCTTATGCCATTTTTACATTAATAGTCTTTTCAAAAATTGATCAATTGCAGAGTTCTTGAAACCAATCTTTTCTATCCAGGATATTAGTATTTTTCTAGTCTCTTAACATAATTATCTTGGACTTAAATGTTTCTAAAATATTCTGCAATTTATGAATATCATTCAAAATAACATTAGCATGTTTAACAAGAAGGAATAGTGATAACATTCTTTTTTTATTTGCCACATAAGAAATAGACTGATGCATATTTAGAAAATTGTCCATGACTATTGTGATTCTGAAGTGTATCTGCATGTTCTGTCTTCTTCAACATTAATTGTAACTGCTACCTTTTCCTCAGCAGAGACAAGAATTTATATATTTTCCACTGTAAATATGAACAGATAATTGAGAATCCTCCATTATTTCTATAGATGGAGAAATTGTAGGAAGTGTTTCGTAAAATTTCTTTTTTGGAGAGGTTGTATATGAGAAATTATGTAAAAATGTAATGGGAAAATGTCAGTAATATAATTTGCCTTTCCTCCTTTTTTTTCTTCAGCTGTAAATGGATAGACTTACATATTGCCTAAATAATAAAGTGATTTGTTTTTTGCTTAGCAGCGTGAATCGTTTATTATGGTTCATTCAAGATGCCAATGTATTAACCACCAGCAGGAGTACGACCACGGTTTATAATTATTTGCAATATCCAAACCTTAGAACATTATTAGAAGCAAAAGATGGCCACCAAAAATTTAATATAAAACATTTCAAAATAAATGGTGGCAGATATGCCTCTCCATACCACTGAATCCTTCTTTCAAAATGCATCCTTATATGTATAGGCATAGATAATGAACCTATTCTTGTGGAAATACCTGCAGATCTGTCATTATTGTGTGTCAAGAGAAAGTTGAGATAAAGGAGCTCAAAGGAATTCAGTATAAAGCTGAAGAATCTTTACCGTGCTTTAGCTGCATTGAGTACTAAAAACCCTTCCTCAGTCTTCACTAGTAAAGTTAAGAGTATGTTTTTGTATTAGTAACAATTATTTTATTTTTACTGGAAATTAACAACAGTGGTATTCAAATATCTGCTCCCTCTGTTTCTCCAAAAGAATCTTTCAGCTTTAACTATGCAGCTTCATATGTGTTATGCTGCACTTTCTTTACTCCAGATCAGTTTTGATAATAGGAATTATAATCCGATACAACAGAAAAGTTGGGGAAAGTTGTTTGAACTTCCACCTTAAATTCAGTGTATTTTAAAACATAATAAGGGAGATGTTCAATTCACTGTGATGAGTAAAAAAAAATTCCCTCCCTCTTCTCTTTAACTATATCCAGATATATTCTTAGCTAGATGTATGCATCTGGAGATCTATGAAGTACAAATAAACATTTGAAAATGTTTTGTTATTTTTCATTATTTAGTCCATCACAATTTAGCTTTGTCTCTGAGTTTATGTACCAATTGAACAATATTTTTCTTTCTCTTAAGTTGAACAATATTCTATTTATTATGTTTTATTCTACTTTTTCCCATAGAGTATTCAGACTAGAATCATGTTTATTATTCTCATAATAAACGTGGATGATAGAATGGACAAAGAATGAATAGTTAGTTCATATTGTGATATGCCATAATACTATTAGTTTTGTTTTAGCTTGGCATATTGCTTGAGTCCAGCAATTGAGTCCAGTTATTAAACCATGATTTATTGCTTAGTGTCGTGCATGAACAAGGTCAGCTATTTACTCAGTCCCATGCAGTAAATCCTTTGTATGTTCTGTTCACTATGTTGCCAAACAGGATAACTAAGAAGATTTTGCCAGGGAAGTCAATAGGAGGAAGAAAAAGGAATGACCAGAAAAGCTGGTCTAGGATTGTCTGCTAAGTTGTGATGGAAGAAAAAGGCATTACCTGAATAGCTGTGCATTGTGTAGTGCATGTCCTGATTGGAGATGATTGTCCATTCATACATCCATCCATCCATCCATTCATTCATTCATTCATTCAAGTACGTATTTGATAATATACATAAGTATAACATTATTTGAATACATAAAATGGGTACAAATAAAAGGGAACATTTGGACAGGGACGGTAGGCACGCTGGTGCGCTTATGCACGCCCCTTACAGACCTCTTAGGAATGGAGTGAGGTCAACAGTAGACAGTTTAAGGTTAAAATTTTGGGGATTTGGGGATGTAACCACAGAGTCAGTTAGTGAGTTCCAGGCATTAACCACTCTGTTGCTGAAGTCATATTTTCTGCAATCGAGTTTG
>QLTV01000376.1:1695866-1716602 GCA_003457575.1 Thermophis baileyi
TAGACAACTTGTTTTCTATTTGATAGGAATGCAGTTATCCATTTATGTAGGGGTACAGATATGCCATAAGATTTTAGTTTTAGACGTAGTTTGTCGTGTACCACTGAGTCAAAGGCTTTGCAGAAGTCTATGTAAATTGCGTCTATTGCTTTGCCCTGGTCGAGTTGTATAGTCCATATGTTTTTACAGTGTAGAAGTTGCAGATTGCAGGATAATTTTTTTCTGAAACCAAATTGTTTGTGAGAGAGTAGGTTGTTTGTCTCTAAGTGGAAGGTAATGGATTGGTTAATGATTGATTACATGACTTTGCAGGTGACGCAACATAAAGAGACTGGTCTGTAATTTTCAACTAGGCTGGGGTCTCCCTTTTTGAAGATAGGGATGACCGTGGCTAGTGACCATAGGTTCTGAAGAGCTTTTAAGTTTTGAGGAGTCGAAACCCTATTGGTACTATTAAAATTTTTTTCTTTTTATGACCCAGTAATCTCTTAATTCAGGATAGTGTAAGGGCAACTGAGTGGAGTTGAGAGTTTACTGGCCAGATGCCCTTACTGACACCTATCATAGTGGATATTTTATCTTTGTGCCCTAAGAAAAACATCTGCCACTACCTAGGATTGAATTCTCAACTTTCCGTGTGGAAGATGAGTTTCTTCACCACTAGGCCACTATGCCGCTCACTGAATATTTATTATTGATTATATATTTTGATGTTATTTATTATTATTAATGTTGTTATATGTCATACTTGTAAGTTTATTGACTGAAGCAGCATAAAAGCACCAATAAGCAATAATCACCTATTATGAAACATAGAACTGTCACTTATTTTTTTTAAACAGTCAATCCCCCTTTTTTTCTAGTTTTCAGGGATGATATATAGATCTGACTTTCCCTTTGTTTTTTCTCTTTTCATTTAATCTGTTTTCTGATTCCGCCTCTCAGAATTTGCTTTTTAAATGTATATATTGTATCTCTGGAAACTAGGTTTTAGCAGAAGTTAATTCTATTTTAGCCTTTTAAATTATTTTTGTTAGTAGAAAAGTGGGATAAATATTTTAAATAAACAATTTTGCTTTTTTATTTTGATTTATTATTTGTGCCATGGATAGAAAACAGGCTTTTTTTTTTTGAGGTAAAATATTGAATTTATTGTAAAACCATGTAGCAAAACAAAAAATCAAGCCTCCTTTAAATTACCAGATGCATGTCCTTCCCAAGCCCTAAAGTGCTGTTCTAACTTTTGAAATAGCTAGTCTTACAGTAATCTCAGATAATTAGCCTTCATCAGAATCTGAATTGTTGTCTTTCAGTCTTTCAATCAGCCATCTCTGTGCTCTAAATATAGCAATATAGGAAGACAGGTAAAAAAACATCTCAGGGGTTTTGTCAAAGAAGTCACAAATGTCATTCCCAAAGGTAGACATAAAAATAATAAATATCCAGAAAAAATGATATTGTTATTGTGAGTTTTCGTGTATAGGTTTAGTCAGATAAAAATGTTGTGAAAAGAAAAAGGGCAATTGCCACCAATACAAATGATTTTTGAAATGTTGCTACATGAAAGGATGCTTCCATTTAAAAGTGCAAATAGAAAGCAATTTTCTTCAGACCAAAGATGTTATCTAACTACAGATAGTCCTCGACTTACAACAGTTCATTTAGTGACCAGTCAAAGTCACAACAGCACTTTAAAAAATAACTTATGACTGTTTTTCACACTTACGATTGTTGCAGCATCCCCATGGTCACATGATCAAACTTTAGATGCTTGATAACTGACTCATATTTATGACAGTTGCAATGTCCAGAGTCATGTGATCACCTTTGCAACCTTCTGACAAGCAAAGTCAATGAGGAAGTCAGATTCACTTAACAACAGTATGGCTTTCAAGCAAGACAGACCACATTTAATCAATGGACTTTGATCAAATTGCACCTCTTGACAGAAAAATATTCTAGTTGCCCAAGAGAAATTCTTGATGCTGCCTTTTTTTATTTAAACTCAATCTCTAGAGTGATGCTGTGGAGAAAGCTGGCAGCCTCATCTATATATCAACGATTATTAAGGTTGATCGTGATGCTGCATGAGAACATCTATTTGCAGGTAAGATGTGTTGCTGATGGAAGGTTCTCTGGTTCCATTTCTATTCTGAAAGATGCTAACCCCAGATGTATTGTTGCATCATTCTTCTCCCAGTCTAGAATAAAAACCTTCAAAACAAAAGTAGTTTTTTATTAACTATTGTGTTAATTGCCATTGTCAGCAGAACATCAATAGCATGCAAAAACAACAGAGCAGTATTTAAATACTTAGAAATTTCCTTTCAGTTCTCTACTGTGTTAGAATATCAGTTGTGACCTCTCAGTTTGTGCCAGAAGACTTAAAATGCTATAATTAGTGTTGCTAGAAGTAACGTCAATAATTTTGTTCAGCTGCATCAAGCTGTTTAGAGAAAAAAGGGGGGTGGGGTGGAGACTGTTTTTATGAAGACTTGATTGCACTTGAAGCAATTTGTTAAAATTTTAAAGAAACTTGAGAACTTTCTCAGTATCCTCACTGTACACCTAATGCATTTCTTCATTTGAAGCTTGGTTTCCCAGTGCTGAGGGTTTGTATGAGAATTTGCTATTTAAAATGTTAGATTAAGCTAGTCTTTTGGGTGTAATTCTTGTTCAGTTCATCTTTACTGATGGTTTTCTCTATTCAGAGAAAAAAGATATAATCAGGAATTTAGCCTATTCAACTGAATCTCTGATATGCTTTGCCCTTTATAGAAAAGGTTATAGAAACCAAAGTCCTTTATTTATATTTGCAGAGAGATGGATTTAAAGACCTAGCAATTGTAATATAAACTAATGAACAAGCAATCCTCTAAAAAAAATTTCATATTGTATTTGTTTCTCACAGGAAAACCTTTACACAAATAAGGGTTGATATCTTGATTAGGTTGTTTTTAACATGAACTTCTATTAGCTATATCACTCCTGCATCTATTTGATTCTCTTTTTAAATTCTGATTGTAAATAAATAAATATTGATCTGGTACATTATTTTGTGTGTGTGTACGCAAATTTTGTTTAGGTATGTATGTATTTAGCACTTGATTTGTACTCTATTTTCCAACCAGTCAGGTTTCTCGAAATTCTTAACACAGTACCATAAAATGGTTAAAACCATGCACTAATGAGACTATAACACATGTAAAGAGACTATCACCCCTAGTTATAAAGTAATGAAAAAAATTGGAATGTATTGCCCAAATTGCTACCAGTATAATAGAGACACTAAGCCAAGTATTTTGTCCTGTACTTTCTACTGATCTGTAGTATCATAATATTCACCTCCACTTAAAAAAAATCAGGTGGATGGATGACTTTTCTCTAAACTATTTACCACTGTAGACCCCCAGCATCTTGAAAAAAGAGCAAAATTTGGTTTGCAGCTTGCCAGTGCTGCACAAAGAAAAGAACAAAGCACAGGAAAATAAAAAGTAATGAACTTCCTTTTTACAACTGTATATTATATATTTTTATTGATTTCACAAAAGGTTATATAGCTTGTATATCTTTTACTATTCAAAGCAGTGTAATGAATCTTTGACATGATACTGTGAATGTAATAAACTTTATTGACTGACATTTTGAGTTTTATTTGTTTTAAAAAAATCTAGAAACATGGTCAATGTAACTTAGACTTGTTAGCATTAATATTGGGAAATCATATGACTTAACTTTTTTCATGAAATGAGCACTACAGTAAAATAATAATTTCCTGTACAACCTTAAGGGGTCTTGAAAATATCTGTAAAAGGTAAGTTCAACATGGGGTTATAAATGCATTTTCTAATATCTTCATTTATTGTTTAAGCTGTTCCTATCCAAAGCTTATGTTGGTTTGACTCTATGATAGTTTATGAAAATCTTGTCTGAACTGAGGTAATTTAATAACAGACAAAAGGCTACTATAGTCTTGCATTAAATAGTTCCTTTACTCTTCCAACTTTTGTCTCGGAAAAGGAACTGCCAATCTTTCCTGTGAACAGGCCTTACTTGACATACAAACTTGTGTGAATGTGTAAGTTAAATTGAGTTTACAAATACAGTTATAAAAGCATAATACACATATCCCACATTCCTTTTATTTCATGTTGCTTTCTAATATCTTTTAGTCAGGGGTAGGTTCCTCCCGGTTTCGACCAGTTCTCCCGAACCTGTAGCGGCCTGCTGGTGACGCCACGCTGATGTCACCAAACCGGATCGGTCGGTGCCGGTCCATGGGGGCCGCCATCTTTTTTTTGAATTTTTTTTGAATTTTTTTAAAATTTTTTTTTCCTTCTGAGCATGTGCAGAAGCTGAATGGTCACCATCTTTTTTTTTTTTTTGCTTTTTAAAAATTTTTTCAGATTTTTTGTTACTGCGCATGCGCGTGCGCACAAAGCGCGCACGTGCCCACAAGGCGCGCCCACGCGGCACGGGAGGGAGCGAACCGGCAGCGAGGTAAGTTGGAACCCACCCCTGCTTTTAGTGCAATCTTTACCATGAATGTCAAAATGATACAATGATTATACAGTAATACTGCCAATGCAAGAAAATGACTGGTTAAAACCTAGTAGTAATTAGTTAGAAGAGCACTGGAAAATGAAATAATGCACCAGTGGATTTCTAAAGAACATAAAAATCATAAGGAAAGGTAAGAAAAATATAGTAATAAAAAGAACTTTATTTCACTTCAGACTAGCAAGCTTATATTTACAAGAAAATTGCTATAACCCTTGAGGTATTAGAGCACTTTTAGTAAATATAGCTATAAAAGTTAGTAGAGAGTATAGTAAGCATTTTCTCAATTGATGGGGAACCTTTGCCTTTGCATTGTAGCCAATGGACTATTGGTGTTAGCCTACACAAGATTGAAATATACAAGAATACTAAAGACTAAATAACATAGAAAGATGTATTTCAGAGGTGGAGCTGAAAAGCAAATCTTGAGGTCACTTTCTTCAGATACATTGGAAAACTGAATCAAATTTACCCATTTCAATAACCCATATCTATAAACGCCAGTAGTCCTAACTACAGGGATGGAGGAATCATGACTAGGAAGCTGACTGGAGAATTCTGGAGTTAAAGTCATACATCTTCAAGTTGTCATGATTGGGGGGGGGGAAGAGAGCAGGCAGGTGGCCGGGTGGGAAGCCAGTGGGCTCTTTCGGAGCCCCAAGCCCCACGGAGCCGGCACGGGAGGCATGCGGGCCCGGGTGGAAGACGGTCTTTTCTGCAGCATCCCCTCCCCTCTTTGGAGCGCCCTGCAGGGGGGGCTCTGCCTTTGCAGAAACGGGTTGGGCGCATGTGCAGCAGCCCCGGGACGTCCGCTTGCCCTCCCTGAGTGCTGCCACCCCTCTCAGAGTCTGCGTTTCTACCAAGGGCCACCCACCCACCCACTGGCTGGGCCAGGCTGGATGCTGACCTCGGAAGGCAAGTGGGCGTGGGGGACTGCCAGGAAGCCCGCGTGGAAGGCAGGCAAGCATGGCAGGGCTGCGGTAAAGGGAGTAGGCTGCTAGCTCCCTTCCCCACAGCCCCGACATGCTTGCCAGCCTTCCCCGTGGCCTTCCGCTTGCCTGCCTTCACAAGCTGGCCACGGGGATGCCGGGAAGGCCACGTGGAAGGCAGGAAAGCATGTCGGAGCTTCGGGCCGTGGGAAATGGAGTAGAGAAGGCAGGCTGGGATGGTGGGGGCAGGGCAGCGGCAGCTACGTAGGCCGTGACTTTGCAGGCTTACCTGGCAGGCAGAGCAGGGGCACAGCGCTTCAGGCAGGCAAGCTGCAGAGCAGAGACTGGGCGGGGCAGGGCGAGCGAGCGGCGAGTGGGGGACCAGTTCGGGGGCATGGCCAGCCAGCCGTCACTACCGGTTTAGCAAACCAGGCCACATGTCCGCTAACGGTTCTCCCGAACCAGTCCGAACCGGTAGCATTTCACCCCTGGATTAAACATGTTTTTTTAGTATTCCTTTGAGTGGTTAAAACAATACTCATCTGAACTGCCTTGCAATTTTTTTTCTGAACACCTAACTTTGATAAAATCAAACCTGCACACAAAGTTTTACAATAGATAACAAGTGTTAAAAGTCCAGAGGCATAATAATTTATATATTATTTCATTTGTAAATATTTACAAATAGTATATATTTATAAAGACAGCATAAAACATATTACAACCAAACCTAACCATTAAGACACTGCAAAATCCTGTAGAAAATCATGTTGATGCTTGACTGAGCAATTAAGAAAAAGCAAACAATTTTGGATGGAGCAGAGAATTACCATTACTGAGAATAATTCAGTGCAATAACAACTTACTCAGAAGCAAATAGAGGAACTGAGTAGTATTAAGAGAAGAGGAAGAAGTTAATCAACAAATGATTAAGGAGTATCTCTCTATAAAAAGGGCTTTTAACCATAAGTATCATAGGAAAACCATAAGACAATCAACCATAGATAATATTAGAGAAAATGGATTAAAATGAAAAAATGATTACTCACAACGACTCATAAATTCATTGTAGTAGGAAGGGAGTTGTTGTTTATTTTTAATGATTGTGTCTGACCCTAGTGATATTCTAATTCTAATCTACTTTTCCTATAACAGATTTAGAAAGCCTCTTCCGCAGAATATTTACAATGTGTAGGTTGAAGGAGAAATTAAGGGGTTTACTGTACATATGCTTATCAGAAAAAGGCTGCAGTTTATTTCCTATTAAGTAGATGGATAAAGATTAAAGCTCCAATATGCCATGTACTTTGAGGAAAAGCTATGAAAAGTATATTTGAAGCCTGAGAGACTAATTTTTTAGAAGCTTATTCTTGCATGGAATATAATAAGCTTTTCGTTGTGAAAAGATCTGAATTAAAACAGAATAACCATATTAAAGAACGTGTTACATTAAGTAATACAGAGAGGGGAGAAGAAGACATTTAGATGGTAAACATTTCATATTGGTTGTCTGTTAGCAAAATATCAGAAAATTAAATCCATCCATTCCTAACTAATTCACTAGCTTCATTTTTAGTTTGATAACTACTACCAAAAATTTGGCTGTCTGAAGAGTCATCTTGGAATCCTGATTAGAAACCAAGAACTTAGTCATAATCGTATCAGATTTGCCTGGCATCTTTTTTAATATAGACCAGGTCAGATCCTGGAGAGATCCTGGACCTCCAGATCCTGGAAAGATTCTGGAGATATGAATATGCAGAATATATTGCACAAATTCTTATACTCCCTACTTCTTATTGCCCAGACTGAACCATTGTGTGAAAAAGAATCCCTCAAGCCCATGTTCACTATATGTGTGAACAGAGGTGGGTTTCAGCAGGTTCTGACCAGTTCTGGAGAACCAGTAGTGGAAATTCTAAGTAGTTCGGAGAACCGGTAGCGGGAATTTTGAGTAGTTCGGAGAACCAGTAAATACCACTTCTGACTGGCCCCGCCCCCATCTATTCTCTGCCTCCCGAGTCCCAGCTGATTGGGAGGGAATGGAGATTTTGCAGTATCCTTCCCCTGCCACGCCCACCAAGCCACGCCCACAGAATCAGTAGTAAAAAAAATTGAATCTCACCACTAGTAGTGATAGGATATTTGATCCGTCCATGGCAGAGTTTATCTGCTTTCTACTATAAATAAGACTATTTAAAGAAAAGTCCATATAGAATATAATTAATGCTAAACTTCCACACCAAGTAATATGACTCAGCTTTCTACACTTGCTTCTGAACCAAGATATCCCATAATCTTTGCTTACTGAGAAATGAAAAGATTGTTTTAAAAAATAGCCAGACTTGATTTCTTTTATATGAGGACTATTTAGGACTATCCAACTCTTTAAAGGCTGCCTTAATAAATGTAGGTTCCACAAAGAAGTTACAATAGTAACTTAGCATTTAAACCAAAATACTATAGTGGACAGAATGAATTGCCTACTTTCAGAGTAGAAAAAGCTAAGAAAGGCTGACAGAGTGAACTTCAATTCTCTAGAGTACAAAGCTACCCTGGGGAAATGGGAATATGGAAAGGGACATGGGAAATGATAAAAGATGCTGAATATTCCTAGATAGATGAAGCCTTTAACCTGTCCTCTAGATGGTTATAGGCAATCTATCTACAAATGGTGATATTTTCCCCCTCAAAAACCATGATCTTCAATTTTCCTAAATTTATCAGAGGTAATCTGTTAATGCAGGTAGAAGACTTGTGATGCTTTGTGACAATTTGTGATGCTACTGTATGAGTGTATTTTTTGCAGTCTCGGGTGCAAATTTTAAATGAAATGTTAAACAGCAGGCAACAAAATAGGTGCTTTCTCTGTTGTAGTGCCTTCACTTTCAAACAGCATCACAAGATCTGGGTGACTCCAACACTGTTAGACTTCAGCAAGGTACTAAACACTATTATACGCCCTCAGGCATTTAGGCTGCAAGGATGAGTTTTACTGGTTTTATTGCTGTGTTTCTTTGTTGTGAATTGGAAACAATTATTTTTGACCTTGGACATTTGTTTTTGTTGTTGATTTAATTTTCTATAAACTCTGTATGTCACCCAGAGTCATTGCTTGAAGTAAGTGGACATATTAAATAAATAAATAGGAATCCTTACTCCTTTGTTATCCTGTTGAAAAGAATTAATTGCTTCTCTAGGGAACTGTCTCTAATTTTAACCATAAATTAACTCCAGGAGACAGATTTAAATATAGCCTTTAACATCCAGAAATTCTGTAAATATTTTTTTCCTTAAGAGACCAGAGTGCTTCTCCAACAAGTAAGTAATATCAGATATCGATCCATTCTTGAACAGCCTTGTCTAAAACCCACTTGGGCTTTTGAAAGTAATGATTGTTTGATATATTAGGCAATGGATTGGTCCATTATTGAAAATCTGGCATATGGCTTTCCTACTATAGATAGTAAATGAATAGAGCAATAATTGGAAGGATCATCAGCCTCACCTTTTTTATATATAGGGATCCTAATGGCTCTGTTTCAGTTGTAGGTGAGCTACTAGTTCTATTTATTGTAATAAATATTGTTTATATTAGTGAGGCCTATCATTAAATATTTTGTTAATTAAGTTCAGTTGTAATAAATATTATTTCTAGTAGTGAAATCCATCCCTCAATATTTTATTTATTAAATTCAGCTAGGATATTATCTTACTGGGAAACATTCCTTTAGTTGCACAGCTGAATTAGCTTGCAAGTGGCTTTTATAGATATGAGAATAGTTTTATTACAGGTAAGGACAGGTGCCTATTTCATAGGACAGCAGGCTGAAGAAAGTATCCTTTCTCAACAGCAGAGATTTTGAGTAAAAGGGCTAACCAGGTAGCTTGTCCCAAATAATTTTGGTTTGATGTTTTTGTATACTCTATATCTACTGTCAGGGTTCCAAGTAATAGATCCATTGCAAGCAAAGACTCCGAGGCAGGTAAATTCCTTAAAGAATAGCTTTATTGGAAATATCATATTGGCACATATCTGGTGAAAACCAACTCTGAGGGGCCCCTTGGTTTTCACCTAAATAAAAAGTAAAAGTTTTCCCCTCAACCCCAAACAATCAGTCACATGGCCCAATCAAGGCAGCGTCCACTGGTCTGGTGACATCACTCCTCCTTCGTCCGGCCAGGTGTGAGAACGTCCTTGGCTCCCAAAAGAAAATATTTCATTTTGACTACACAGCCCCAGCTATCTCTAATCCCCCCTCCCTATCCCTCGCTCCAGTGTGGCAGCACTGAAGCTCCAAGATGGCTTCGGCCACGTCAGTTTCAGGGTTGACATCAGTGGTGGGATTCAAATTTTTCCACTACCGGTTCTGTGGGCGTGCTTGGTGGGTGTGGCCTGGTGGGGTCATGTGACCAGGGGTGGGTTCTGGATCCTTTTGCTACCGGTTCACTCAGGGTTGCGCCATGTGCGCGCATGCACGCACGCACGCAGCAATCAAAAAATGCACAGAAGCAAAATCCAAGATGACAGCACCCACGGAGACACTGACGGAACCGGCTCCATGACGTCATCGCCGAGCTACTAACGGTTCTAAAGAACTGGTTAGAACAGGTAGGAACCCACCTCTGCATGTGACTGAGTGGGCATGGCCAACATGATGTCACTCACGCCCACACCCACTCAGTCATATGACCCCCCACCAAGCCATGCCCACAGAACCCGGTAGGAAAAAAATTTGAACTTACAGCTATTGCAGCCTTTCTTTCTACCTATTTTCTGCCCAGGCCTGGCCTAATCTGTCAAAGGCCTCCTCCTGCATGCCGCCCGCTCTCCCTTCACCAGTCGCACATGTCACCCCATTTCCCCTCCTTCAGAGGCCCCAGCTCTAGCTCCGCTTCCTCCCCTATGACCGCCTCTTTCTTTGGGCTTACCTTCCTCCCTTGGTGGCTGGTGGCAGAGGGGAAGGCAAGCTCTCTTTTTCAGTGCGACTGCGAGAAGCTTTTTCGGCGCGTTCGAGACCTCTGGTAGTTTTCGGCACAAGAAGCCTCCAGCCAACCGGAAAAAAAAATGCTGCGGCTGCAGGCTTCTTGCAGTGAAAATTACTTCTGCTCCGCTTCTCCAATGCGCCGCCGCCACCCTGTTCTATGCGCCGGCCATGCAGGTGCACCCCATTGCCTGCTGCACCGTTCCACTTGGACTTGCCCAGGCAAGTCCCTCCGGCGCAGCAGCAGCAGGCAATGGGGTGCGCCTGTGTGGCCGGCACATAGAACAGGGTGGCGGTGCATTGGAGAAGCAGAGCGAATTTTCGCTGCAAGAAGCCTGCAGCCATCGCGTCTTTTTTTCGGTGTGACTGCACTCCAGCCGCCGCACCAAAAAAACACACAGCGGCTGCAGGCATCTCGTGACAAGGGGTCGAGATGCAGGCTGGCGGGGAGCCCAGCAGCGACGACAGCTCAGCCCTGGCTTGCCTTCCCTGGCAGCCAGCCAAAGGAGGAAGGTAAGGTCACGGCCACGGGATGATGAAAGAGGCGGTCGTGGGGGAGGGAGCAGGGAGATTAAGGGCTGGGGCCTCTGAAGGAGGGGAAACGGGGTGACGCATCATGCTTAAGGGAGAGTGGATGGCGAGCGGGCGGTGAGCGGGCGGTGAGCAGGCGGTGAGCGGGCGGCGGCTCTGGGGCAAGGCCGAGGCGGGCAGCGAGCGGGTGGACCTCTGGGGCAAGGCCAGAGCCAGGGAATCACGCATTCCCCGACCTGGCCGAGGTGGGCAGTGGCTCCGGGGCCTCGGGGAATGGTGCATCCCTGGGGCCCTGGCCCTGACCGAAGGCGAAGGGCGAGCGGGTGGCATGCATTGCTTACCTTTGGTTAGCTGAGCTAAGCAGGCATCGGTGAGGCGACTGGCAAGGCGATTAGCTGGGCCACGTGGTGAATGCAACATATATAGGGCGGGGTGAGTGGGGCGAGTGTTGAGTGGGTGGGCGGGGCGAGCGAGCATCAAGTGGGTGGGTGGGGTGGGCAAGTGAGCGAGCGGTGACTGGGCGGGTGGGGCAAGTGAGTGGCAACTGGGCAACCGGGCGGGGGGCGTGGCCAGCCAGAAGTCACTACCGGTTCGGCAACCCAGGCCAAATTGCCGCTACCGGTTCGCCCGAACCAGTGCAAACCGGCTGAATACCACCTCTGGTTGACATCTACAGTATAATAAAGATGATGTCTCACAACTTTGCTTAGATTAGCCAATTGTGTATTTTAGTATAGAATGCATTTTTAATTTAGAAAAAGAATCACATATTTCTAAATATACTATATATAAAGACAGTCTATTACAAGCAGTAATTATGGAAATGTTTAAAGGCAAGTACAAGTTTGTGGAAGATATAAACTATCAACTTATTTACTTTTAATTAAAGTTATGTATTTTAAAGATCTCTTTGCATAGGAAATTGGGGCTGATTTAGCTGATGATAATAAAGTTTATTTTTATTTTTTATGTAAGTAAAAGTACTACCCTTACAGAATAGAGTGGAAAATGGCAAGCAATGTATATATATGTTTAGCAAAACTCAGGGATGTTTGCATGAAAGAGTGAAGAAATATATTCAGAAACACAAAAGATGACAAGTTTCAGAGAAAGCTGTCACAACTTTGTGGTTACACTAAGTACATGAATGAAGGCATGAGAAAATTGCTGTAAATTGGAATTTAGTGAGTTGGGAAAGAAGAAGTGTTGTAAATGAAGTGCATTCTTTGTCCTGACTGATCCGTGTTTGTTTATCTTATATGAATCATTAGGTCTTTGCATTCCTATTGTATGTCTCGAATTCCAAAGGGTTTTTTCATATTCAAATTTGGGGTGCTATTACTAGGCCCCACTCAAAGGTTTCTTAAATAGGCTAATGAAAACCTTCTGATCAGGATACACATACTTTTGGATAATCCTAAGAATTGGCTCTGCCTTCTGCTAGCTCTTACATTAGATTGGAATAAGCTGTATGGGTTCCAGTCCAATATTTCCTGAACTTGCAGACTAGACTTTCCTCTTAAGGTCGATCACCATCACCATTTTAAAGCAGCCCCCCCCCCAGGAGGGGAAAAAAAATGCTACCACCAGGAGGTGAAAAAAAATGCTACCAGCTGGTGGAAACTGGTGGTACATTAAAACACAGACACATCCTTCATTATTGTGTTCAGTATTATTCTCATGGTACTTTTCAAAATGGATCTGGATCAACATATTTATAATAAAAATACTACACTTAGAGGAACAAGAATAAGAATGGTAAGAGGTTTTGGAAAGCTACAAACAGCTAACATTTCTTTTTCTTACAATGAATATAACAATTGCTTGTTATCTTCAATGGTGCCTGATATTCACTGTTTCATCTGATAGCACCAAACAGATGAAGTGGCAGCTGTGCCTTGCAGGGATATGAGGTCACCTATGAATGTCTTGCTGAAACATTGCAATATTTCTAAAGCTTTGTAAATCTCTTTTAAAAGCACAGGAATAGACAAGAGACTAATTGAACATAGAATACGGAAGGAAACATGTTAATAGGAAAGATGTAAAACCCTCGTCAGCAGAAAGGATTGTTTCTCTTTTCTTGGTGAACACCTGAGAAGAAATGTAGGTAATGCTGATAGCTAATGCTGATGGAAAATGTCTTATATATCAAAGTCTAGGCTCTGTACAACATATCAGGCAAAAAGACCAAGGTCATACATGTTAACCATGTTTCTTTATCAATATTATTACTATTTTTCTTGTTTTGAAAATGAATATCTTTTGCGCCCATGTAGGATCCAGTAGTATAGGACCCAGTACTGCACTAAAAGTTTGTCCAATATGGAGGATGTTGAGGACATGGAAAGAGAGGTGCTGTTATACTAATAAAGCTCTTAATAAAGCAATAATGCTCAATGTTATAATCAAAACACTGTTTACATGATCAATCCATACAGTAAAGATGCCATATTTCACACTGAGTACACAAATTATCACATTAACACCTGCATTTTCTCAGTAATACTAGGAAATTATAATTCCATATGACATCTTGTTAGACAGTGTTGATTTTCAAAAACTGTTGTTTATCCTGCAAAGTCATTACAGCAAAGCTTTTCATTAATAAGGGAAAGAAAATATTCATAAATGAGGTTTAGCATATGTGAAACTGGGATGATGTATATCCCTATTCTATTAAGTATAATGTTTATTTGTTGAAGAATGGGTGAGCAGGTATGGTGGTTGTTAATAATGGCAATTCTTGAAATAAGATCAGTAGTATTTCATTTTTCATTTAGGTGGAAAGTGCAATGTCCAAACTCTTTTGCTGTGGGCAGATTTCTACTTTTTAAATGCATGAACTTTCATATCGGTTGATGAATTGTTCATATTAAAGGCAAGTACAAGAGATCAAGAATAAAATTGTAACTGTATTATGTTACTGTTCTGAACTTGTCAACGTTAATTTGCTATCTGAGGTCATTTCCAAGTTCCTTTTCTTTGTCAATTCATTTATCTTCAATACAGTCCTGCAGTCTCCAAAGCTGTGAAGATATTTAACTTGACTAGCAAGTGTCAGCCATGTATCTCTGAGAGGGTTCCTTCTCAAGGGTTGAATAGTCAAAACAAATTACCTGACATTGCTTCAACTTTCGTTCATTTGGGTATGAGATTTTATCAGGTCTAGATCCTGTACTATTATCTTTTATGAATGTCATTCCTTTACCTGAAGACTGCTACATCAATTTCTTCCTTTGTTCCACACCTTTCATGTTGAACCACCATAGTAAACATCCTACTTTTTCTAAAATCTTATTAGATATGTAATAAGATTTTGTCAGAAGGAAGCCTAGTTACTTCATAGTCCTCTTCTTAATTTCTCTTTATCCAGTGAAAGCTATGTATGTAACACCCACCCACTCACCTTCATCCATACAGTCTCCAGTGGTTCGAATTGTTGATAAAACATTTTTAACAGTTTTAGATTATGTAGATGTTTAAAGTATATTGTGCATATACATTCTGTGCCATTGTACCAATTCATTTCACATATGGTCTTGCTTCATAAAAGATAATTTTTGTGATTCTGGGAGTTGAAGTCCATACATCTTAACATTGCTGAGACTGAGAGATACTGGCATAATGTACAGGGACATGTTTTGATTGTAGCAAATCTGAGGCAAAAGGCTTAGCCAAGGCAAATGGTACTAAGGTAATAGGACAACTTGACAGTACTGCTAAAATTTCTCTCACAATCTCTTTAATGTATAACTCTTCATCACTAAGTAAAATGAAAGAATGCACTTATTCCACTAATCTGACAAGAACAGATTTATATCAAAATTGTACCTCATTTGCTCCAATATGTCCACCTGTAATTTGCTTGTCCCTTGCTCCATCCTGGTTTTAGAAGTTTCCAGTTACAGACGAATAATGGCAATTCCTATTTTTCTACTCTTGATCTGCCTTCTCAAAATTATTTGCACGCTTTCAGAGTTGTAATCAATGTATCACAATGCAAATTCCATAGTACACATCTACCTTAATTGCATGAATTAGGTAATAACCTAGTGAGATTATGACCCTGGATTCTGGGCATTTGCAGTCATTGCCAATATAGCCCTATTAGTAGAAGCATAATCACAGGATGCATCACAAATTGTGTTATGGCCAGTGGAGGCCATATTTTCCTTCTTTCCCCCATTTAGGTAAAATATTTATTGAGCTGAAGACATTGGTTGCATTTCCATTTCTCCTAAGAAATCTCTAGTTAATATATTAAAGCAGTGTTTCTCAACTTTGGCAACTTTAAGATATGTGGACTTCAGCTCCCAAAATTCTCCAGCCATATATTGAAGTCCATATATCTTAAAGGTGCCAAGGTTGAGAAAAACTGTATTAGACAGTCTCCTCAGCTAACAAAAATATGAGGCAAGATCTGAGGCAACTATTTGATATGGTTGTATAATGTCTGCAGATAAAAGCACTTCAGAGATGTTCTTTTAATAATCTTTTAAAATACAGTCTTTAAAATATTTACTAAACACTTAACTTTGATTAGAAATGAGTCACAATTTTCTTAAAATGCATAATTTTTCTTAAAATGCATAAAGAACAACTTGTTCCTTTCAGTTATTTGTTTTATATAGCAAAGGAACCTGTCCACTTTTGTGAAGATAGACAATATATCCATTCTGTTTCTCAGTTTTTCCCTAATACACTAACATATATTGAATGTCTGGACCGGACTGATTAGCTTTTCTGTGTCCTTTGGTTAAGCAGACTGTGTGTTTTATATGCAGTTTTTGACAGCAATATGGTTAGTTTGTGGGTGGCTCTGAAATTTGTCTGTGGAGGAGGGCCTGTGTCAGCAGCTCTACTGAATTGCTGATAGATCAGATTACAGCAATGTGCAGTAAATTTGCAGAATATGCTGGTTTATCTGACATATTTATAAGCAAAAGCAGGTACACTGGGAGGGTTATTTAAAACTATTTCTTTTAGTTAAATGGAAATGGAAATTTCCTCTTTCCTTCCCTTCCCTTCCCTTTTCTTTCCTTCATCTGGCATATTTTTTTAAGTAGACACACAGCATCCTAGATTAAGGGATTGAATTATTATTATTATTTTAGAAAAGAAAACATTTTTCTGAATTGTAATCCAGTGAATAAACTGTTACCATCATTGTTTCCAGGGCTCTGTTTAGCCTTCAAGGAAGTTGCAGCCAATGTGTCCATTAACAACTGATTCTCTATTGTTCTGGTGGTTCTTAACATTTCTGGCTATTAATCGGGAACATGTGATGGACAAAAATAAAAAGCTAACTCCTTTCCTACTCAACCTTCTTTTCTGAATGAAGGTCATCAGCAAAGAAGAATGAACTGTACAAATGCAATATTGTTTTGCCAAAGAGATGCCAATTATCAGACAGTATGTATCCAAATTGTTCTGTGGTTTTGGCCTACCATCATTATATATCAAATGCTATAAGATTGTGGTGTTCTTGCAGAACAATTGAATACTGACACAAGCTGTTTCCCCCCCTCATCTTTTCCAAATGCATCAGGACTAAATGTTTTGAAGATTAGAGAATCAGCGCAGACTGGCTCTGAAAAAGGAGGTTCATTGTCTTCTGCTTTGCCTTCAAAGATAAATTTCAAACCAAGTATCAAGCTGAAAAAAGTATAAAGATATCTGTTTCTATTTTAAGATCCTTATAATAAATATGCAGAACAGTCTTTATAACCAGCTTTGCTTGTTGTAAATAGAGGAGTCAGAGGAAGTTAGGGTTGTTACAGTCAACTTAATCAGTTAAGACTACAAACATAGTCAGTCAACTTAGAACAAAAATGTTGAGTTTAATACTATAAAAGACTCAATCCTACGCTGAAAAGTCTTATGTTGAAATTCTGTCCATTTAGTGAGAAGTACAAGATTCAGTATATGCCCCATGACCTGTGACCAATACCAGATATGCTACTGGAACACTTTAGATATGCTACTGGAACACTTTGTTCCACCCTTAAAAACAGTGGTGCAAGTGTTAATCATGAATAGATGGGAAGTGAGTACATGGAGTAAGAATGCAAATAATTTACACTTTCAATTCAAGGACATGCTCCCATCAACAATACTATACCATTTTTATACCACCACGTGTTTGGTGAATGTCTTTTCTTTCCCATTTATTTTAATGAATGAAACACAATTACAAAATTGCTCTAGATGAGTCAGATGTAAATGGTTCATCCTAACCCCAGGATTAGATAATCTTGCTGTTGAATATTTATTGCTATTTTACCTCTGAATATTTTTATTTACTGTCCACAAGTCACTTTCCTATGACTTAGAATCCTTTATTGGGACTCTAGCATCTTGATTAGAACTGATGATTAGACTGTACCCAATTATTCTTGTTGAAGTTGTAAACCTACTTGCTCCACACATCTTTATTTTACAGCAGGTAATTCTAATTAGCATGGAAATGGCATAATAGAACAGTATGTATGCTATTAAGCTAACAGTCAATATTGACGGCACTAAGCTATTTTCTGCTCCCCTCCTTTTTTCTATCCTGTTTTTCAGGGTCGAAATTTGGTCAATTTTGAACTTGTAGAATATAAAACTGGCAGAAGGTGTCACGTATACTCCCTGCTACTTTTCTTCAATTCTTCTGAAGGAAACAGAAGGAAAACTGATGGAGGAGGTAATGCTATGGCTTATAATATTTTCTGACATTAATACAACTGCTGGGACACACAATAGAGGACAGGTATTAACAACAAAATGAAAAGGTATGGGGAAGAATAGCTTCCTGTTGATTTTTTTATAATAAAGATTGTGTTCCTTAGTTTGTAACCCATAAAAAGGCACTTTTCATCAAGCCTATCCTGAGATACAATAATCCTTTGTATTCCCCAGCATCTAGAGTGTGCCAGGTTAAGGAAAGCTACAGCAACCTCTAAATTGTGTGGCAACACTTCTCCAAGGTTCAGGTAGAAGTTTTGTTTTGTTTTGTTTTCCAAATTGCAAGAGTTGAATCTCTGTCAGGCAAAACATTTGCACTACTACTGTGTTCAGAGAATGACTTTGTTTTGTAGTATTCTCCTTGGACAATTACCATACAGCTTCTGTAGAAGACCAGCATAAATCAACAAATCCTCTATAGATCATAATGTGCTGTCTCTTATATTTTTTAAAGTTCATATGTTCATATGGGACCTTTACTATATTTCTTGATAATTTTCCTAAAATATTACAGAAGCCATAAGAGATAGTTGTGTTTACCTCCAGCTCTTCTATGAAAGTCTATTTCTACTGTATCATCAGATACAATTGAGGACCTGTATTGAGGACCTGTATACTGCACGAGTCAAAAAGAGGGCTGTGAAAATATTCACTGACCCTTCGCATCCTGGACATAAATTGTTTCAACTCCTACCCTCAAAGCGATGCTATAGGGCACTGCACACCAGAACAACTAGACACAAGAGCNCTCCTCCCACTTATGACTGTATGACTGTAACTTGTTGCTTGTATCCTTACGATTTATATTAATATTGGTTGTTTCCTGATTGCTTATTTGTACCCTATGACAATCATTAAGTGTTGTACCTCATGATTCTTGACGAACGTATCTTGTCCTTTTATGTACACTGAGAGCATATGCACCAAAGGCAAATTCCTTGTGTGTCCAATCACACTTGGCCAATAAAGAATTCTATTCTATTCTAATAATCATAAACTGATGTAATAAAACGAAGAGGAGGTAGAACAAATAAAAAGAGCAAGAATTAAGTATAAATGAAATCTAATTAAAGCAGTTACTAAAAATGCTTATTAAAACATCATGTAAGAAGTATGAACAAAGAACAATAAGTATATAATTAACAGATTTCATATCAACATAAGCAAATCTACACTTATTTTTTTCAATGTAAACAGATATAACAATTAAAGAGTGTTAAGAAGCTAACAGTATAAATACACAGATGCTGATTAAATGCATTTCACAGTCTATATCATTGTGTGTAGAAATTAATTTTCATTATGATATATAATGTTGTGTTATATGAAGTACTGAAACAGGATTCTCTTAACTATTCACCTTCCTCTGAAAACCTCCTGGAGCTGCATATAGACTCCTTATCTGTACTACAATCTTATTACAAAGACTATGCTGAATGTGTGTGACTTGCTAGCAAATGTAAGTATGAATAATTATTTAAGCCCCAAAGTTTCTTATCTTAATCCAACATACTGTCCCCTGCCTTCACACTAGCTATTCGGCTTTAAATATCTTCTGATAACTGTGGAAAGCAGCTGTGGAGAGCAGTGAATGAAAATAATGAATGTCCATCATATAACAGGGGAGACTTTTAGACAGCAAGCAAAAATACTTAGAGTGCCACTAACTTATAAATTATGAAATTATAAAAATCGTATATGAGTCAGTGTATTTTGGGAAAGAGTGGTTGGCCTAGGAGTGTATAGATTAAAGATTTAAGTTCAGTTATCCATGGAAAATCATTGGTGACTATACCAGTCACTCAGACCAAATGTCCTTATGATGAGAAGATATGTGGTACATGATTTATCTGCATCAGTGCCATTTTCTCTTTCTCTTATTCTTGTACTTGTTAATGTGAGCTTGTTATTTGAATGTGATATATGTTACCCAAAGTCTATAATAGTGTTACTACAGGGTATCTAAATAAGAATCAGTGCAGAATTTTCTCCCATATTTTCATGGAAAAATATTTTTCTTTCTGTGTTGAGCTACTAGAATCAACTCACCTGTTGCACACAATTAGGACATAATCAGATGGTTGACTTCCAAAAAAATGTGGTAACACTGACAGTCAATATTTCCAGATCTACATATCTAGCCAGCTGTATACATCAACATCATCCTGATATGAAATGTTCAGCAGAATCATTCAGAAACAACTTTCTGTGGCTCCATGCAATTGGAAGACTACTTTGGTTTGAATAACCTTAAATAGTTCTGGTAATTCTATAGGAGTCACATTTTATGACATCTTTGTATTATAGTAATCTGTCTCACAACAGTACTGGCACAATACTAAAACATAGTACATTTCATTTACTTGCAAATGTGAGTTTTTAAATATTTTGTGCCCATCCAAACTAGGCAAATGCTTTTATGCCATATACTGATTGATAGAGTATAAATCAGATTGCAAGTACACTATTATTGTACATACAAAGAGAAGATTGGGTAAACCAGTTATTGCTGGGGGAAAAATAGGTTGGCTTCTACTTTCATAATGACCAAAACATCTGCCTGAAAGCAGAAAGTTGGCAAAATTGGCCTAGAAAGAGAATTCCAAGTAGCATAAAAATATGGAAAAGTCATCTGTGAGTCAGCTGATTTGAACAATATATTGCAATTATTATAATTCATCTAGTGCATTTATAGTTTAGAGATGAAAATAGTTACTATGTACCTTTTGAAGTTAAATATTTAACTTGTTAAATATGTCAAACTACTTACTAAGTCTGCACTACTATTAATCTTCTCATCGTTCCCATCACCCATCCCCTCTCACTAATGACTGTATGACTGTACCCTGTTGCTTGTATCCTTACGATTTACATTGACTGGTTCCTAATATGATTTGATTGCTTATTTGTACCCGGACTATCATTAAGTGTTGTACCTTATGATTCTTGACGAATGTATCTTTTCTTTTATGTACACTGAGAGCATATGCACCAAGACA
>QLTV01000376.1:1719430-1731666 GCA_003457575.1 Thermophis baileyi
GCTTCAGGGGGCTTCCCGGAACCCTCCGGAGTGCAAAAAATGGCCCAACGGGCAAACCGGAAGTGCGTTTTTCCGAACTTCCAGTTTGCCCGTTTGCCCGTTTTTCACCGTCCCAGGCTTCAGTGAGGCCTTTGTGCATGTGCGGGGGGCGTGGGGGTTGTGCGCATGCGCAGGGGGCAGCGAGGGGGGTTGTGCGCATGCATGGGGGGAGGGAATGGGTGTGGGCACATGCGCATGCGCTAGCACGCGCACACACACCCCTTTTGGCACGCAAACAAAAAAAGGTTCGCCATCACTGGGCTAGAGTTACCTGATGAGAATGCTATGGGAATAAAACAAAAAAATTCTTAGGGTAATGCCTATATAGAATAATGAAAAGAAGTTATCTAGGCTTTTGGCATGCATTTAATTCCAGACATACAAAGACCAGTTGTTGGTATAGTTGACAGAGTTCTAAATCATTTTAATTTTAACATTTGCAGACTAGTAATCGACTGATAAAAATTATTGCTGTCTTTATCTCAGCTGCTTATTGTCCTTCATAGATTATCATTACTTACCACTCTAGGTCATCTGCATGAAATAGGCTAAAGTAGATGAATACCTTAAAAGAAATGTTTAATGCCTGGGTACAGGAAGTCTTTAAGTAATTTCACTCTGTAGTACAATCAGAAGGCATTATTGAAAAAGAACAAGCCATTGAATAACACTGAAAGAAACGTAGAGGTAGATTTATGAGAAAGCAGAGGTAGAGCTTTGAGGGGTTTAAAGATTGTTGGGAGAAGGAAGAAAGCAGTTTTGCATATCCTAAACAGATTTCTCTGGCACTTTCCTGATGTCATTTGGAGTCCTTGGTGCTCACTGAGCTTGGCTGTTTGCAGACATTTCATTACCCAAGTGGTTACCCCAGAAAATACCTGAGTCCTGAGAACTCAAGTAATGAAATGTCTGCAAGAAAATAACCAAGCTCAGAAAACGCCAAGGACTCCACAGTATTTCCTAATATTAGTTTACCCAGAAAGCAAGACATTCCAGGCTTCAGTGTTAACACATAAACAGTCATTCGTGTACTGTAACTAACACGTTCTGCCAGTCAATATGGATTTCCTTCTGCTTACTAGTATTTGACATTTAAGAGTTTAATTAAATTCACCCCAAGGAAGAAAATGCAGCTAGAAGAGATTTATTTCCCACTAAATAGAAATGTCAGTAACTGGAATAAGAAGCCCTTGCCAAGAGCTATCAACCACTACAGCTTCACGGTGCTAATGAAGTCTGAGAACGAAGATTACCGTAGAACACTTTACCAGAAAGCTACCAAATGGAACTGAAATGTTTGAAACACTGACATCTATACACTAAGATGCCATTTAGATCCTGGGGTCTGATTATTTTTCAAGGGTATGGCTGAAGCAACAAAAACATTAGTTATCCCATGAAGATAGAGAACTGTAAATCAGTTGTTAGAGCTTTTGCTGTCTGAAATCAGAAGAGAAAAAGAGAAAGATATCTTTATTTTCATTGTAAGCTACTAAGGCAGTATGTTTTAATTGTAAGCTACTGTAGACATCTAAACAATAAATTCAGTAAATGAAATAATTAATGTAAACAATCTTGGCTAAAGGGTTTTATACTATATGGAGAGACCTTTTATGCCAATATTCTCACATTCTCAAAATGCAGTTGCTGCATGATGAATGGGTGGTTTCCTATTGAGAAAGACTTTCAACTTTTGCCCTTGAATTTTGTCCTGAGAATTCAATTAAAGGCAATGCCTTCACATATTCATATAATGTTCAAGGGAGTTTCCAAGACATGCTGCCTAGGTCTCTGTTCTATTATCGATGCTGAAGGATATAATATACTAACTGTGATTTTTGAGTGCTCGTAGAGTATAAAGAAGTGCCAAAACTTTGGAGAACAGGTAACATTATTCCAATCTTAAAAAAAGGGGGAGAAAATGGATAACTAAAGACCAATCAGCTTGATTTCAATACTGGGGAAAATCTTAGAAAAGGTAACATTGGGTTTGGAAACTCTTAGAAAGGAACAAAGTGATTGCCAGAAGCCAGAATGACTTTGTTAAAAATAGAATGTCCTATACTAATTCTTTTCTTTTCTTTTCTTTTTAAATAATGTGACTAGATTAGTAGATCAAGGAAATTATCTGGATACAATATAACTAGATTTCAGTAAGGCATTTTTTAAATTTTTATATATAATTTTATTCAGAATTTTGAACATAATAGTAAAATATAATGCAAACTAAACTTAAAAAAGAAAAGAAAATAGGAAGAAGGAAAAGATGCAAGAAAAAGAGACGAAAGAGAAAAGAGTGCAATAAAGAGAAAAGAAATATATAAAGAAGTAACATCTAACCTTCATCACAATTATAAACAAATTTAGTGATTCTTCACCCTCTCTAAGGTTACAAACATTTATTACTTCATCCCATATCCCATCTCTTATCTATAAACAAATCTATAAAACATCACCTTTTCAGTCCTGATGTCAGCATAAATAAAAGGGTTGCCAGAAGTAACAACACATCGTATTGAACTTTGATCAAATAAACCAACTTCCTGTTACTTCCAATAATCTTAGTATTTAGTTCATTCAGTTATTGCCATGATATTTTATTTTTTTTCATTTGTCTTCAAGGAAGGTGAGAAGGAGGCAGGAAAAAAGGGAAGGAGAAGGGAGGAAGAAGAACAGGAAGGAAGGAAGGAAGGAAGGAAGGAAGGAAGGAAGGAAGGAAGGAAGGAAGGAAGGAAGGAAGGAAATTTCTGATGTTCCCTTTCAGTTTCCCACAAGGAAACTCAATGCAGAAATCTGCAGGAAGTCAGAAGTTACTTCCACTGCTTTTTTGTCAACCCATAATCATTCTGCTTTTCTGTTTGTGTAACGAACTATCTCTGAAACAATGACACAATGTGGCACGGGTTGACTACTACTACAACTAATCAAAATCAAAGTGAGTCTATTCTGAGTTTCTTTCACACACTTTTTTTTTCTTTTTCAGGACCGAATAATCTTTTCTGAAATTCCGTTTGATCATTTCTTCTCCTTTTCCAAGATCAGCTCTACATTCTTTCACAGATGCAGATCAAGATTCATGTTTAAAATTCCTTTAAAAAAAAGAAGAAAGGTCAGCATTTCTTTTCTCCATCCATCTGTACTCCTAACCTGCTAAATGATGCATAAAAACAACGTTACCATCAATGCTTTTCTCCTTGAGAAGATACATTTATACTAAAGTTCAGGCCTTGACTGGTCAACATAATGGTGCACTGAGTGTAACAGTGACCTCTCATTTGCATCACTCCCTAGAAGCTAGCTGACATGCAGACAACTTTTTAGCAATTCATCTCTTCCATTGCTTGTGACAAAGGAAAGAACATCTTCCCCTAACATCCCTTGTTATTCACACTTCTCTGCTGATTCACTGCTCCTAGCCAAAGAAACCTCATGAAGAAAAAGAAATGTCTCTGGAGCGTTGCCCACCTTGCTGGAGAACAAGCCATTAGCTTGAGAATTGCTTTCTTTTCAGGCTCATTAGGGAGCAAGTTAGCAGAATATAAAACAGAAATATTTCTAGGCTCACAGCATAGGCTTTTATGGCATCAGTCTATCCAATATCTCTCTTTGAGTGGGGAGAAACAGTAACTTGTGTACTCTTTCCAGTGCATACTAATTGCTAAAGTGTTCTGGGATTTGGTGGAGGGGAAAAAAAATCTCCAAGCTCCATGGAAACAGCATATTGTCTCCTTTAGGAATTTTGCTTTATGGCCTGTTCTGGCTGTGATTTACAAAAAGCCTAACGAAATTAAGAGCAGGATGTGAGTTTCTGTCCATGTTGTCCAGAGTAAAACAGAAAAAGGGAAAGGGGGGGAGTGGTTTTATTTACTTTTGGCTTTGACTCCTCCCATTTATTATCTATCTGCCCATCACTTTCCTCAGCTCTTCCCAGATTATTTCATGGAATGTGCATTTCTCTCTTCCCCAATCTTCATTTCAAATCTATATTTAAAAATCTATGCCTAGTTGAGAGAGGATTTCGATTCAAATATTTGAAGACAAAACATAATAATCTAAATCATATGATGGAAAGACTTTGTAGAATAAAGAATATCCCTATGAAAACAGAATAATAGTATGTCAGTTGATCCAAAGCCAGACTTAAGGGCCCTCAAGAACATTCATGTTTTCATTTATCTATAAATCCATTCTACGTTAATAGTCTCAAGATGCAAGGATATTTTAGCCTCTTAATGACAGTTTTAATCAATTTATAGTTTCCCTCTCTTTTCTCCCTTGGTACAACTTGCTTCTGGGGTTTATTTTTAAGTTGGTATGTTTAAAGACAGTATTTTAAAACAAAAGGATGGAAATATATAACTTATATAAAAGAAACTGAAATAATTCCAAACTTTTATATGATGTTAAAATAATACCTTCTAGCATTCTTTCGTCAGATAATAAAGGTAATTTCTGCACCAAAATATTCATTATTGAAAATAATTTATATGTAACTCAAAATATTCATTCCAATTAACCATGTCAACAGAATGTAGAGATTAATACAATAGGAATTTACATACCAAAGTCCATTTTGAACATTTTGTGACATTTTGAAAAGAAGTATTTTAAACTATGAAAATTTTAACACACTTTACTGAAAATATTGACAATCTATTTTATAGAAACAGGATTTTTAAATTAAGCAATATTAAATATAAAATAGAAATTACATGTAAGGAACACATTTTTACATTGCAGTCCAGCAGTTGAGAAAGCAACTCAGAATGACAGATGTCTTGCTTTGAATTTTGAGACCTTCTGTCTTGAGGAGAGAAACCTAATATTGATTGTTTTCTCATCTCTGTGGAAATACCTGTATTCTATCCTGTCCTAGTTATTGGATTAAAGATATAAAAAGGGAAATACTGGATATGTGAAACAGGTGAGATGGGAGAACCTCTGTGAACCCAAAGTCCTTCTAGTCTTCCAATGTCCATGATTCACCATCTGATGAAAATTTAAACGAAGTCTTAAGTTATTCTAAATCTAATAGGAGATACCAAAATATCTCCCTGTCCATACTTTTTGTCCTGCTGGCATCTGTAGAGTTGGATTTCCTGATAATAGAGCACTGTAGAGAGAATAATAATATTGCACTTCCATTTTTTATTTAAAAAAAATATAACACATAGTTACAAAAAGCCATATATATTTTTTAAATAATCTATACCTTACATTTTAATATTATTTCCTTAACCTGACTTAATGTTTCTTAGAAATTACAGTCTTCTAAGGCACAATTATACAGACTGTTTCAACTTCTCCCCTCAGGATGCTGCTATAGGGCATTGCATGCCATTACTTTGCTGAACATCCCACAGCACTGTCTTATGCCTAAATATATTTACCCATGTAGTAGGGCTATTATTTGCTATTATTAATTGCTATTATCCATCTCATCTTCTCATCTTTTCTACTACCTTCTCCTATTGGTATCTTATAGTTTATCACTTATAGTTTATATCTTATGATTTATGATTGTATCTTATGATTTATGATTGTATCTTATGATTTATAATCTATGATGTATCACTTTATTTTTGTATGTACACTGAGAGTTTATGCACCGGAGACAAATTCCTTGTTGTGCAATCACACTTGGCCAATAAAGAATATTCCAATAATTCTGTACGTGTCATGAAAACTTCTATACTGCAAAGAAATCTGGGATTTTAAAAAAAATTTCTATGGGGTATTGGCAATCTGTTAAGCATTATTGTTATATTGCTTCAGTTAGGATTCTTAATCCTAGAGCATATTGAATTCCAAAATATAATTACTCTTTAGAAATAGCGGACAAATATTACTGACCTATTATTTGATACTCTCAATTAACTCCATGGAATACTAGGATTTCAAAGCAGAGCTTGAAAATTTCTAAAAGGCTTGAAATGTTAGGGTTAATACATGTCGCTGACTTATTTTGAGAACTGAAAAAGAAACACAGGATTTTTAGTTTGCAACTGTTAACTTTGGTTTTACGTGTTCAAGCCATTGATATTTTAAGCACTTTGCAAATAAATTTGGCCTGGGTGCAGATAAAATAAAAGTTTATTTGCTGCCTCTCTTAGCTCAGTTGAAGTCATGTTGATTCTCCTGGGAGAGGTCAGGATAATTAGCACACACTTTATTCTGTGGCTACTTAAGCATATTGCCAACTTTTTATAGTACTGTGCACTATGATTAGTGGGCTTTTTACTTTTATTTCTAGACATGAGAAGTGGAAACATTTAATTAAATAGTAGACAAATATAAATCCAGTTAATTTTTCTTCTTTCCCCAGGCTGTTGGAAAAGTGTGTTTTTACAAAAACTCCAATATGAATACTTCCATACAATATATCAATTTGGTAATAGGTTTATTTTCTGAATCTATTAGACTTACAGAGCATTATAAATGGGATTTATCTATTGTAAGAATATGGAATCTCAAAATTTATAATTTTTATAATTAAATAAAGGACAAAGTTACCAATTTGTCCCTCGAGATAAGAATTTATGATGGATTATATGATAAGATAACAGAAGAAATATTGAAGGCGACTTTTATGTTCTTGAACATTTGAAGGAATAATTCACAGAGTGGAATCTTAGTTAAAGGAAACAATCCTGGCTATAGGTATGAACATCAACATTCTGCAATCTCAGCCACCCACCCAAATTTACCACAGGCCAATTTGTCCATGTGAATGAACTGTTTGAAACTGAATAATATCTCAGCTCTACTCAGGAGCATCTTAAGCCACTCATAGATGCTATAAGTCAACTTATGATCACAACTGGGACCAGAATTTCCATTGCTAAGCAAGGTGAGTTGCACCTAATTTTATAACTTTTTTTTTTTACCATGGTTACTAAGTGAATCTCTTCCATTGTTAAATGAATCCTACCATCATTAAGTGAATTCCGCTTCCCTCATTGACTTTGTTTGTTGGAAGGTAGCTGGGAATGACAATCACATGATTATCCAATTTTCTGGGTTATAAACATTTAAGTCCCTTAGAAACTGTATCGTGTTTATATTTGCCGTACTGCTTAATGTATTGTATATATGAGGAACATTCATGCTCGAATTTGATTGACTTTCTGTTTGTATATATGCTGTTAATTTTACTATTGTTCCATGTTCTCCAAATTTAAGATCCCATTCAGATATCATCAGAGCTGTGTTTTCCAATGTTGCCAAAATTTATTCTCACTGCTGTATGTATCTCCATAAGCTACAATATTTCTTGTTGATATATTCTGGAATTATAACTTCTAAAACTAGTTGTGATTTCATTTGAATTTGAATTTCCAAATTTTCTGCATAGTAGATCTATATATCTTTCCACTACTATTTTTAATATCACCACAATAACATCTCATTCCATCAAGATGAAGCATTTTATGCTGAACAATAATGGCAATATGCTTGAAATCCTACAATATGATTTCTCACTTCTTTTGAACATGTAATGTTCATATTGTAGACAATTGGTTTGTCTGTTTACAAACACTGATTTGTGGGGTATATGATTTTAATTTTGAGGGCCATTTCATGCTTTTGATTTACCAGTAGACTGAAAGTAGCTCATCACAACATCATGATAGAGCTTTGGAATATATTAGACTTCAGTAACCTTTTGAATTCCCTGACAATCCAAATAATGATTCATATAGATGACTCATTTTATTAAAAAAGTGATGCAAATAGATCAGTATATTTCTACTAGGCTAAAGTATTATCCCAATTCTCTGAATTCTAAGATTGCACCTACCCACAACATAAAAAGAAATGGGAACTACCCATTTTATGTGACTGACTGATTGAAAGAAACTATACCATGGAAATGGCTTGTGGTGATCTTTGAAATAGATGTCTAACACCTCACACTGAGAAATCTTTCCATAAACTGATATATCAGGCTTAGTCAGTATGAGTAATTCTATGAATGGCAGATTGTGACAGATGACATTGGTTTAAAAAATACATTTGGTGATGGCCCTCTTGGCAGTAAGGTTGATGAGGATGTCATCTATCATTTTGTTGATACACTCACAAGAATCTCACCCTGTGTAATGAAGGGATTAACATTAATGTAGTTATCTGGTGTGGAACTTTTACTTGTAGTTAAAATATGAATTTAACTTTTCTTCTAAGAAGCATCTGTTAATATTTTAAGAATATAAGTGTCACGCTGAATTAAATGCAAAGATCATCATGCCAGGGATGGGAATATCCATGCAATTTTAAAATAACCTGGTCTTCCCATGCTGTATCTTCCCAGTAACTAGAATTCATACTAAGTATGTTTATTTTAAGAGAGTAATGTCTTGATCACATTCTGGAATGAAAAATTGTGTGTCTTATTAAGCAATATTGTGGCGCAGTGGTTAGAGTGCAGCACTGCAGGCTACTTCAGCTGACTGCTAGCTGCAGTTCGGTGGTTCAAATCTCACCGGCTCAAGGTTGACTCAACCTTCCATCCTTCTGAGGTGGGTAAAATGAGGACCCAAATTGTTGGGGGCAATATGCTGACTCTGTAAACCGCTTAGAGAGGGCTGTAAAGCACTGTGAAGTGGTATTTAAGTCTAAGTGCTATTGCTATTGCTATTGCTATTTAACCTTTGAATAAGATATAATTCTCTTCCAAAGATATGGATGAAATTAGTGCTCTCTATTTACCAGTACAAGTTATATTAATTATTAGTTTGTATTATCATAATTAATTCAATATCTTATTATCTATTACTCATTTCATATTTCAAAAATTTCAAAAGCTGAAACAGGATACCTTAATTTTATTATTCTTTCACTTTGCATCTAAAGTTGACTGCCCTTGAATTCATCTTTACACTTCAGGCAAATTTCAGTAAATATTCCGACTACCCAGAATTGATGATGATGATAATGATGATAGTGAGGGCAATGATGATGGTTACTATTTATGAGAATAACACTACTACTTCATTCATATTCTGCCTTGTCTGTAGGAGATCGACTTACGTGGGAGTGTTCCCATATTTTTATCCATTTTATTTTACTTTGAGTTACAGGTAAATATTGAACTGGACTGGCTTATAGATAATACTAGCTATTTAGGCCTAAAATACTGTGGGCTGCTCAGGAAGAAATTCTTAAATTGGGTGATGGTCAATCAACTGGAAATTTGGTTCCATTAAGTAAGGAAGGAACACTAAGGAGTGGAACTAACTTCATCACTTATACTGATGGGCCTAAGTAGTCTGTAACTAATCAGGAAAAAGGTATTGGAGTCATAATGGATAGTTTAATTATGATATTAATTCAGTGTGTGACAGGCATGCAAAATGTAAATTCTATGCTGAAATGCTAAGGAAAGACACTGAAAATGAAACTACCTAATTGTAATGCTTTTATACATCTCATAGTCAGAGGTGGGTTCCTCCCGGTTCGGACCAGTTTGCCTGAACCGGTAGCAACCTGTTGGTGACATCACGGAGCCGGTTCGGTTGATGCCGGTCCATGGACACTGCCATCTTTTTTCTGGAATTTTTTTTTGGGGGGAATTTTTTTTCCAATTTTTTTTTCTTCTGTGCATGCACAGAAGCCGAGTTGCCGGCACTGTGCATGCGCCGCCATCTTGTTTTTGGCTTTTTTAAAAAAAATTAAATTTTTGGCACTGTGCATGTGCGCACCCACGCGCACCCACGCACGCCCATGTGCGCCCACGTGCACCCATGTGCACCCACGTGTGCCCGCACGTGCCCATGCAGTGCGCCCACATGGCGCAGGAGGAAGCGAACCGGCGGTGAGGTAAGTTAGAATCCACCCCTGCTCATAGTATATCCACATTTGTAATACTACATTCAGTTCTGATACCAGATTTGAAAACAGATTTAGTGGAGCAAGAAAATGATCAGAAGGGAGCAAACCACAATGATTGAAGAATGACCTTGAACTGATGCTTTCAGTTTTTAAAAAAGCACACTTATTTTCATCTCTCCCCATATCTCTATCATCATCTCAACATTCCTTATATGTTATTATTATTATTATTATTTATTAAATTTGTATGCCGCCCAACTCCCAAGGGACTCTGGGCGGCTCACAACAATATAAAAAACCGTTAAAAAAACCATAATAAAAACAATTAAAAACAGTTAAAAACTCATGCATACCGTTTCATGGCCGGACCTCACTAATTACAGAGGCGAGATCAACGGCCCCAAGCCTGCCGGAAGAGCCAGGTCTTCACCGCTTTCCGGAAGGCCAGCAGTGTGGGGGTAGTCCGGACCTCAGGAGGTAACTGGTTCGAGAGGGCCGGGGGAGCCACAGAGAAGGCCCTCCGTCGTGGGCCCACCAGCCGGCACTGTTTAGCTGACGGGACCCGGAGGAGCCCAACCCTGTGGGATCTTACTGGTCGCTGGGAACTATGTGGTAGAAGGCAGTCTCGAAGATAACCTGGCCCTGAGCCATATAGGGCTTTAAAGGTAATAACCAACACCTTGAATTGTGCCCGGAGACCAATAGGCAGCCAGTGCAGCTCGCGGAGTATAGGTGTAATATGGGTGTACCTAGGTGCACCCACGACAGCTCGCGCAGCCGCATTCTGGACCAATTGTAGTCTCCGAACACTCTTTAAGGGTAGCCCCATGTAGAGCGCGTTGCAATAATCTAACCGTGAGGTGACAAGGGCATGTTAAACATAATTCCTGCCAGGCATGGGAACCTGTTAATGGTGGGAACTTTTTACAATGGCTGTGTTGAGCTGATGTAAGGATGGATTCTGCTGCTAATCATGATTTTTCATTTTAAATTTATTATGGAGGGTTTTTATCTATTTATACTTGTTGATTTTTGGTTTGTTTGTATTGATTTTTTTACCTATTGTGAGCTACCAGAGTCAACTAGACATGGGTAATCAACTGTAATAACAATAATAACAATAACAATAACAATAACAATAACAATAACAATAACAATAACAATAACAATAACAATAACAATAACAATAACAATAACAATAATAATAATAATAATAATAATAATAATAGACACGACCGAGTTGCTAAATTAATCCACTGGTCATTATGTAAAAAATACGACTTACCTGTATCCAAAAAGTCATGGGAACATAAAGTGGAAAAAGTTATTGAAAATGAGAAGGTGAAGATCTTGTGGAACTTTCGAATACAGACGGATCATCATTTGGAACACAGCACACCAGATATCACAGTAGTCGAAAACTGAAACGTACAATTTATTGATATCACAGTACCAGGAGATGCCAGAGTCGAAGAAAAAGAACTGGAAAAAATCACAAAATATCGCGACCTGGCCATCGAAACTATGCAATTATGGATGAAACATGTAACAGTGATACCCATTGTCATCGGGGCACTTGGTACCATGTCCAAGAATTTTATAAAATACATCAAGAAATTGCAGCTTCCTGCAATAACACCAGCGGAACTGCAAAAAAACCTGCATTACTCGGAACATCGTACATCTTAAGAAGGTACTTGGTTGATATCCAGGACACTGGCAGCAACCCGTATCAACCATTAGCACCAGTCAATGGTATTTGTGATGCATTTTTGAATGTTCAGTTGACTGAGTTTCATGTTTAATGAATAAAGTATAATAATAATAATTACCTGTATCCGAAAAGTCATGGGAACACAAAGTGGAAAAAGTGTTGAAAATGAGAAGGTGAAGATCTTGTAGGACTTTCGAATACAGATGGATCGTCATTTAGAACACAACACACCAGATATCACAGTTGTCGAAAACCGAAGCGTACAATTTATTGATATCGCTGTACCAGGAGACGCCAGAGTCGAAGAAAAAGAACTAGAAAAAATAATGAAATATCGCAACCTGGCCATTGAAACTACACGATTATGGATGAAACACATGACAGTGATACCCATTGTCATCGGGGCACTTGGCACCATGTCCAAGAATTTTACGAAATACATCAAGAAATTACAGCTTCCTGCAATAACACCAGCGGAACTGCAAAAGACTGCGCTACTCGGAACATCATATATTTTAAGAAGATACTTGGTTGATACCTAGGATGCTGGCAGCAACCCGTATCAACCATTAGCACCAGTCAGTGGTATTTGTGACACTTTTAAATGTTCAGTTGACTGAGTTTCATGTTTAATGAATAAAAGAGATAATAA
>QLTV01000376.1:1736633-1754083 GCA_003457575.1 Thermophis baileyi
GATCAACTAAATATTATTAGTTGATCATGGCCATGCAGTTTTCTTGGCAGTAAGCTTGTTACTTCGTTCTTTCACATTTTTTGTATGTGTATATATATATATATATATATACCGGTATATTTACAGGGGTGAAAACCAGCAGGTTCTGACAGGTTCTGGAGAACTGGTAGCGGAAATTTTGAGTAGTTCGGAGAACCGGCAAATACCACCTCTGGCTGGCCCCAGAGTGGGGTGGGAATGGAAATTTTGCAGTATCCTTCCCCTGCCACGCCCACCAAGCCATACCCACCAAGCCACACCATGCCCACCAAGCCACACCCACAGAACCGGTAGTAAAAAAAATTGGATTTCACCGCTGGGTATGTGTGTGTGTGTGTGTGTATACACTCACACACACACATACATAAATAGTATAGTATAGTATAATATAGTATAGTATAGTATAGTATAGTATAGTATAGTATAGTATAGTATAGTATAGTATAGTATAGTATAGTATAGTATAGTATAGTATAGTATAGTGTATATATATATATATATATATATTACACACACACACACACACACACACACACACATTCTCTGTGTCTCTCACTCTCTTTCTCTCTTTCTCTCGACTTTTTCTTAGCAACAATCAATATCATTTGGCACAAGAATTCTAAAAGAGCCACAATAAAGGTGGTGTTGGCCATTATTAAAATGTTCACAGCTGTACAGCAAGCCATAAATTAGAAGTGGACAATATTTTAACATCTAGATATCACATGTTTTATTTGTGGGATGGCAGTAGTGGTGAAGCAAATCAGACTTACATTTGGAAGGAATCAGGATTTTTTAAAATCTCTTTTCTATTGAGGAAGAGCTTATTTTATTTTTACTGTTTTAGGACACATAATTTTCTTTATTTCACACTTCCAAATGGCAAGAAATTACACTGTCAAGTAACTGTGACTAGAAAAAGAATGGATCAAGAAATTTGAGGGTGCTGAGGTTTGGAGTTGTGTGTCCCTGCTATAAACCACACTGACTCTATACAATACTTAGAATGCAAATTTTCCAGTATCAAATAATAAAAAATTAAGAATTCTATAGTACAAGTACCAGAATAGATCACATCATCCTAGGACTCAGGCTCACATACATACATTCATGTATGTATGTATGTATGTATGCATGTATGTATGTATGTATCAGGGGTGGGTTCTAACCTCGCTGCCGGTTTGCTTCCTCCCATGCCGCATGGGCGCGCACGTGTTGTGTGCCGCACGGCCACGCCACGCGGCCACACGCACACATGTGCAGTGCTGAAAATCCAGCTTCCGCATATGCGCAGTAGCAAAAAACAGCTTCTGCGCATGCACAGAAGCGAAAAACGAGATGGCGGCACCTATGGCGCCGCCGAGAGAGCCAGTTCAGGGGCGTGTTCAGCCGGCCATTGCTGCCTGTTTGGCGAGCGTGGGGAAATTCCCGCTACCGGTTCTAAAGAACTGGTCCGAACCAGCAGGAACCCACCTCTGGTATGCATGTATGTAGAAAATACACAATACACATGCTTGCTGGCAAGTTTTGCAATGTTGGATGATCTCTTTTGCCAAACTAACATAGCTAATTTAAACTGATCAGTACTTTCAAAATTAGATCGAACATTTAACCCAAAGTTAGAAGTGCTTGTATAGAAGCTCTTTTGCATTCACAAAACTGGAGCCCATTTAAACACCAATCTCTCAATGTTCACTGAGTATCCAGCCAGCAAATTTTAGTATGAATGGATTATACTAAAATAAGGGTACCTACAGTGCTCTAAGGCACTGTAGACCTGAAATGACAGATCTGTGCATTTTCTCTTCTTTAGCCTTGAATTAAGGGCTGTTTGCCAGAAGAGGTATGCATATTTCCAAATGTGGGCAACAGTCCTTAGCTCCAAACTACAAGTAAACTTATGTGGCCCTTGTAGATTTTCAGGATAATATGCCAACAAAAGCATGACTTTTTCATTATCACGCACATAACGCACATAACATCTAAAGTCCCAAAGGGAATTATCATGCCAAAATTATATCTTTATCCTTTCTTGGGAAATAATTAAATCAGTGCCCTGTTCCAAATGGTCCTTATTTTAAACTGTGACTTTATGGCTCTGGCTACATAAAGGTCAACTGCCTGCACTATTCATCCATCTTTATATTTAAGATCTACATATGAGCAATGGGAGTGTGACACATTGGTTTAGCTCTTCCTCTTTCTTTATTATTTTCCCCATCTTTTGTAGCCCCTTTATCCTAAATCTGATCATTGATGGACATGAGAAGATAATGTGCTTGTCCGCCTTTCCCTTATCATATGGAGAGCATAGCTCAGGAGTGTCAAACTCGCATCGTCGTGGCGGCGTCATGTGACGTATCGGGACTTTCCCCCCCCCTTCACTAAATCGGGTGTGGCCATGGCCAGCGTGTGATGCATCCGGCCCACGGGCCGCAAGTTTGACAGCCCTAGCATAGCTGTTTAAAAGTCTTTAGGGTCAAAATATATCTACCTTTATTGTGTTCTTTATGTTAAACTATAAGGAAGCAATAAAGAGAATATAATAAAATTAACCACTGTTCTTTTCTCATCTTCCTTGAACAACACACATTTTCTTTGGTATTTAAACACTATTTTCAGTGCTTGCTTGCTTGCAGTGATGACTGTGGGCTTTATATTAACTCCCTTATGAAAGGAGTCTCTGGACTCTTTGATAGTAAAATGATTCTGAACAAAGAAGACAACAGATCAATCTATCACCAGTTTATGAGTTAAATCTTAAACTACATTTTTATTTTGTCACAATAATCTTGGTTAAGAAACTGAAATGTCCTACCACAATTGAAATATTTTTGACATCTATATTTGTAATTTAAATCAATAATATAAACTGTATTGGTTTTAAAAGTGCTCCTACAAGCTTTTGTGTGGAAACAGTTACAGGAAAGATGTTATAATTGAACTGGAAAGCAGTATACATCATGAGTCAATAAGCTAGAAACTAGAATGGAATTCTGCCTTATAACTTACCTTTTCATTGCCTGGGAAATCTTAACATGAATAGGATTTACTGAGTTCCAGTTGCTAAAGCCACCACTTTCCTTATTCAAGTTAGTATAACTTGCAGAGCTTGCCTACTATTATTTATTAGTATTTAGTCTTATAGTGAATGTTCCTGGTTTAATCCTATTCAATAAGAATGGTGAGCTTGAACTACCAGCAAATATTTGGAATGAATTGACTAAAGCTCTCACAGACATAAATCTGAGTTGAGTCTAAAGTGGAAAGAGAGAATATTATTTTATGAAAAAAAATTACCCCTTGAAATATATCCCTTATGACCTTTCTCAATATTGGAAAGTTTCCAAATAGTGTGAACTTGAATGAGAAGAGGAAGCCATCCTAGAATGACTTTATGTTGTTCTTTAACCAAATCTGATACATAGAACCATGATGTTGTCACATTAGATACCTGGTCTCTATTTATCTGAATTATTGAAAAAGAATAAGAGAAAGAAAGGTTAAATTGTTTGCAATGGCTATTTTAAAAACAATTTTTATGATGGATTTCTGGAGAACATTTTTTTAAATCAAATAGAGATACAAACACAAATTCTTTATTACTGTTGATGTCCAGATGTAGATACAATTCATAAAGAATACTGGGGGAGGGGAGGGGAGGGGAGGGAAGTTGGTCAAAGGTAGCTAAGCAATTTACACAAAAGAAAGGAGAAGAGAGGAAAAATAAAAATATCAGATAAATACTGAAGTGCCAGATGTTATCTAAAGCATGTGAGACAGTAAACATTATGAGAAATGCTTGAATATTAAGTACCGTGTATCAAATATACAAAGCTATATGACTGTATAACAGTCCTGTGAAATATTAATATACTAGTATATTAAAATGTTTAGATAATTAAAAATGTGAGGATAAAATGCAGAGGTGTAGACTAAGCTAATATACTTCTTGCTGGGATAATTTGAGCATAATTAATTTACTTAACACCTACTTAGCTGTTTATTACAATCATAGTTCAGGGATATATAAAACAAGGCAAGAGAGAAAGCATAGAAATCAAGGAAAAAGAAAAACCGAATAGGTTGAAGTTAACTGTTGCCTAGTTTTAACTGCTGCAGACATCAATTTAGCTACCATGTAGGTGATGCATAATTTGAGTCTCAAAGGGGATTGTCAATATAGAAATCATTTATTCTACCCAGGAATCACAGTATAAGAGAAGTTACCATTGATTTGAAGATCATTGAAGAAGTTACAGTAAAGGAGAACATTTGGCTTGCTTTGATTTCCCTAGTGTCACAAGGATATGCGCACTGAGGTATGGAGATGTTGGCATACTTGCTGTAGAGAAATACCCATGGGAGCATATTGTGCCTAAATTCTTTTCTCAATTTAGAGGAAGTGAGAATGTAAAAGAAGCTTTCTGGATCCCAGGAACCTGAATTTAGAAGGATTCTATAGAATGAATTGACTGCAGACTGGTATTCCATATCACTCAGTTTTTACAGAACTAGCTTTTTGACTTGAGTATAGTCCAAAGCTATCAAAAAGCCTACAAGCAATCTAATAATTTGTAGTTTTTGCTCTTTTGCTAGTGTCCATACTGAAAGGTAGTTATCAGATAGGACTAGTGGAAGCAATAGGTAGGCCTAGTGGCAGCCTAATAGAAATAATCTAATCCTCAACCAACATGTAACAATTAGTTTTCATGCCCTAAATTGAATTTTAGACAGTCCAGATTCAAGCCTGAGTATTACATTAGGGATAACATTGGGCACAACAGATAGGAAACTTATAAATTTAGTTTGTCTTGTCTCTAAAGTATTCTTCTTCCTGCGTAATTCAACCTATGCTGCATTAAATATAAAAAAAGGTTTTAGCTTCAAAAAAAAAAATCTGCTGTTGGGCTTAGTCATGTCCTTGGGAGAAGAAGAATCTTGTGTAAATCTTGATGCCACTAGTTCTATATGCCACAATGCACTTTCCAGGATTCTCTGTCATGGAAGATTGGCCACAAATATTTAAAAGAGTGTACTTGTTCAATTTTATTCTGCTCAATTATCTAGACTTGCTGTTTTGGTTTCTTGGTGAAAACCATGATTTTAAATTTTTGGTAAGTAATAACCACTCTATTTCGAGTGCAGTTGTGAACAGTTGTTTTACATCACTCATTTGATCCCTATGGGTGTGGAAGAGATACCCACACCCATAGGGATCAAATGAGTGATGTAAACCACTGTTTACATGTAAATCACTATGCAACATCTTCTGCATAAGATAATGTGGGCATCTAACATCTTTGGCACACAAAAGTTTTGGCCAGCCAAGAGATCAGCCATATGAGTTAATAAATCTTAAGCAAGATGGGGAACAAAATGTAGCTCTGTTATATCCTTCTGCCTATATGTATATTCCTTGGGTATTACATCTCATAATGTTTGAATGGCGCTCTTGAATTAAGAGGAATAATCACCTATCAGTATTAGTGTTTTGCAGCTTCTCCCATAGCAATATCTGGGATATGGAATGAAGGCAAGTTTAAAATTAAGAAAAGCTACACAGGGTGTAGACTTCAGGCTTGTGGATGTGCTTCTCAGTCATGATATGTAGCACAAGGATGTGGTCCACTGTTAAATATATGGTTCAAAACCCCATCTATTCTCTGATTAGGCCTTCTGATTCAATTCATTTGGATAGTTACTAGTGTAGATATTTTGCATAAAATTCTTTAAAGGCTAATGTTTCTGTAAATAGTAGGATGTCCTTCATTGCCTTTCTTATTTTATTGGGACTATTATCACCATCCCCAGTCTTTAAGGATATGCCCCACACATTCAGTGTGCATGAAGAGTAAGGGAAGAAGAGATTCCCATTATGCACAGTTCCATATGGTAGTTCAGGTAGAATGCAATCACTATGAAAGGCTTTTCCCAACTCTAAGAGTTTCAATCAGCTTGAAATCAGTTTCAGAGAGAGAAAGAGAGAGAGAGACTGGTGGCTAAGCTTGACACTATACAACGTTAAGGGTTGGATGATGTTTGCTCTGAGTCCAAAACTCTGAAATGTTTCTCCCATATTTATATAAGAGGTTCTTTATCCACAGACTTACTTTCTCCTGGCTAGAACAATTATTTATAGAAATTCAACTCAAATCTTTAATGTTTTCCAAAGCTGAATAAAAGTTTACTCTTTTATTGTATTGAATGTTAATTCTGCTAAACAGTCCTAGTTCACAAAAAATACTAGAAATATATTTCATTTATTTTGTTCATTTCTAGGTAATTGTTTTATTACCCATTTATCCATCTATCCAACTAACCATCCACATTCAATTTATTTTCAGTAGTAATTAATGATCATCTACCCCATTCTTCTTCTTTTTTTCATTTTCTTTTGCTTACACTTTTCACTGCTGCCAGTTGCTATGGTATCAGTAAAATTTGAAGGCATTAGACAGATAAAGTCATTTTGTCTACACATTATTTAAGATGGCCAAATTTATATTCTTGCTGTAAACTTTGGTTGTAAATCAAGAGACTCTGATGTTCTGAATTTACCACATTTATTTATAAAGCAAAATAATCAATTAAAATGCATTTATTTAGCAATAAGGAGCAACAAAGTAAAAAATTATAAGTCCTGTTCAGTGGTGAAATCCATTTTTTTTACTACCGGTTCTGTGGGCGTGGCTTGTGGCTTGGTGGGCATGGTGTGGCTTGGTGAGGGGAAGGATACTGCAAAATCTCCATTCCCTCCCCACTCCAGGGGAAGGATACTGCAAAATCTCCATTCCTTCCCCACTCTGGGGCCAGCCAGAGGTGGTATTTGCTGGGTCTCCAAACTACTCAAAATTTCTGCTACCTGTTCTCCAGAACCTGTCAGAACCTGCTGGATTTCACCCCTGGTCCTGTTCCAGATTTAAATGTTCTGTGTTGTTTGTTCTTTTCCTATGGTTTTCTATCACTTAAGGCAGGAGGCTTTACCCCTGATGTCCTCTTACTGGGATTTTTATTTTTAATTTGTGTAGAGCTAGATTTCCATAATGTATTTCTCTACCTTCTTTTGGAAGCATAGTGGAGAATACATTTTTGCGCTAAAGATTGGTATTTGGTACTGCAGTTAGGATTATTTGGGATATTCCTAACCCCTGAGGCCCATTGGGAACCAGGACATGCAAGTGGCAAGAAAGCACATAAAGCTTCATTAGGTAACTACATTTAGCTGCCATTCTGGAAGAAATTAGGAATATGTAGAAGATTAAAAAGGCAACTGGATTCAGCCGAAGGCAAGCATTAGTAGATCCTCCTGGAGAACATGCTGCTCCTAAATTTAAAGCTACATGGAAAGTGTGAGGACTCTCCTTTGTTAGCTGCCATTTTTAAATTAAGCTATGCTGGTTTGAACTTAATGGAATTTTTTCAGTTACTGAATATAGATAGGATTATGATGGCCAGCAATCATGTGTTGCGATTATCATTCATTAACTAAAGGAGACCACACAGTTATGTATAGCCAACTACAAACTTGAAATATGAAAGGCATGTAGAGAAGGATAATGCAACCAACATTCTGCTGGCAACTCTTGAACTGGAAATGAAACATACAATGGCTAAAAGCTGAACACTGAACCAATATAGTACCTGAAATAACCATGAAGCAAATCCAAATGAACTGCAAAGCAAGTATATTTGGATTTGACAGTTCATCTTTATAATAAAAAACATTACTATCTGGAACCAACAGTTGCTAAGTATGAGGAAGAAGCCTTTGACACTAGCAAGCTGTTCTACAGATGGAATGAGAAAATGTCTTCTTATGTCCATCTGTCAATAGCCAATATTTTGTGTTTGCTGTGTACAGGATCCATGAATAAACTGTCTGCAAAATTTTAAGGAAGACAGAATTTATTAGCAGCAGTACATCTCATTTCATTTGCATTTTTTGACATCTAAATTGTTAACTGATACATAAATGAGAAGAGGTTCACCAGATCAAAAAGCACATTTACATCCAGCATTTTACTTTATGTAATGGCCAACCAAGTATCTTTAAAAGTAACATCAGTATGATGACAAAAGAAATCATCAGTGTCAAATATTCAGGGTTGTATTGTCTTTGAATGCTAAGGATTCATACTGCCATCACTGTTCACTGAAGGCAAATTCACACTACGGTCAATAGATAATAACTAGACATACCCTTTGTAAAATTAACTATATTTTTAAAATCTAAACATTTTGCTAACCATGTTTAAAATAACCATCTAAGGTCAGTATTTGCTCCTTTTTGCAGATAGTGATATGGAGAGAACAGTAGCTCACATAAGACTTGATACTTTTATGTATTTCACAATATCTTATGGTACAAACAACAATTTACAACCATTTGAAATAGTAATAGTAACTTTAAATATCTAATGCCTGTAAATGAACATCTTATAAGAAATATAATACAGGTGCAATATATCATATGCAAAATAAAATATAATACAGAAATTATGTTTGAACAGAACAACAAATCTAGTACTCTAAGTTAAAGAGTAATTGACACAAGGGACTCAGAAAACAATAAGTAAGTACTAATAAAAAACTCCAACATTATATAAACTTTGAAAATCTTTACCAGATTCTATAAATTAATAAAGCAAATTCCAATGGTATTATTTTATTCCCTGATATAATTGTTAGGGAATATAATATTAATTATAATATCCTTTCACTTTACCAGAACATTATTTTAAATATTGTTTGTTAAATAAGTTCCAATTACTAGACTGACACAATATGTATAATCCATAATTTTCAATCCATAATTGCTAGATCCATACACTATTGTAAGGAAAAACTAAAAAAATCACACATTGGTTTAGTACATACAGCTCATATCGGTTTCTTTTCTCCTCGCCCCCACATTCTTAATTCTGCTATTCATTTTTTTTTCCTTGGAAAGGCTTCAAAGTGCTGACTCATATTAACATGGATTATTCCTGTGAATCATTTCTTGTAGCAGAAATATATTCTTCAAAAGTTGCGTCAGAACTTTCCCAGGAATAGTAATTCTCTGAAATGAAACCTTTTCTTTCAAAGAAATGGCAGCATATTTCTTGTTGCTGTATAAAATGTTTTCATCATGCAAATGATATTATGGGACTAAGTTAGTAAAATTACACTATGTGAAGACAAGTTTATTAAGATCACATCCAAACCCAAATCAGACATTATTAAAACCAATAAAACTCATCATAAATGGGGTCCTATGTTGTGCAATATTTTTATGCTCTGAGTATAGAACAGGATAATAAAAGATAGGACTTGACATAATGCATATTTGTCAATGTATTGGAGTCACAAATAGCGATATGGTTTATTCAATGTACTGCAGGTGACAGAGTATAGAAAATTGTATTTATTATTGCTTTGCTTTTTCCTTCTCTTCAAGGGAAAGAAGTAATAAAAATAAGACTTGTTATCTTTATCAAAACTCTGTGTCAGTGAAAAGAACTTTGTGATCATTGTTTTAGAATGACACCTATGTTCTTTGTCAATGATTGATAAAAATAAAGGGACTGGCTTATGTGCCTTTGCAGGCATGCATATTTGCTAGGTGTTTCAATGACTAGGAATGTTCTGTTTGTCTATTTAATTAAAGAAAAATAGACACATAGTTGCTAAGAGATTATTCATGTTATTATATTTAAGTTAAATAACTAGGTGGTTAACAAATATTTGCCTAGCTCAGTGTTTCTCAACTTTAGCAACTTTAAGATATGTGGACTTTAACACCCAGAATTCCCCAGCAAGCCATGCTGGGAAATTCTGGGAACTGAGATCCATACATCTCTAAATTGACAAAGTTGAGAAACAGTGGCCTAGCATTTCCCAACTGAATGCCCTAATTTTGTTAAGCAGCATTGCCAAAAGTAAGTAGAAATGCAACACATCTGGAAGACATCTGGTTGGATAAGCATACTTTAGCTAGAACTCAAAAGAGCTATATTACCACTGCAATAATGTCCTTGGGAAGGATATTCCATAACTTTATCATAGCAAAACAAGCAAGCAAGCAAACAAAAACAACAAAACAAAAGTCTTGTGATTTGTATCTACCTCTCTTGAATGTAAGCTTCAGCAACTAAGTTAAAAGCTAGTCTGGTACAGAACCACCCTTTTTCTCTGATTTCTTTTTTTCATTCATGAGATCATCATGTCATGTTCCTCTCCAAGGGAAAGAAATGAAGCAGCTCAGATATTTGAAGAAGGACACTCAGGATTTCTTAGAAGTCTTTTATCTAGCTTCTTTAACTATGAGAAAGACACATTACTGACTAACAACACTGATGCCTTGAAGCCTAAAATAGCAGAACCCTTAATAACAAAAGTCTGTAGAGATTCTCAGTCATCCAGATCATGGTTGTCCCCAAAGGTGCTTTTTCAGGAGGCAACTGGACTTTCTTGTTTTTTCTTTTGAAGATGTTTCGCTTCTCATCCAAGAAGCTTCTTCAGCTCTGACATGATAGTGGGGAATGGAAGGAATATAAAGAAAAAGAAAAAAACAAGAAAGTCCAGCTGCCTCCTGAAAAAGCACTTTTGGGACCTTAATAACAAAGTAGAGGAAAATTTTGGACTGTGCTTGCATATCTCAACGAAATACAGCCCCCCAGAAGCTCCATTTCAGCCTGCAATGGGCTGGAGGAGGCCTCTGGATGCCCAAATGGAGTTTCTGAGGGACACATTTGCCCCTCAGAAGCTCCATTTCGGCCGACAATGTGCAGGATGAATGTTGCAGAGCCTCTGCGGTTGTTCATAAGGGTGAACAACTGCCGTGGTGCTGAAAGATTCATAGTTTCGGGACTTGTTTGCAAACACTAAGGGGCATTTATCATATAACTTTGAATGTTCATTAAGGGAACGCTCGTAACCCAGGGATTACCTGTAGTTTATAGCAAAGAGTGGATCTGTTCTTGAATATAATCAATTATTATGTTTGGATTAGAAATATCAGGTGATTTCCCTTAAATTATATTAGGTTATTGTCTCACTCTTGTGATATCAATCACTATCAATATCACTTCACACTAGGTGAATACCCAGCTCTCTGGAAAAGGTTCTAATTCTGGGAATGATGGAAAGAAAGAGAAGAAGACAATCAACAGCAAGGTGGATGGACTCCGTTATATTGGAATTGAGTACATCATTGGAAGACCTGAGTGACCAGCTTATGGATAGATGGAAATATACCTACTGTATGTGGTTTCTGGGATTGATAGCACATAATCAATCAATCAATTGGTCAATCAAATGGCTTATCTCCTATGCATATAGTATGAATGAGTAAGGGTGGAATAGATAGAATTAAAAAAACTTGCAGGAAGATAATGTAAAATGAAGCTTTATCCTTATCTATGCTACTTATATTCCTGCTTCTTCTTTGCCTGTGGTTATTCCTGCTTCTTTGTCTGTTTGGTGATGTGTCAAAAAGACCACAAACAGACTAAATTTAGACTTCAAAGTTTGGAAGTAAGGAGTTGCTTCTTGTAGGTTTTGCCTCATAAAGTGCTGAACTATGTTTCACAAATCTAAAGAAAAATATCAAGATGACACCTGCTTATAATGGCACTTTCAGTCTAAAGGCTGAAACACAACACAGTTTATTTAAACATGAATCAAGTGATCAGATAAAATTTGCACACAAATCAGAGCATGGATGATTTGACCAATGTTAGTAGGCATGAAAGTATCCATATACTGTAAATCTGTTTCTGTCTTGCTTCTACTCAGATGTTATCCCATTCTATTTTTTAAGTGAATCAATTTTTAAAATGTCATTTAGATGAAATGAATTTGGGATGCATAACTGCAATATCTTTTTTTTGGTGAAATTATATATTTTCTTATATATTTTATTTTTGTGAATTCTGTTCCTATTTGTATTTTTCTGCATAGATTCCATACTATAACTTGAGTCCATTAAATAGATAAATATTTGTGTCCTTAGATCAGTCCTGATTTCTGATGAGTTCCTGGACAGACTGCAGTTTGCTTGGCAAGATTTCAGAAGTGGGTTGCCATTGCCTTCTTCCTATGGCTGAGAAAGAGGGAGAGGCCCAAGGTAACCTTGCTAACTTCATGTCTAACACAGGACTACAACTCACATTTCTAGCCTGGTGCCTTAACCACTACCAATGTTCCCTCTAAGCTGCGCGGCTGCACGGCCGCGCACGTGAAAAGAAAGCTCCGCGCAGCAGTTTCCAACTGCCGTGCAGTGATTGGAAACGGGATGCAAAGTCTCCTCTTCCAGGAAGGCAGCGCTCGCTCTCTGGCTGAAGCTCAGCCCTTCTGGGCTCCCGGTTCACTTTATAGCCCCCGATCGGCTCGGCGGTTCAGTGGCTCAGCATCAACGCCACGTGGGGAACAGCCCCCGGCTCTCTTCCCTGCCTCTGTCTCTCAGCCGCTCCTGCTGCGGAGAGGAGCTTTTCAGCCAGTCGCCTGAGGCTCCGGTTTTCCCCCCCCCCCCCAAGCAGCCGANGATGAAGGACATAGAGACTTTACTACGAACTGACTACACTCTGTTCTGCCACTCTTCTGTGAAGAAAACGGCATTTGCAGAACTAGCAGAAGTTCTCGAGTGTGAATCGGTAGCCTTCAGACCGTTGAATGAAGTACGATGGCTTTCCAGACATTTTGCATTGCGAGCATTGATGAGAAACATTACAGTTTTGGTTGAGTACTGTAAAGAGCAAGCAGAAACTCACAGTGACCCAGTCTGCAAATATTGTTACAGAAAGTTGAAGGATCCACAGGTTCGTGCTGCATTGATTGTGTTTGACGACGTTGTTCGCGAATTAGCCGAGTTGAACAAGCTGTTGCAAAGAAGCAACCTGACACCAATCGAAGCCGTTCAGTTTGTGAAGGCCAGAATAGCCAAGCTTCGCCTGCAGTATTTAGGCGAAACGGCTTACTGGAATGATGAAGCTCGCGAATATATGCAGAGCAACCCAGACATTGACATGGCTCCCATACTCGGATTTATTGAACGTTTGTGCTTGCATCTTGACAGTCGTTTTCCAGACAACGAACTGACAGATTGGAATATATTCGAAACTGCTGCTCTGTCGAGTGTGATCTCTTTTAATTTTGGGGAAACTGAGATTGCAACTCTGGTTGGAGAATACCAGCATTTCTTTGACAATTTGCATGAAGTCAGCATCACATCAGCTGTACAGTCACAATATCATGACTTCAGATTTCTGATGTCGGAGAAATTCAAGTCTGGATTAATGCACTCATTTGACGATGTGGTTCAGTTTGTACTAAGAGAGCAACAGTTGGGATTGCTGTCACGTCTGCTGGATATTTGTGCAACATTCCAAGCATCAAGCGCCGATTGCGAGCGAGGTTTCAGACGTGAGAAACTGTAAGATGAGATAGACTTTCAGTGACTAACAGTATACATTACCGTAAACACTATACAAGTATTTTAATATTGCAGACTTGCAGTATTATAAGTGATACTGATATATAACACTTTTAATTAAGTGGGTACATTGAATAAACATAACTTTGAGTTTCAAATAACACTGATTTCATTGTTGTCTTGGGTGACATCTGAAAAAAATTCAGGTGCTCAGGCATGAAAATGTGCCGCTCAAACACTATACTTTTCCGCACACACTGAAAAATAATTAGAGGGAACATTGACCACTACATCAAGTAGCTCTCTAGATTAAGTTAACTTTAGTATGTATTGTCTATGGAGATTCTCAGTCATCCAGGTCATGGTTGTCCCAAAGGTGCTTTTTTCAAGAGGCAACTGGACTTTCTGGTTTTTCTTTGAAGACGTTTCGCTTCTCATCCAAGAAGCTTCTTCAGCTCTGATTGGATGGCGGGGAATGGAAGGATTTATACTCCTTGCAGACAGTTGCTCATTTGCATTCTTTTAGGGCAGGGCTGTCAAACTGGCGGCCCGTGGGCCGGATGCGTCACACGCAAGCCACTCCCACCCAGCTCTGCGAATGGGAAAATGTCACAAAATGTCATATGACGGCAACGTGACGTGGCGAGTTTGACACCCATGTTTTACTGGGTCATTAAGGTCACCTGGAGGTTTATCTGTGTCATCAGGGTCACCTGAGTGGTGCAAATTGGTGTGGAACTTTCTTGGAACTGTTGGAAGGACTGTGTTGTAGATTGGAGATAGATGATGTCTCCAATCTACATTAGTAGATTAGTATGTATTGTTTGGTATTGGCCCTTTCAACTATAGTATATTCTAAATTTGCATGGAACTTTCACAAATGCTTATAATAAAGTTTTCTACAACAAATCTTTTGCCAATTTTTTGGGCTAAAAACAACCAACATGGGAAAGATTCTGTGTATGGTGGTGTATGCTGTGATTATGTCCATTCACGCAATTCAAGATATTTATTGGAATTTTTCTTTTACATCCTTATGCCTAGTACATCTCTTTAGTATTCTGTCCATTCAATATCTGGGACACACTCCAGAAGAAAGCAAAAGGTTTGCAAAATACCCCACAGTACATAGTATCTTGCTCACTGGCTCAAAACCTAATTACAATTTGCATTAATTGTATGGCTTGTGATCACAGATTTTTAATGAGTCTGAAGCATGTGGAGCTGTTTAAGTCCTCTTTCCTCCCTATGAGCCTAATAGAAACAACTTCATGTTGCAAACTATGATAGAAATCGTCCCATTGGTTCAAACTGAAGCTTTTTTTAATTGCTAATTGTAACATAAGGGCAGGCATTTTTCATCAGAAACACAGTACAGGAAGAAAAAAGGAAGATAAAATTTGATGTAAACTAATATAAATAAGTAAAAGACAGAAAAAGAAAACATCAAAGAGAAAACAAAAAATGCAAAAAAGGAAAGAAGCAACATAAAATTAGGGAAAAAAAGGTACAAAGCAGTAGCTTCTGATCTTATTTACAGCAGTTATAAGCACAATTATAAATTTACCTCTTAGTCTATGGTTACATCATAGCTCTCTTTTTATAATCTAGTCTGTCTAATCATCAGAACCATAAATGAAACATTTGTTTTTTTCTGTTTCCTACAAAAATTCCATAAGGAGTTTCCAGTCAGATACCTACAATAAATGTAGGTATCTTTTCTCTGATCAAAGAAGTCAATTTAGCATCTTAGCAAGTTCCATCATCTTCACCAACACTTCATGCTACAGCCCTGATTAAAACTGTTTCCTACAGTTAGTTTTTTTTTTTTAATGGCATCACTGCAAACACATTTAATGAAATGTTTAGTTGGGTGCAAGTTAAATTTCTTTTGGAACTGATTAAAGGCAAATTATTCTTCCTTTCTTATGGTAGTAAGTTCTACTATCACACATACAGCAGAATGAAATATCCATTATATTATTATTATTTATTTATTTATTATATGAACTTCATTATATGAAGTTGCTGGTACAATTATGCCCTGCATAGAGTTCCCAGTTCAATTAAATCTTATTAAAAAAAATCTGGGGAATGTGTGAGGGTGTTTGGAAGCTAGCTACAAAATAAAGCCTCAATTTATTCCTGTATTTTTTCTACTTTCTTCTTAATGCTGTCTCCAAGCTGTAATGGCACTGAATATTTCCTTTGGACATCGTACAAATACTCATTACTTCTGGACTCATTCCCTCCCCTGTTAATATTTAGCAGCCAACACAATTTTCCTAATTTGAGATATTTATTGCCAAAACAATGTGGTGGGAGATTTTATTTTACTCTGTGCTGTTCCTTTCTGTTTCACCTCTGTCTTTAGATACAATGGTAGCATGGTAAAATTATTTTGAATAATTTTACTGTTTTAGTGAATGAGTGAATGAGCCAGGCCATGCAAGTAAATAGCATAAATGGCATCTTCTGAAAAATGGGGTGGCTTGTTTCTTTTCCCTACCCCATTTACTTTTATCATGTTGCATAAAGTGGCGATTCCTTGTCTATGAGATCTAAACTTAATTCAAAGAACCAGATGGGGGTTCAAAGTTTTAGACAAGTCTAAAGAGTGTATCAATTCGGTTTTATTTTTTTAGACTTTAAATATTTAATTAAGCTTTTCATCATGCTTAATTTTTGTCCCTCCATTCTGCCCACCACTTTTGTAAATGCATGCAAAATGACAATGCACTTATGAAAGAGGAGGGACTTGTGATAAAATGCTGGGAATTGCTTTCATCCAACTGATCCCTCTCCAACTTCCACAGATTTGCTTTTGCATCTTCACACTCCCATAACGAGAGAGAGAGGGGGGGGGAGAGGGAGAGGGAGAGGGAGAGGGAGAGAGAGGGCGAGAGTGTTCTTGATATAGCCAGACCGAATTGTGGCTTGAAAACAATAGGCAAAAACTGCAAGTCTTTCATTATAAACAAGATACAATCATGAAACCATTTGATGTGACAAGTTTGGGAATAGCTTCGGAATTAGTCTCTGATGTTGGTTTTGTAGCATTTATGTTACATCTGTTTTTTCTCTTGATTCCTACGGGATATAGAGCCTTGCTCTTTGAATCAGTTTGTTTAGTTATACTGAACTGACACTAGGTTACAGGAATATGTTTATGGTTGTCAGATAATTATTTCCATGGTTTGGTTGTTCTGATGATTTTCTCATTTTATTTCTTATGCCATTAGCAGCTTTGAATTTCTTCTTGGATGGTAAAGCAGAAAATAAATGAATAAAGGTTTAAATTGAAATAAGTCAAAGAATGGCTTAATCCCCAAATTGTTTACTTGTAAAAACCACTGACTTGAGTGAAATATTCTGCCTTAATATTTTCAGTATTAAGCCTGTTGCTTCTTTCATGATGTTGACATTCAACACCAAATGATCTGATATTTCTCTGAAAAATATGTTCTGGTAGATTTTTGTTTTGTTTTGTCAAAACTGTTTGAAAACTCCACAACCAACCTTAGAATATATAGAAAATATCTTCCAATTTCACTGCACACGGCATTGCTTAGAGAGGCCATTTTTGCTTAGCTCTAAATTAATCATTCTGCTCTCTTTAAAAAATACAGCAATTAAAAGTTTGCCCATAAAACTTCTATCTAATACACCAGGGATTAAAGAAAAATAAATTGGAGAGGGCAGGAATAGAATAGAATAGAATAGAATAGAATAGAATAGAATAGAATAGAATAGAATAGAATAGAATAGAATAGAATAGAATAGAATAGAATAGAATTATAATATTCTATTCATAAAATTATCTGCCACAATGTCCTACCTGTCAATGACTACTTCAGCTTCAACCACAACAATACACGAGCACACAATAGATACAAACTTAATGTAAACCGCTCCAAACTCGACTGCAGAAAATATGACTTCAGCAACAGAGTGATCAATGCCTGGAATTCACTACCTGACTCTGTGGTTTCTT
>QLTV01000376.1:1779525-1819562 GCA_003457575.1 Thermophis baileyi
GACCTGCCCTCCTTCCTCACCTGACCTAAACCCTATTGAGAACTTGTGGGTCCTTCTTCAACGGGAGATTTATGGTGAAGGAAAACAGTACACCTCTCTGAACAGTGTCTGGGACGCTGCTGCACAAAAAGTTGATCGTCAACAGATCAAAAAACTGACAGACTCCATGAATGGAAAGCTTATGACTGTTATTGAAAAGAAGGGTGGCTGTATTGATAACTGATTTATTTATTTTTGAACTGTCAGAAAAGTTTATTTGTAAAGTTTGAGTTGTTTGTTTATTATTCTCACTTTAACAGATGAAAATAAATGAGTGAGATGGGAAAATTTTCATTTTTCATTTAGTTGCATAATAATTCTGCACACTAATAGTTGCCCAATAATTGTGCGCATATAGATATTCTCCTAAGAAAGCCATAACGTCACTTTTACTTTCTTAAATATTCAGGTTTGAGGTTTATTAACATTTTGGATTGACCAAGAGCACAGTAGTTGTTCAATAATAAAATTAATCCTCCAAAATACAGCTTGCCTAATAAATGTGCACACAGTGTATAGATGAACTATCAGGTGTGTGTGTGTGTGTGTGTGTGTGTGTGTGTATCATCCTTTTTTTTTAAATAATCAGATGGGTGGATGGATGATGGATGGATGGACGGATGGAGAAGGAAGGAAGGAAGTGTTAGCTTTAGCTGTTGGATTAACACCAAGTGACAATGGTTATCTAATGTTTATTAACATACTTAAAACAAGGGTAAGGGTTGGTGAATGGACAACAGTCTTATGCTGACAAAAAGGAAATGACCCCTGAAAAGTTGGCACAAACATAAGCATACAAGGACTTGAAGTATCAATGATGAAGCTATAATTATGAATATCTGGTAATGAAGAGATGGAAATGACTAAGCCATACAACAAATCTTGAGATAATAAGGCTGAGGTGGGATACGAACACGTTTTTTATTTAGGATGTCACAGATGCTCAAAATTATTTGCCAATGTTTCATAATACAGGCAGCAGATAATAGATTTAATTTACAGATAAGATGGAATAGTAGGGGGGGGGGAAACACCATACTAAATATAGCAGTAGTTGACAGTAAAACAAAATATCCAGGAGGTAATTGGCTTCCCTTAATGTCTTCATATGGAGGCCCACCTCATATCTATCAGGGATGTTTAATTTGGATTCCTGCACTAAACAGTGCTTGGACTTGATGGCCTAAATGACCTTTTCTAACTTTATTATTCTGTATTTCTAAGAAAGCTGGCACTGCACTCTGACTCCTTCCTGCTAAGGACAAAAAGCAGAAGCATATATTTAAATATCACAATATAAGTATTATTTTGCTTTCAATTTTGTGTTGTTTCTGATTTGTTTCCAGAATATCATCTAGGAAGTTCAGATGGAATTAAATGCAATTTGGTTGAAAACATGTTGCTGATGCTTCTTAATATAATTCTTAAGCAAACATCAATGTTCGCTGAGTTTTTTACATTTATCACAGCATATACATAAATTGAAAACATAAGACACAAATCCAGCAAAGTGGCTACAATGAATAGCTTGAAGGGTATCTGGGGGAAAATATGTAAGACACTCTTTGAGGTCCATAGAGAAATCATATAAGAATTTATCCTTTCTTTCTGCTATAGAAGGCCTTACAGCTTCAATAAATAGCAACTGGGGAGAAATCTCAGGCTTTGACTGTTGTTAAGTTAGAATCTGTTCTTCTTGAACTGAGCTGAGCTCAAGTTTAACCCTTTTTGGAATTAATATATAATCCATTATTTTGGAATTGGAATTTTGGATTACTTGGTTTATGCTTTAAGATAGGAGATAGGGGAGGATATAAAAAGAAACAAAAGATAAAGCTAAATAATATCTTCACAATTTTGGAAAGTGAAACTACTGAAGTCAAACTGCATTTTATTAATTATTTAATGCTTCCTAACTTGCCATATGGCATTTCACAATTGCTGTCTATTATACTTGCCATCAGTAAAACCTAAAAGAAACATAAAGTTTTGTGCAGTATCAGAAATATTTAATTTGGCTAAATATTTGGATATTGACTTTTTCATAGACTTCAGTACTTGTATTTTCTCAAGAAGTCTATGTTCATTATAAGAAAATAATCACGATATTTGCAGAAAACAAGTTTATTCTAAATGTTCAGTCTCTTATGATGAGATGTAATATATATCAAAATCATTGATTCAATTAATTTAAGCCAGGCATTTCAGCACAATAGTTAATCATATAATAGTTAATTGTTAATTATTATTATTATTTATGAAATGATACTTGTTAAGTATAGTATAACCGAAATGTGATTAAGGCTGTATATAGTATTTTTGTTTCGAATGGTAGATACTCATTCTCTGTTATGATGCTCCCTAACAGTTAACTTTACTAAATTAATTTTAGCCATTCATTCTTTAGTTAAAGAAGCTACAGAACTTCTGGATGTAGCCTGAGTTTCCTATGATAAGTGATTTCACACTGAATATAATCTTTGATCTTTTATTCAGCAAAGTTTTCCCCCCATTCTGAAGCAATATTTTTGGGGGGAGGCTGCTCCAGGGTATGTCTGCTGCAGTTCTTTTGCAATCCATTCAATTTTAAACATTTCTCTTACCCTGAAATATCCCACATATTTGAAATATTTGAAGACAAGTTAAGTGTTTATCATTTTCCCACCAAAGTGTGAAGGAATTTTATGAAGGGAATTATATGGGTAGAAAAGCAGGGGGGAAAAAGAAATTAAACTTGAATATTCAGGTTAATTTTAGAGATACTAAGAGACAATCTAGATACTACATCAGTGGTTTCCCATTTTTTTGAACTGTTTCAAGGAACATGTCTGAATCATCACAATGCTTCAGGATAAGCTCAAGTATGACCTTTTGATTTTGGAAGCCCTGTATTAATTCCTCAATGGGCTCAACATATTCTGATTTTTCACTAACAAGCCCCTAATTGATTCCCATATGTCTAATCCTGGCCTTTTCTTCTTCTTTAGGCACAGATCTCAGTCCACCCATCTAATTATGTGCCAGTATCTTTTACCAATTAAAGGACATTGCTAAGAATATTAAGACAATTTGGAAGCTATTGCAAAATTCCTTCCTAGCCTTGAAGTGGCAATCACGGAATCACACGTAAAAGCTAAACTAGGCTAAGTGGGTCTTCCAGGATTGAGTGGGTCTTCTGCAATTTGGCAACCCTTTGTCTGTACAAGAATTGTGCATTCAAAACTACTGTATATATATTCTCAAACATCTCATATCTTCATTTCCTTTTGCAAATAACATTTCTTGCTTTTGCTGTGGGTGAATGTCCATTTTTTCAATACTTTAAGAATTTATCTGGACTGCATGCATGTCTCAATGTCCCAACTCAACTTTTTCTAAGCCAAGCATAAAAAAAAAAAAAAAGTTCTTGAATGGTATGACAACACTAGAAAAACCAGCAAGCATGAAACTCTCACAGGCTTTATAGGGAAATTGAAGCTCATCAGCAATGCTGATATGCCACTATGAAGCAAAGGAACCATAATTCTCAAATGTCTCCCTGTTATAAGTGCCAGAGAAATGCACATAAACATAGGGGACAAATTCAAGGACTCTGCGTGGGAAGAGGGAGGGGTTGTTGTTTTTTTCTTTTTTCTGCTTATGAATTCAGGGAGTGCTAGAAGCAGGATAGAAAACAGTAAATTTAGCTGGGAGAGAGCACTGATCAGCTATCGTTCTCAGGGGTGTCTTGTTGGTTAACTCAAGCTTAGCAGGGAACAGATGAAGGTGCTCTCTGTGAGCTGCAGATACATAGGTTTATGGCTAAAAGGATAAAAGCAGCCATAATCTGTGGGAGGGGAAGGCCACCAGGAGAAAAAATGGATTTTCTGTATAACTCTTTTGAAGTTTGTTGTAGACCAATCATGAGGTGATATATGTGGTAGGACTGGGGATGAGACCATGTGGACAAAGTCTTCGGAAGGCCTCTCTCCAGAGGTGGGTTCCTCCCGGTTCAGACCGGTTCTATAGAACCGGTAGTAACTTGGCAGCCTGGGTCACTGGCAGCGACCCAGGCCTGCCACGCCCCCGAACCGGTTCTTTTGGCAGCACCATAGGCGCCGCCATCTTGTTTTTTGCTTCTGCGCATGCGCAGAAGCTTTTTTTAAGCACGCAAAGCATGCGGGCGGGCGGGGCGCGTGTCACTGAGCGAACCGGCAGCGAAGAAAAGCAGAACCCACCCCTGCCTCTCTCCAAATGTCTTCCACTACACCCATCTTCAAGATTTCATCGAGCTTATTGCTTTCTCTACCAGCAGACAAGGAAGTGTCTCTGCAGCCTGCTAATGCATTTGGCCTAAGTGAATCCACTGGGACTCTGACATTTGGGTCCTTTGTTCTTTAAATGAATCATAAGGAAAATCTTTTACTGCAATCTCCCTATAAGAAGTTTCCTTCCATCCATCCTTTTTTCTCGGTTTCCCAGTGAGCATTTATCATTCCTTTTTTAAATCTAAACTAAAGAAAACAAAAATCACTCTTCTTTCACTTCACATTTTTAAATCTCCCGCTTCTTTAGAGTGTATATATCATCGAGTATAGTATATAATAATTCGATTTATTGGGGTTTTTATTTCCTTATTTTTTTACAACAACTTCCAGTAAGTTAAAACTTCCAGTAATGACGTGCCAGGTAAGTGCCATAAGAGTACAATGATTTTAAGAGGCAGGTGAAGCACCATTATTCTTATCTCATGAATATGTGATAAGTGAATATTTTCACTGTCCAGCAGATTAAAGACGAGCAGCAATTCTGTCATGGCAGGACTGAATCTGAGATTGTTTTGCTTCACCCATTCCCACTAACATTTTTACAGGCATTAGTCAGGATTCCTATGGCATGTCTGACTCAGCCCAAGTTGGCAGTACAATATACTAATGACTCCTCCCCATGAATCCATAGATAAACCTTTCACAACAATTTCATATACATGTTCAATAACATCACAACTTTATGATGACCAAACTGGAAGCGCCCATTAAGGTTAGAGCAGAACCATAATAAAGTGATTCTCTTATTTCAATCCCTATAGGTGCTATAGGATATCATGATTGATGTTACTGAATGCTATGTATAGCTCTAATGCAGTGGTTCTCAACCTTTCTAATGGCGCGCCCCCCCCGCAACCCCCCGCTGCTCCCCGTCCCCTCCCCGCGCGGGATGAGGTGACAAAGGGGGCATGGCACCAGGGGCGAAAGGCGCTTGATAGCGTGGAAGCAGGAGACTTCGCCCGGACGCCGCCATTTGGGTTCTTTTACCCTCTGCGCATGCGCATAGCATTCTGCGCATGCGCAGAGGGTAGAAGAACCCAAATGGCGGCGTCCGGGCTACCAGCTGTCCGGCGACCCGCAGGTACTGCCAAACCAGGACCTTTTCACCCCTGCAGTGACGGTGGCACCAAGATGGCGGGCTAACGCGCGCGGCGACCCCTGTGAAATGGTCATTCGACCCCCAAAGGGGTCGCGACCCACAGGTTGAGAACCGCTGCTCTAATGAGATCAATAGGTTACATGCCCTTAATAGGTTTGCCCTGACCAATGTTTGCCCTGTCTCAATTTTCTCTAGGATTTTTAAAGCTTAAAATATAGAAGGGAATTATACTTGATAGTTCCAGTCTCATAGGCCCTGTACACTACCTTAAGATTTAAGATTAAGGAATCTTTGTTTTTCACTCATCTTTCTCTTCAAAACAACAATGGATGAGAAAAAATCAAAAGTATTTTATAGATTCTTACAAAGGTATAAATATCCCCTTGATGCCAATAGCTGGATTTGGGTAACAAACCAGGCTGTGCTAGGTTGATTAATATATAGTTGTGTATTATGCAAATCTAGACAATTGGGTTAATTCCATAAATCATAGGCTAGCCATGGATTAGGAAGTTGTATGAACAAAGTGCTAAGATTTACAATAGACTTGAATTTCTAGCCTCCAAACAGGAACCGCTGTTACACTGATATATCAGCTACAATATATAATAGCAGAATATCTATTCTAGGATATGCCATTTTGAGAATCAAAGGATTAAGGTAGCTAATGGACCTAAAATATATTCCTGAATTTTTATTAATTAGTGCCTTTTGTTTGTTTGATTGATTTATGTCTGCTTATTTGTTTTTACTAGCAAATTGTAATTTTTTTAAAATTAGAGGTCATTAAAAGATTTCATTTTTAAAAAGATGCAACTGCAATTAAAAGGTTCAAGTACTGGTGCTACAATACTACTGTAAAGCATAGGGAATGCTCTAAAAAGCACAAGGCCTCCATATAATAAGAGTTGACAGGAGAGCACTTTTGCAATAGGCACTCATTCAATTTTTAAGCTAATTAATGTTATTCACATCTCTATTTGGTATTATTTATTCATGCTTTTCACGATGCTTTCCTTATTTAAAAAGACATATTCTCTCTCATTTTCCCCCCTCATTTTCTTCTTGAGGAAATTCGTATTGCTTTCAAATGGAGTATCTCCAAATATTTCTCAGGTCAAAGGTAAGCATTGAGCTACTTATTGTTCTTCTGTCTTTCCAATGTCTTATTGAATTGAAGTGGACTAAAAAATTTACTAGCAGCGGTTATGGCTATTGTTAGTGGGTCAGTTTCAGTTTTACTCATTCTGTGTGTGAAGAGTGGATGTTAGTAGCCTGACTTCCCAGGGTTTGCTTTGGAAGGAATCAAAGAAGTAGCAGTGAATTGGATGAAAAATTCAGCCTTGTCAGCCTTGTGAGGTAGTCCAGATTAGAACCATGCCCAGATGAACTAACTGTGTTTTACTGTTAAGGTTACATTAACAAATCTTGCAAGTCTGAAAGTACATTTCTTCCCTGTTGCCTTTGTAGCCAAGGAAACTAGGGAGGATCCCTTCTGATATGTTTGCCATCCCCACCTTCTTGTTGCAAGCTAAGTTACCTCTTATCTGATTGTTCCACTGGCTGTGGTTCTTCCCCCCCCCCTGCTGTCTCCCAGGTCATTCCCACATATCATTACAATCAGGGGTGGGTTACCTTGCTGCCAGTTTGCTTCCTCACGCGCTGCGTGGGTGCGCGCGCATGCGCAGTGCTAAAAATCAAGCTTCTGCACGTGAGCAGAAGCAAAAAACAAGATGGCGGTGCATATGGCGCCACTGAGAGAGCCAGTTCGGGGGGGGGTGTCCAGCCGGCCATTGCTGCCGATTTGGCGAGTGGGGGGATATTCCCACTACCAGTTCTATAGAGTTGGTCCGAACCGGCAGGAACCCACCTCTGATTACAATGTTGTACAGAGGTGATATAAGTATCCCTTGGTAAATAAAGGATCATGCTAAGTACAACTGAAAAATAATATACTAAACCATTACTAAAAGTAGGCTGAGTCTATGGACAACCAAATTCTTAGCATTCTAGCTATTTAAGCACTCTTGCCAACTTCAGGGTCAAGTTGCAAAAGCACAGAAAAACTAAAAAAAGGTTCAACATGCAATCTTCCAACTATGTAACAAGAAGAAATTTGCTGTGCTGGATTAAAGTTTCATTCACCAGTGTTCTAAACTGTGCAATTAATATACAAGTAGAATATGAAAATATAAACAAATCTGAATTCCCCATGAGCTGGTATTGAGGAATATTTAGGGGTACACTGTCTCTGATATTTAAGGTAACCTACAGTAGAAGTCAGTGCAAATAGCCTTTTGAATTTCTCCACCAGATTTCTCATGATGTTTTTCATTCAGATTTAACTGAAGTGTGGGAAGCCAGAGCAGCTATAGACTGTTGAAGAATGAAAGACAGACCATTCTCTCTCACACACATTCATAGTAACCTCGTAATTAAATAAATGCAAGAACACTACACATATTAGAATAACTTTGAAATTCTCTCCTCCTTTGAAGTAATGTGCAAAACATATTATTTTTCTCCTCTAATTGCCTGAGAACAGGTAAAAAATATGCAGGATTATTCTCCTACATTAAATTATAGCTTTATAGCTAGTAGACATTAGTAGATTTTCATGAAAGTTTGTAATTTTTAAAAAAATAATCCAGGTGAGATATAATCACTACTTTTGTGATACTCTAAGCTTAATCCTTTCTTCTCCACATATGTCTCCCTCTCTACAGCAGGCAGTTAATGTCACCAAAAAGCCATTTTTCACATGAAAAGTAAGTTGCACTAGGAAAAGTCTGCATATTCGCAAAAGTTTCCATATAAGATGAATTCGTGATAGTGAAGACAAGTATGGTGTAATCATGGATGGTTGGATATTTACTGATGTCACAATGTGACTTCATGGTGAAAGAGACTGATAACCACACTCATGTGTTTAGTTTTATACAAGAACATATTCCCTGAACTTAACTGTCAGTAAATTCCACAGGTTAACAGGTTTTTCTGTGAAATATGATTTACAGTTCTAAGATCTGAAGACATATACGACAAGACTCTTCTAGACATTGGTGGTTTGTATCAGAGGGTTGCTGTCGTTGTTAGGGAGCTTTGCAGTAAAATATTAAAAAGAAGGATTTTGTGAGATCTATGTTGCATTGTTGGTATTTGGACAGAGAAGACCGCTGGTTTGAAAGAGGGGTCAATGAGGCCATCTTTGTCAAAATTGAACAGCCCTCTCTCAACAGAGTGGGAGGAATAAGACATCATCTATCTCCAATCTACAACACAGTCCTTTCAACAGTTCCAAGAAGGCTCCACACCAATTTGCACCAGTCAGGTGACCCTGAGTACACAGATAAATCTCCAGGTGACCTTAACAACTCGCTAAAAGAATGCAAATGTCCACCTGTCTGCAAGGAGTATAAATCCTTCCATTCCCCATCAACCAGTCAGAGCTGAAGAAGCTTCTTGGATGAGAAGTGAAACGTCTTCCAAGAAAAACCAGAAAGTCCAGTTGCTTCTTGAAAAAGCACCTTTGGGACACGATTCATCAGCCATATTTCATACATTGCATTTTTTGTTACCTTGGTATTGAGGAGAAAAAAAATGTAAACACTAACTTTTAATGGATAATACAAGAAGTCCTCAACTTACAACCACAACTGGGACCAGAATTTCCATTGTTAAGCAAGGCTGTTGTTGTTAAGTGAGTCTCACCTGATTTTACAGCCTTTTTTTTGCCATGGTTGTAAAGCGAATTACTGCAAGTGACTCACTCAGTTGTTAGTGAATCTCACTTCCCACATTGACTTTGCTTGTTGGAAGTTGGCTGGAAAGGTCACAAATGATAATCATGTGACCCTAGAATACTGCAACAGTTATAAATACATGTTGGTTGGTGCACAAATTTTGATTATGTTAATGTGGAGGAGCTACAAGAGTTGTAAGTGTGAGGACCAGTCATAAGTCAGATTTTTCAGTGCTGTTGGAACTTTGAATGGTTACTAAATGAAGAGTTGTTAATTGAGGATGACAAGTAAATTTATCTCCTGAACTTATTGTTCTTTGCCAGTTTCATGATTATGGACATTTTCACAAAGGTTTTGAAATAAAACTATGATACATTATTATATACCACCCATAATAAAAAATTATTTGGAAGGATGTATTTAAAAAATCCCCATGCATTTATTAAAATGTATAATGTTCCTATTCTCAATTCACCATAATTCATATTGCTTTGACTTCAGATTTTTTAAAGTACTCAAACATATAATTTCAACCAGCAAATAAAAATTGGAAACCTGGGGAAATAATAGGGACTTTATACATCTCAACATGTTTTTCTGATCTAATTTTAGATAGAGGAAATATGACAATATTAGCCACTAATTAGAATAACGCATTGGAAATTATTTGTAACACTTCCCCCAGCTTATTCTAACAAAGACACAAAGGAAGAATACTGCCATAAACAAGTCAAAATGATTTGGAGAAAGAAACACAAATACTATGAAATACAGATTTGGCAATGTTTGAAACATATTGGTTCTTATGCTGAGTTATTTTATCAAAGTCAGCCTTTTCCCAGCAATACAAAAGTACTGATATATGTTGTGGTTTGTCAGGTCTCTGTGACTGCTTTGTAGAAGCTGCTAGAAGTTTCTCAAGGATTCTTTGAAGTAAAGTTGATAATTAAGTTTCATTTCTCATATGTTGTTTGGAGCTAGTTCAATAAGTTCTTTGGGTGCTACACTGTGTTGAACTCTGATTATATTCAGATGGAATTAAATACTAATTCCTGTTAAAAGATTCTGTTTGTTCTCTAAGAAGCAAGATAATATTTCATAAATATGCATCCCAAGCTGTTTATTTATATAGGTCTGAATTGACCTGGAAATGCCTCCCAGATGTGGAAATGTGAGGAGCCCCCTACTTAACCAAAACATGCTTTGCATTACCAGAGAAATATCAAAGATGCAATATTGCTGATAGTAGTGTAGCTTTTATCAACATCAGGGTCTGCGTGTTCCATTTCCTGCATCCATACAGCTAACATGATCAATGTGACCAAATATAAATGTCCAGATGATGTGTTGTCATCCCAGCACAGCTTTATGCTTTCAGAAGTCTTGAGATCTGAAAGGCAGCAGTTAAGCTCAACAGCATGTGGAGAATGATAAGCGTAAAGCCTCATTTAATACCACCTTCACTGAAATTAATTTGATCCCTAGTGTAGCACCCAGGCAATGTTGCTGCATTTTCTGAGCTGCCAGATAAATGCACAATTCTTTCTCCATTAAGACATTTAGTAAGGTAAGGTGCCTAGCTCTTGCAACCTTGTACAGTATATCATAGGCAGAGGTGGGTTCCTCCCGTTTTGGATTGGTTCGCCCGAACCGGTAGCAACCTGCTGGTGACGTCATGATGACGTCACAGATCTGGTTCGGTCGGTGCTGGTCCGTGGACACTGGCATCTTTTTTTTGAATTTTTTTATTTTTTTGAATTTTTTGGGGGGGGGGATTTTTTCCAGGTTTTTTTTTCTTTTGTGCATGCACAGAAGCCAAGTTTCCAGCACTGTGCATGCGTCACCATCTTGTTTTTGGCTTTTTGGGGGGGGATTTTATTTTTATTTTTTTGCACTGCGCCCACGTGGCACGGCCACGTGGCGCGGGAGGAAGTGAACCAGCAGCGAGGTAAGTTAGAACCCACCCCTGATCATAAGGTAAACAAAAAGTGTGACTAGTCTGTATGGGGCGCCCCATAGAATTCCACAAAAGAATAAAGGATTAAGTGTGAAGTTCAAAAAATGCTGAAAGCAGACATCACTAGGCCTTCCCACAGTGATTGCGCTGTCCTCCTAGTGCTTATCCCAAAATTAATGGGACGTCCATTACTATGTGATCTAAGGTTGTTCAATAACAGCTACCATGTAGCCATGCCTAGATGACCACCTGAATAACCAGAAGACATTTTTGGGATGACTTTTTCATATACAGCTAAACTTGATTCGAGCACTTCAGCCATTTGAAACAAATGTTGAAGAGCAGGAGGTTGGGCTGACTGTGAACATATTTTTCCTAGGGTTCCAGGACTTTAAATATGGCATGAGCCAGTTATCTGTGGGACCGCCTTTCTCTAAAGACATTTACCCATCTTACCAGATCAGATAGGTGGGCACACTCCTAGTATTTTCCTTTAAATATTGCTGTCTTATTGGATCTAGGAAGTGTATACTTTCCATGACAGTCTCTTCCCTATGAAACACCCTTCCCTGGATATTTGGCAGTCCTTTATCCTCTTAGCCTTCTGAAAACCACTTTACCCCTAAGTAATAGGATAGGATGAGGTGTGTATGTTTTTGTGTGTGTAATTTTGGTTTATTATTCATGTTTTAATTGATGAGTGGTCCCTGCCAGAGTTTGATATAAGGTGGGCCACTACATAAATGTTCTCAATAAAATACATAATTATCAGGGTTACAAGTTTGACAGGGAAGAAACAGTGCATTTACCAGCTGTACATTTTAGGATTAGTGCTCAGCAGATGCTAATGCTGAAAAACTGCTGCTACTAAGGGAGTTCAGGCCAGAAAAGGTGAATGACTTCAGATCATTAAGAAGGCCCTTGAATCATTTTAAAGTGATGGTGCCTGCTTAAACAAGCTAAGCACAATATTTTGGGATCACCTACATGCATGTGTATACATACCCACAACACCCACAGCTGGCTGGGGAATTCTGGGAGTTGAAGTCTGCCAGGCTTAAAGTTGCCAAGTTGGAGACCCCTGCTCTATAGCTCTCTTGTGATAACTTGGTGAAATTTAAACTACATAAAGTTTAGATGTCTGACAAAACAGATGTATTCTTCCTGGCAGCTTTCTACATGCTAAAGACAGAAAGAAAATGAAGTGCCAGAGAACAGAAAGCCCTTCCCACCGTTGCTTCTGGCCTTGCCCGCCAGTTGTTTCATGCTTGACTGTCATGCAGTGCAGCTGCACAGAGATTAAAATGTGGCCCTTGACAGGAAAAACAGCTGCCCACTTCTGTTTTAGAGCAGGGGTGTGTAATGGGAGGGTTATTAAATTCTCCTCAACCCACGGCTTATTTTGGCACGGTCAGTCCCCGAGCAGTTTTCTCCTTACTCAAATACTGATTTTGGCAGGGGGAAAAGTATTTAAGGCAGATGGTCTTTCTCCACACTAGCTTCAATTTGTTTGCTTTTCTTTTCAAAATTTCAAGATGTGTTGTGGGGGGGGCGGGAAAGATGCTGTTATGATCCCATTTTGATTTACTCCATTTCTAAATCTCAGCTAAACATTTAACGTATATTTTTCTTTTTTGTGATGGGAATCAATGTAAAACTGCTGGTTGGCATGAGTGGTTGATATGGGATATTGTGATAAGAGATGAGCTAAAATAAGTTGGGGATAAGGCACAGTCTTATGCCAATATAACTAAAATATACAAGAATAATGTAGCAATTGTCACAACATACTGAAGAGTTTTTTCCTTATTATTATTCCTATTGATAAAACAGAGCAGATGTGTTGAAATGAAGCACTGATAAGTGTACTAAAAATACTTGTCCTTTTCTCAAATTATTTGTGAACCTGCCAAACTAAAAAGCATTCAGATTTTTCTCAGCTGTTTTACACACACACACACACACACACGTGTGTGTGTGTGTGTGTGTGTACATGGTGTTTTTACACACACACACACACACACACGTGTGTGTGTGTGTGTGTGTGTGTGTGTCAGATAAACATTTACCAATGCCATATATTTACTAAATTGAAACTGCTTCATATTGGAAGTTGCTTCCAGATTCCGCCTTGTTTTATCTCATTAGCTATTTCTTATTGTTACATATAGTATTAACAGTAATTATTGTAGTCATTATAATGAACAGAAGTGTCTCAACAGGTGTGTGTGTGAGACAGTGTACACAACCTTCAACTCAATGTTGATTTTTGGTGACCGCCTGAAAAAATCCCTGCAGTTTTCTTGACTAGATTTTTGGTAGTACTTTGCATTGCCTGACCCAATGTCACACAGTTTTGTGCCTGAGGCAGCACTAGAACTCATGGTCTCCTAGTTTCTAATAATTATCTCCTAATAATTAAGAATAATTATTAATTATTATTATCTCTAGGATTTAAATCAACCAAAATTGTCAATCATTATATGAACAATATTTAAATAATGGTAATTTATAAATATCACTATAATACAAGTGAAAATAATAATACTGCAGAATACATAAACAGGTACCATTAAATAATAGTTATGAAAGTTCATGAGATCTTACAAAAAGATTGCAAGTCTAGAATTGGAGAACTGTTAGAATTTTCTAGGCTCTTCTGTAGGAAGTTTGAGTTTAAAGTATTGAGTTGTCTAAACCTTTGATGGCGCAATGGTTAGAATGCAGTAGTGTAGGCTAACTCTGCCCATAGCCAGAAGTTTGATCCTGACCAGCTCAAGGTTGACTCAGCCTACCATCCTTCCAAAGTTGGTAAAAAGAGGACCCAGATTGATGGGGGCAATATGCTGATATTGTAAACCACTCAGAGAATGCTGTAAATCACTATGGACTGGTATATAAGTCTAATACTTTTGCTATTGCTATTGCTATTGCTGAATCAAACAAATATATTTGGTAATTCAAGAGTAATTCTCCTGTGAAACACTTGTAAAATATGAATCATACAATATTAAATTAGAATAATCAGACAGCCCTTCTAGTAGGCAGATTGAAGTAGTAACTAGACATGTTGAATGCTGGAAGGCTGTAGCAAAGTTGTTACAGGGCAAGCTGTATATCATATATTTCCTTTAACCTTTCGCCTTTCCTAGGCATCTTGCAGCCTTCAAGAGCAGTAGAGAAACTACCTAATCATTAGTATACACATTACAGAAAAAAGTGTAGCATAAATTTGGTAGCATTACCAGCATTACATATTTTGTATGTAGTTACTGGACCAGACACTTCCTTCAGTTTTGAAAACAGGCAGAGTGCTTGCTATATTTTTAACTTTGGGATGATTTGCATGAGTCACTTGTACTAAAAGTATGGCCCACTGATCATTTCTCAAGGGCAGGAATGCATAATGTTGCCCTTAACTCAAAGATAACCTTTGTCTACCTTTTCTGCCATGTGTCAAAAAAAGTGTTTTCTAATTTGTGCTGGAATAATGGATACGTCTGCTTGGCCTCATCTGCTTCATTTCATTGCATGCAAACATCTCCACCTCCACAGTTGTCTACTGTGGGCTATGACAGAAACAACTTCTTTTCTCTGGTCACTAGTTTCCCTCCTTTGGTCACTAGTTCATGGTCATTTTTTTAACAAGTTCACTGATGGAACAGTGAAAGAGTGAATTTTTTTTAACCAAATAAAATTGAAAAGAAGTCTGCCACTGCCCCTTTTAACCCAAGAGAAAAGAAGAACTGTAACACTGTGATGTTTTTCTTCTCCTTCTCTTAAACAAATCACCAGTGACTGCACCAGATGAGAAGAGGAGGTTCATAATTTTTTCCAATAGAAACCAGATGTTCTCAAACACTTGCCAACAAAAGTGGCACAGCTGGCAGGAGCATGTTTAAGTGGCAAGGCTATCCACTAATCAAGAGCTGTGATAAACCTCAGGTCATCATCATGACTGAAGTGGGGGAAAGAGTTGACATTTGAAAAGAATTACTTAAATTGTCTTTATTTCCAGCTGTTTTATGCATAAGGCTGAAGTGCAGAAAAGTCCTTAATATCTGCCAATGCCACTGAATACCATGATGTATGACTAGAAATATTTTAATTCAAATGTATTCAATAGAAGAAGAGCTCAGGGTTGAACTGCGGAATCCATCGTGCTCTCTGACCTTGGTTGTTTGCTTGCAGGCATTTCATTACCCAACTAAGTAACATCATCAGTACTAGTGAGTGTGGAGTTTGCTCCCTCTTTATATGCAATAGCTTGCCCTGCCAGTGTTGATGGTGGTATGGTTTTTTTCTTAGTATTTTTTTTAACTAAAGTATTGTTTTCTGCTTGATTGATGTTACCTCTGTTTATCTAGTGTTGATTGCTGGAGAGTATGTGTTCTGGTCTTTTTGTTTCTTTACACTTTTTTATTGTCTATTCTGAATGATGTGTAAATATGGCTTACCTCTATGTGTCTATTAATGGCTGATTTGCCAGAATGCCAAGCTTCCAAGAATTTCCTAGCATTTTGGATTTAGTTTGGTCTATGATGCTTATAGTTTCCCAGCTGATATTATAGTTGAATCTCTCTATGTGTTGTGAGATTAAGGAGTTTTCATTATAGTTTCTGACTGCTAGTTGGTTTTCATGGTTGTACTCTTCTATCTTTTGCCTACAAGCAAACGACCAAGCTCAGAGAGCACCAAGGACTCCGCAACTGAAATGTATTTAGTTAGGGAATTCAATATGCTTTAAAAAAAATCCATGTAAAACTTTTTTTCTAATATTGCTTGAAACAAACTTCACAGATATCAGTGGCAAACATTTATCAAAGAAACAAGAAACGGTGGTGATTGGTGGGGAGTGTATTTATTTTCCAAGCTAAGAGCCCAGACAATTTCTTGGCATGGGAAAGTAACTACAGATCTTGGTTATTCTGAAGCAAAGAGCAGCATTGCTTGTATAAAACTACATTTTTGTTTCTGGCCTTGCCCAGCAATTCCTTTAGGTATGGCTGTTATTAGCATGCAAGGCCACCTAAGACACATATTACTCCTATAAAAGAATGACCTTGATAGAAAAATGCTTATTTCTGTTTTAGACCAAATAATGCATAGGTAGGCTCATTAAATTCTCTGCAACCCACTGTTTTCATTGGCGCCTTTAGTCCTCAAGCAATTTTCTCTTTAATCAAATTCTATTCTGGGAGAAAAAAACACCTTTATTTATTTGTTAATTCATTTGCTTCCTTATTTTCTTTTTAAAACTGAGCACTTTAGTTAGTACTTTCAGATGTAGATCGGTTGTGATAGACCGGGGTGTCAAACTCGTGGCGTCACGTCATCACGTGACGTATCACAACTTTCCCCCCCTTCTCTAAACTGGGGGTGGGCGTGGCCAAGGCATGACACATCCGGCCCATGGGCTGCGAGTTTGACACCCCTGTGATAGACCAACAATGAGTGCAATTCATTGATTTGTGTTCTGTAATGGCTGATTAGCCTGTGAAATATTATAAAGTTATGTATAAGAGCAAGGTTTCCACAGCTTTTCTTAACCAACATTTTATTTTTAATGTTCTACAAATTGTCTTTTTCTCTTTATATTATTTATATCTGACAAAACTGGAGATAAATATTTAAAATATCAAAGCAAGAGAATAGAATCATGGATAACAGAGACAGGTTAAAATAGAACAACTGTAATATCTCAGAGATATGTAGCCTTGATAGTTAAATTCTTTATGCTTCAACCAATATGAGTGGTACAATGGATCATATTCTTTTTTTTTTCCTTCTGGGATTTCTTGTGATTCATATTGAATAAGAGAACTAAAACAAATTTGTTATGCATGCTTAGCACCAGAGTAGCAAATCTGAAAACTGTACATACAATTTAATGAGTACTGACTAAAAATTGTTCAGTTCTATGTGGGGGAGGGTGGGAACTATTTTAATAGAAATAAAACAATCTCTTAGAAACTGCTGTTTTTAATTGGTCATCTATGTTTAAATAATAAGGCCCAAATTGGAAAGAAAGTGTTATGAGAGCAATGCTTTTAGGCACCCAAAATCTTCAGATAAAATGATTTCTAAATCTAGAAGTAATTAATATTAGATAAAAACAATAGAAATACATTTATTAGGGATTGATTACAGGGATTGAAATAATTTATGATAGTTCATGGAAAGATTTCTGTATTTATAAAGGCTTAGAAGCAACTGCTTGCAACATGTAAAATTTGTATTGCTGTCTATTGTAGCCTGTCGGTGGCCGACCCCTCCAGCACCCGAATCAGAGGAGGAGGAGGTGTGAGAGTCAGGATCAGCATCAAGGCAACCTAAGAGCTCCGAGGGGGAAGAGGGAATGGAGCTGGCAGAGAGAGAGACAGAGGCAGAGCCTGGGCCATCCGTCAGTCCTCAGATGGAGAGTCAACAGCCCCCAGGTATGGAGGTGACTGATGAAGAAGAGGAGGGACAGCTGGGTCCAGTGCCTGACACGTGGCTGCGCAGAAGGCAGAGAAGAGGAGAGCAGTGGAAATCCATGGGCCGATCCTGGGGAAGGAAGAGCCATTGCTGCTAGTGAAGCCGCACCCTACCTCTGGCAGGGGGCGGAGATGAATAGATGTGGCAGACAGCTATTCATTTTCCGGACGGACGGGCAGACTAGTTAGCTTGCATTGAGAGAGAAACTTTTTGCCGGGGCTGCCGGCACTCCTAATAAAGGAATCTTTGAGTTCACTTCAGAGGGTTTGTCGTGTTTGGGGAGCTGGGTCAGAACACTATCCAAAAGGAATATGGACAATAGAAATGACTCCGTGAATTATTTTTCAGGAATGTAAAATACATTTATTGGTAATTTTCTTTTAAAACCAGAATAGCAATGGATATTTTGCATGCTCAGAAATTGATAATCATATTTGGTATTGGGGACATGGTATTCGCCATTTGACTTAAACACTGATGTTCCATAAGATTTGCTCGTGATGACATTTTACAGCTTTAGAAGTTTAAGAATAACTGTTTAGGAGTCCTGTAAAAAAAAGGGTTTCTCAAATAGAAGATTTAAGTTTTATATTTGGGTAGGGAGGAACTAGATTGCTTAATCACAACATTCAGGTTCTTGGTTCTCAATCTGGTAACCTCTGAGCAGTGGTGGGATTCAAAAGTTTTTACTACTGGTTCTGTGGGTGTGGCTTGGTGGGCGTGGCAGGGGAAGGATACTGTAAAATCTTCGTTCCCTCCCCACTCCAGGGGAAGGTTACTGCAAAATCCCCATTTCCTCCCGAACAGCTGGGACTCGGGAGGCAGAGAATAGATGGGGGTGGGGCCAGTCAGAGGTAGTATTTACCAGTTATCCGAACTACTCAAAATTTCCACTACCGGTTCTCCAGAACTGGTCAGAACCTGCTGAAACCCACCTCTGCCTCTGAGGAAGTATATTCTGAAGAGGTCATTCTCTGATATACTATTTTTTTTTATGTGGCACTCTGGTTTCAATAGTGTAAATTGTAATCTGTGAAAAAAATATTCCAACTTTTAGTCCTATAAAAATTATATCTTGCCCTCCTCGTGTGTAAACCTGTTTCAGGACAGCTAATAACGTTGTTGTTTTTTCAATGTTTTCCCCCTGTTTTTTCATGATGCTCCTCCAGAGGTTTCTCAGTGTGATAGTCTTCCAAAACAGGAATTGGATTATGATGGTCAAGTAGTCCAACCCAAAATGGATGTTCAATATTGGCTAGGCCATCAGGAGTCTCTAATCTCATTTCTAATAGCACTGACACTTTTTGCTGATTTATGTTCAGTAGTTTTATGAGGGAAAAACACTGTTTAACAAGAGAAAAATGGAGCTAGAGATGCATAATAAAAATTTGTAAAGAAAGTTCTACAGAAAAAAGCTTTGTCAACCTGTATACCAGATGAATGTAGTGGGAAAAACATGTTGAAAAGAACTCTCTTGAAAATATCATTATGGATAGTGTAGATCTGACAGAAAAGAAAATGTTCATTATACTTTGGCTCAACTTACTTATTATGTTTGATAAAGGCTTTTGGCCCCTTTGCAATCCACGGAAACATTTGTTAAATGATTTTTAAAAAATATTTCTTTTCTGGAAAAAAACCCCTGCAAAGCAATTTATGTATTTATTTTAATAATACATGGTAATAAGATTTCCTTTCCCTGTTTTACACACACACACAGACACACAGACACACAGACACACACACACACACACACACACACACACACACACACAGAGTACTAAATTAGTGAGCTTAGAAAATGTCTTATTATTTCACAATTATTCTAATGACGCAGCCATTGCTGAAATTTGTAACAGCATTTTATTAACTTTTCAAATATGCCAGTTTTTCTTTCTTCTGTACTTCCTCAAATTATATCCTTTCAGACTTAAAATGGTGCTGGACTTTTCATTTCTAAGTATTAAATAATTTTAAACTTGCACTTTCTAAACTTTAAACTACGGTAGTTTAGATAATCTCTTCTCCATCTTCATTCTCTCCTTCAGTTGTATACTGTTGTCAGGTTAGGAAAACTAATTAACAATAATTATTGGAAAATAATTGGAATATTTGAGTTCAGATTGCCTTAATGTACTTGTAATTGCTGCTTCAGAAACACATAATCAAAAACATTTGTAGCCTGAAAGTGTTTTGAATAAAAAGCCTCTGCCAAGCAATAGCACACCTTATTGGCATTCCTAAGTAAGTTACCTGAGGCATCTGGTTGAATGTATACTGTATCTTCATCTTCATTATTTTTGGACCATAAAAGTTACAGACAATGGTTTTATTTATTTATTTTTATTTTATTTATTTATTTCGTCAGGCATGTATTAGATAACAGATATAAGTATAAACATAATTATGAATACATGAAATGGATATGAATAAAAGGGAACATTAGGACAGGGACGATAGGCACGCTGGTGCGCTTAAAGACCACTTAGGAATGGGGTGAGGTCGACAGTAGACAATCTAAGGATAAAGTTTTGGGGGTTTGGGGAAGAAACCACAGAGTCAGGTAGTGCATTCCAGGCATTAACAACTCTGTTACTGAAGTCATATTTTCTGCAATCAAGTTTGGCGTGGTTTACCATAAGTTTGTATTTATTATATGCTCGTGTATTGTTGTGGTTGAAGCTGAAGTAGTCGTTGACAGGTAGGACATTGTAGCAGATAATTTTATGTACTACGCTTAGATTGGACCGAAGACGGCAACTAAGCTTAGGTCGGACCGAAGACGGCAAAGTTCTAAACTGTCTAATCCCAAAATTTCAAGTCTGGTGGCATAAGGTATTCTGTTGCGAGCAGAGGAGTGGAGGACTCTTCTCGTGAAATATCTCTGGACTCGTTCAATTGTATTAATGTCCAATGTGCAGTGCAGGTTCCAGACAGATGAGCTGTATTCAAGAATTGGTCTAGCAAAAGTTTTGTATGCCCTAGTTTGTAGTTCAATATTACCGGAGAAGAAGCTATGCAAGATTAGGTTAACAACTTTTAATGCCTTTTTGGCAATGCTGTTACAGTGAGCTCTGGCACTTAGATCATTTTAGATGAGTACTCCAAGGTCCTTGACAGAGTGAGCGTCGTCTATGAGGTCGTATCTGCCCAGCTTGAATTTTTGTTCTGATTTTTTTTGCCAATGTGTAAGACTGAGCATTTGTTGGTTGAGATTTGGAGTTGCCGATTGTTTGACCATTCTGTCATATAGTCAAGGTCTTTTTGTAGGGTAGTAGCATTGTCGGTGGTGTTAAATAGTTTTACATCATCAGCAAAGAAAACGCAGTTGCTTATAATATGATCACAAAGGTTGTTTATGTAAAGTATAAAGAGTGTGGGTCCTAAGACGCTTCCTTGGGGGACACCGCTGTTAACACGTGCAGAGTTTGATAGGGCGTTCCCCATTTTGACTACTTGTTGCCTGTTTGATAGGAATGCAGCTATCCACTTATGCAGGGACCCGGAAATGCCATAAGATTTTAGTTTTAGGAGTAGTTTGTCGTGTACTACTGAATCGAAGGCTTTACAGAAGTCTATATAAATTGTGTCTATTGCTTTACCCTGGTCGAGCTGTGAAGTCCATATGTTTTGCAGTGTAAGAGTTACCGATTGCAGGACAATTTTTTTCTGAAGCCAAACTGCTTGTTAGAGAGTAGGTTGTTTGGGTTAAGTCCTGAGAGGGCTTACAGACTGAGGCAAGACACCATAGGTAAAGACTAACAGGTTTATTCAGCTCATAAACATTGCTAACAGTAAAGCGCCAGTTTGACAGCTAGCGCAGCTCGCTCGGCTAACAAGAACGGCAGAGTCAACACCTTTGACAGCTCTTTATATAGTTGCGCCTAAAATGCTTTAGCCAATCAGGGCTCAGCGGCGTCTGCATCATCTGCGGACTGGAGGGAAACCAGGACGCAGCACTCCTCCATCACTAGATGGCGCATTTATAGTCTTGCAGGTAGGCATGTCTTCTCCTGGTTCTCCCGGAGCATCTCAGTTCTCCGCTGAAGCTGGACTAGGTGCAATCACCGAAGAAGTCCCTGTTGCAGTCCCTGGAGGTTTTTCTGTATCTCTGACTGCTTCCAACACTGGAACAAAGTCCTCAGTGCCGGTTGAGTCGTCCTCGCTTCGGTTATCGGCTGTCGTCTCGTCTCCTGGATTTGGCCCATCTGTAAGGAAACATTTAGCTGGATGGTGTGGGTTATTTTCTGTTGTGTATGATTTTGTCCCAGGGCTCCAGCGACCCCTTAATTGATCAATGTGGCATCGCCACATTCGTCCATCATCCAGAACCAGAGTGTAAGACCTGGGGCCAGTTTGAGCAGTAATAGTCCCTGACAACCAGAGGGGTTGGCCTGCATAGTTTCTGGCATAAACAGAGTTTCCTGGTTGGAAAGTTCTTATTTTTGAAGTAGGGAAGGTCTGGGGAATAGTTAGGGTGTAGTTTGTCCAGGTTAGTTTTTATTCTCCTCCCCATTAGTAGTTCAGCAGGACTTTGATTTGTTTCTGGGCATGGTGTGGCATGCTGCAAAAGGAGGTATTTTGAAATTTTAGAGTTGCAGTCCCCAGACCCTAATCATGCCAGGGCCTCTTTTACAGAGCGTACAGCTCTCTCCGCCCTGCCATTTGTGGCTGGGAAAAAAGGGTCTGTTAGGATGTGCCTTATGCCCAGTCCTGCTAGGTACACTTCAAAAGGGCCGGAGGTAAACTGAGGCCCGTTGTCTGAAACTAGGGTGTCTGGTATGCCATGAGTGGCAAATAAGGTTTGGAGTATTTTGATTACTGCTTCTGAAGTAGTGGAGGACATCAGCTTCACCTCCACCCATTTGGAATATGCGTCCACCCCAATGAAGAACATCTGACCCTGAACCGGACCAGCAAGGTCTATGTGCAGGCGAGACCAAGGCCCCCTTGGTTTGTCCCATTCTGAGGGGGGCACTTTAGGTGGGTTTGCCCTTGTTTCCTGGCATGTCTGACACCTGGAAACCCATTCAACTATATCCTGATCTAAGTTTGGCAACCATATATAACTCCTGGCCAGAGCTTTCATTCGTACGATTCCAGGGTGGCTGTCATGTAACGTAGTAAGGATGTGATTCCTTAATGCTGTAGGAATGATAACCCTATGTCCCCAGAGGAAACAGCCTTTCATGGTAGATAGTTCATTCTGCCTTGCTTTGTACTGTTTAAATTCTGGTCCCCAGATTCTAAAGGCCAGCCTCTCTTTACTCAGTCCAAAACTCTAGAGAGGACTTTGTCTTTGGACATGTGTTTGGCCACGTCAGCTGCTGATAGGATGTTTGGCAGATCCTCTATCATTAGCACAGAGCTAGCAGGAGCTGAATCTTCAACTGGAACAGGGAGAGGGCATCTACTTAGAGCATCTGCGTGTGCAAGATGTCTGCCAGGCCTATGTTCTAAGGTATAGTTGTATGCGGCTGGGAATACTGTCCACCTGGTCATCCTCGGGGACAGAATTTGGGGGGTTTGTCTGTCTCCTGCAAGTATTCCCAGCAAAGGTTTGTGGTCTGTGACCAGCGTGAAATGGCGTCCATACAAGTATTTATGGAACCTTTTAACTCCTGTAACTAGGGCTAATGCTTCCTTATCTATCTGTCCGTAATTCCTCTCTGTTTGGGACATGGTACAAGAGAAATAAGCTATAAGTGCCTCTAGTCCTGTTGGCAACCTATGGCTAAGGACGGCACCTATGCCATAAGGTGAGGCATCACATGTCAATACTAATGGCAAGTGATCATTGTACTGCAGGAGGAGGCTGTCTGACGTGAGCAGCTGTTTGATTGCGTGAAAGGCGGCAGTTTTGCGAGATCCCCACAACCAAGGTAAAGGCTCAGCCACTGATGCCTTATGGGGCAAAAAACCACTATAAAAATTGATGAGGCCGAGAAATGCCTGCAGTTCGGTTTTGTTTCTTGGAACAGGGGCCTCCTGAATTGCCCTAACTTTAGCCTTGATCAGGTGCAGGCCTGAGGAGTCAACCTTGTAGCCCAAGAATTCTACTTCCCTGACACCAAGCTTACATTTGTCTTGTTTTAGAGTGAGGCCTGCTTGTTTGAATTTCTGTAGCACTGCTCTTAAGTGTACAATTAATTGTGAGAGTTTTTCAGCAGATACTAAGATATCGTCGAAATAGGGAACTACTCCAGGAATATCCTCGAGCAACCTCTCCATCAAACACTGGAATATTCCAGGGGCCACTGTAACTCCAAATTGGAGCCTATGGCATTTAAATGCCCCTCTGTGAGTAACGATAGTTTGTGCCTCTGCTGTGGCCTCATCTACAGGAATTTGTTGATAGGCCTGGGTAAGGTCTAACTTTGCAAAAATTTTGCCCTGTCCCAGGGAGTGAAGAAGATGCTGCACTACCGGCACAGGGTAAGTGGAATTTTGGAGGGATTTATTGAGTGTGCACTTATAGTCTGCACAGATTCTCACTGATCCATCGGGCTTGATGGGGGTAACTATTGGAGTTTCCCACTTAGAGTGGTCAACTGCCTCAAGGATGCCCTGATCTATTAACTTATCTAAAGCAGCATCTACTTTCTTTCTAAGGGCGAAAGGAACTCACCTGGGTTTAATATGAATGGGAGCGACCTGGGGATCCAAATTAAAAGAAAGGGGTTTTCCAGTGTACTTACCCAGGCCTGAGGTGAAGACAGAGTTGAAATCTCTGACGAGATCAGACAGGAGTAGCTCTTGGACATGGTGGATTCCCAAGATGGAGAGGCCCAGGGAGTGGAACCATTCTAGGCCTAAAAGGCTAGGAAGTGGGTCTTCCACAATAATGAGTGGAAGATGTCCAGAGAAGTTTCCATATTGAATATGGAAGAGGCATGTTCCCAAAATAGGGATGATCCTGCCTTGGTAATCTCTCAATTTAGTAGGGGCTGGTGTAAGTTTATTTTTTGTAAAATGTGGAACCAATTTCTTAATCGTCTGCCATGATATTAGAGACATGGAGGACCCCGTATCTACCTCCATTTTACATGGAGACCCTTCTAATAGTATAGTGATTAAAAAAAATCTTGCTATTGCTAATTGCATTGCCAATTATAGCAATAGCAATAGCAATAGCACTTAGACTTATATACCGCTTTACAGTGCTTTACAGCCCTCTCTAAGCGGTTCACAGAGTCAGCATATTGTCCCCAACAATCTAGGTCCTGGAAAATTATGTTTTCAGGGGGATAGCTATCATTGTTAATTGTATAGCAATCATCTCCCCTGGTTTCAAATTTGAAGGGGGGTTTCCTAAAATTTGGATTTTTGGCCAGTGGCCTTGAATTTGGCTGTGGGGCTCTGCATACCCTTGCTAGATGGCCTTTACGTCCACATCTTAGGCAGTCTGTATTTCAAAACTTGCAAGAAGCTCTCAGGTGCGGTCCCCCACAGCTCAGGCATGCATTCTGTTGTCTGCTTCTCTTTGTTGTCTTTTCTCTGGTCGTAAAGTCTAAGGCGATGGACAACCTCTGTGTCCTCCTCAGCTGTGTCCCCTATTTTGTCTGCTGTTTCCGAATGGACAGCCTCCGTTTTGGCGGGAAAATTTGAAAAAGTGGTTTGTTGTATTTCTGAGGCAGATCTGTTGGAGAGGTCAGATGCTCTGGCTTCCTCTAATGCCAATTGTAGGGGAAGTACTGTTTTTGTCAGTAAGTGGTGTTGTAACTTTAAGTCTCTGATGCCACACACAAGTCTGTCTCTCAGAGCATTATCGAGGTGTTCAAATTCACAGTAAAGGGCAGCTGCCCTGAGGGAAGAGATATACTGATTTATAGTTTCCCCCTCTTTTTGGTTCCTGTGATAAAAGGCATGCCTTCTGGCTATCACTGAAGGAACAGGGGAATAATGGTTCCTCAGGCTCTCTGAGATTACATCCCAAGGCACAGTATGTACTTTCTGAGGAGCCAAAAGATTCTTAGCAGTTTCAAACACCTCATTTCCACAGTTAGATAATAAAAGGGCTTTTTTTCTGTCGTTTGAAATGCCAGAGAGTTCGTTTCCCATTAGGAAGAATTCAAATTTCTCTAGATATGTGTCCCAAGATTCAGCTGCAGGATTGTAAGTGGCAAAAATGGGTAAGGCTGCCATTCTCCACAGAAGGGGATTTAGCGTAGTTGTTCTAACAGTGGCTTCAGCTCTTCGTAGTGACAGCTCAGCTCAGTGACTGAATTTCAGCTCCGTGTCTATGCCTCGGGTTGGATGAAAAATCCCATCCTTCGTCGCCAGCTGTTAAGTCCTGAGAGGGCTTACAGACTGAGGCAAGACACCGTAGGTAAAGACTAACAGGTTTATTCAGCTCATAAACATCGCTAACAGTAAAGCGCCAGTTTGACAGCTAGCGCGGCTCACTCTGCTAACAAGAGCGGCGGAGTCAGCACCTTTGACAGCTCTTTATATAGTTGCGCCTGAAATGCTTTAGCCAATCAGGGCTCAGCGGCGTCTGCCTCATCTGCGGACTGGAGGGAAACCAGGATGCAGCAGTTTGTCTCTAAGTTTTATATCTCTATTTATGTCTCTAAGGTTTATATAATTGCTGCAGTAAAAAAGGTAATGATAAAAGGCATAACTACTTACTAATAATGGGGTTTCAGGGGATGGGAGACTATGTACTATGCATTGCTAAATGCCTACGTTAGTAGAAGCAATTATAGGAGAAAGAGATTTTAGTGTTTTAGGTAAGCTGATATGCGGATACTTTGAGGCTGAAAAATAAAACAGAAAATAATATACCTGTAATTAGTTTAGGCTGCCTTATTTATTTAACTGTCATTTCTTAATTGGAAAAATATTTATTTACTTAACCACATCAATATATCATCACTACCGGTATGCAGATTCTCAGTCATCTAGGTCATGGTTGTCCCAAAGGAGCTTTTTCAAAAGACAACTGGACTTTGTTTTTTTCCAGTTGCCTTTTGAAAAAGTGCCTTTGGGATAATCAGTAAAACTATTTTAACCCTCACATATCACTTGTTAGTGTTTTCAGTTAGGTTTCTTAAAAGTTATTTGGATCTGTATTTTATGGTCAGTTATTTAGTGATCATCTTTGCAGAAACCATGGTATTTGAACTTTCCTGGTATTTCAGTGGTTACAATGAAAGCAGATTCAGAGTTTCTTGTACAGAAAAAGAACTAGTAGTAAAATGTTCGTTTACTGTTCTCACATCCACAAATGAGATTTTGCGAGCTCTGTGAGCCTTAATCCATACTGAACATATTGAAAGTAACATGTAAGAAAATAAAGAAGACAGAAAACATTTGCATGTAAGTTGTCAGGCTAGATAAACAAAAACATTTTGTTTAAAACTGACGGTATATTTTCAGTGATGCTGTCCATTAGAGAGAACCTTGGATGCACTTGAAAAAGTAGGGCTGTGTTCACAATTCAATTTTGAATCCTCAACTCAGTTGTTAGTTTAGGAGCTTTAAAGTAAAGCAATATTACAAATATATATTTCACACAAAACTCTCTTTGATTTTGTAATTACTTTTATTGTAGTCTTTGAACTCTCTTATTGTTTCTAGCATTAAGATGCTTCTAGCTTCTATTCTAGAAGCTGAATTTAGACCTTTTTCCAGAAAGATATTCTGTTAGCAGTTAGCATGAAGGAGTGGTATTTATTGTACTATTCCATCATTCACCAGACACAGTAAGACATTGAACTCTATCCACTCTTTTATTGGCAAACCTGACTTTCTTTCCTAATAAAATGCTTTTCAATTCCAGAGTTCATACATGGTTCATGCATAGTTCATACATGGATATATACATGCATACATACATAGTAATTTTATTAAAAATTACAGCAATTACAGCAATAAAAACTAATACAACTAAAAAGATAAAGAAATAAAACGTAAAAGAAAAACAATAGAAAATTAGAAAAGGAAGATATATATATATATATATAGCTATTTATACATTTAATAAATACATTAATCTATACATGTAATAAATAGCTGTTGTAGTCTTTCACCAGAAAATTACCCAACAAACATTTCGGAGTCTGTTATTTCCTGTGCAATAGGTTGGAGTGAAAGNTCTCCTTCCTCATTACAAGTATACATAATTTTAGTATTCACCTTCTCTTAAAATATAACAAATGATCTCTTCTTCCTATATCCTCTTATATATAAACAAATAATCAAAGCTTCATTCCTTCAGTCCTGATGTAGCAAAATGCATTAAGAATTAACAAAAATATTGTTATTTCAGTTTTAACCTTGATCAAATAAACTAACTGCGTATTCTTTCGTTTTAGTTTTAACAATCTCGATCTTTAGTCTCATCAAATAATGTCCTAAATTCCCCCCCCACACACACACACACTTTTTCTTTATCCCTTCTCACAAAACCCTTCAAACCTTTAATACGCCTAAATGTAAATCTTGGTTTGTTATTTGTATATCCCCTTTAATTATTAATACATCATCCATGTATAGTATCTTTTTCCATGTAGCCTATCATTTTTAAATCCGCTATCAGATCATTGTCAATCTTGGCAAGTAAGACTTGTTCCTCTTCCATAGCATTTTAAAATACAGTCTATCTAGAAAGGCAAATATTATTCAAAAATATCATTTAATACTCAAAGTTATTTTTTTAATTTTAAATATATATTCAGTCTGTATTTGCAGGTCAAATTTAAGTGTTCTTGTTTAATTGTAATCTTTCTTCTAGATCTCTCTAGTGTCCAGTTTTTAAAGTCTTATCTTTTTTTTAAAAGAATTCAAAATAAATGCATTTTCCCATTGAAGGGATTCTTATAAATAATTCCAAAATCTTATTTCAAATTAACCTGCACCATTACTCCATTTTTAACTTTTCAAAAACAAAGTTTTCATCAGTCTTTTGCTGTTTATTCCAAAAATGTTTTGATCCTTAAACTTATATTTAAACTTATATTTCACTAAGGATTGAAGGCAACTCATCCAATGCTGTAAAATTTGTTGATGCAAAGGTTTCTAATTGCTGAAAAGCAGTTAATAAGCAATTACTAAATGAGATTAGAAAAGGAAGCATGAAAACCCAATGTTCTATGAAAAGGTGCAGACCATGGTATGAGTTTATCTCCCAGAGCTTTAAACTTCCTGGAATGTTTTGCAGTGTCTTTGCAAGGAGCAACTATCTGGAATACTTGTGGGGTGATCTGAGGTCATTTCCTTTACCAGAGAAGAATTACAAAGAGTTTCACTATTCACTATCTCTTCATTCTGCTGCAGTTGTCAGCTTTGCTTTCCTGGGGACATCACTCCACTATTTTTTTCCTTGAAGTCAGATATGTAGTTCTTATAATATGAAGACTTAGAGTATGAAGGATCTCAGTTCTGCTTAAAAATGGGATTATCTTTTTCTCTTTGGTCTCAGCAAAAATACTATGAAATCTATTAGCATATCATTGAAATCACACCAGAAATATTAGCTTCATTCTTTTACAATGCTATAAAATAATATCAGCAAAATGTGTTTTTGAGATTAAAATATGCATCGTATCTCTTTTCACTATTTTGTAATAAGGTATTTCCTTTATTACCAAAAACATCTGTGCTTTCTCTCTGATCCCCTTTTTCCTTTGAAACCCATCAACAAAATTAATAGGTTTGAACCCATCAGCAAAATTAATAGTTGATCTACATCAAATGACAGGTAGATCAGAGGAATTATATAAAATAATAGCCTTGGAATATGCTCCAGCATCAATTTGTATTTGTGATGCTAAACTATGGATAGGGACCCTATGACCTGCCGTATTTTGCTAAGCAGCAGCTCTCAGTAACTCATAATAGGTAATAATAAAGCATGTTGGAAACTCTACTTTAACAACGTGTGGAGGGTCATGGGTTCCCCACTCCTGCATTAAACCCACTGTTTAAACTTTTTAAAATGGAGTATTAACTGGAGATATTTGAAAATATGGAAGGCTAATGGTTTATATTATTCTACTGGATCAATCTGTCTTCAGCATGAACTGCAGCAGGCTCATCATTTTACATAAGTTGTCTTTTTACCATATATTATGAGATATTTTGAATAATTTATTATTGATTAACACGATTTACTCAAATTTCCCATACTTAAAATTCCAGATATTACCATACATATTAACACTTTGAAATAAGAATTAAAAAAAGAACCAGATTTACTGAATGTATAGTGTATAGCGGAATAATGGGGGGGGGAAACACTTTTGAATGTCCCTGTCCTGTCGTATCCTACTCATTGTTCGTGCTCAAATCATCTTGCTACAAATACAAATGCCTTTTGCTCCAAAATCCCTTTTTAACCGTATGGCCTTTAAAGCACTTATCTCCACCATTATGGTTTGACTACAGAAAGAATAATGGCTTCTTTGGAGAAATTCTGACCTTTTGGCTAGTAAAACATTATTGCCATATTCCCCAAGCTTTCACATTCATAGATGCCCTAAAGGCACACAGCCAAAATTTGGACAGATGACACAAACTCAATAAGATGTCAGCACTGCTTTATTTTGTAGTTTTTCTTTTTTATTCTCTTTATTCTTGTTCTTTTATGAGAGGTTGCTACTCCATTGTTATTGCTGCTACTCTTTTTTATTTAGTCATCATTCTTTTAACATTCACTTATTCTGCAATTTCATGTTCCTATTTTTGCCTGTTACTAATACTGTATATCTAACCTATTTTGTTGCCTAAATTTTAGAGCCCTATGGGACTTCTCTTTCTGCTACTCAGATACTTAGACTATTCCACTTAATCATCAGTCTTCTTAGTTGTTCATCTCCCTTATCTATTTCTTTTCCTTTGTACATTCATTAATAAATTGATCTTTCACTTTCTTTAAGATGAGATTTGTGAATATTCCATGTTTCATATTCACAGACAAGAACTAGGTAATTCAGAAGTATCATCCTCCTTTTAATCTGTTGTATACCTCTTTTTCTGACTATTTCTAACTGTGAATGCCTATCTGGTGCAAACAACCAGAAACAGGAGTTGCGTTCAAAGTACTAAGAGTTTATTCTTGCCACCTATATACAAGAATCCAGTGGTGAAATCCAATTTTTTTTACTACCAGTTCTGTGGGTGTGGCTTGGTGGGCGTGGTGTGACTTGGTGGGCGCGGCAGGGGAAGGTTACTGCAAAATCTCCATTACATCCCCACTGCAGGGGAAGGATACTGCAAAATCTCCATTCCCTATTCTCACCTCTGGGGCCAGCCAGAGGTGGTATTTGCCGGTTCTCCGAACTACTCAAAATTCCCGCTACTGGTTCTCCAGAACCTGTCAGAACCTGCTGGATTTCACCCCTGCAAGAATCTGAATATCTAATAGTCCAAGCTAAACTGGCACCAGATAAGGGTCAACACAATTCACAGAGAGCTGGATTTGGGTCTCTTGTGGCTGTACAATGAGTCCAAACTGATGATATGTTTATTCCTGCTCTTCAGATCAGTCTATTCATCTTTTACTTCTGTTGCTCATCATGGTTTTGGTCAATTGAGGCTATCACAAAATATTTTTGATAACGTAAATAAGGTGCAGAATAATTTAACTTCTGTAATTATGGCTAAGCTACATAACGTCAATTTTTATTTTATTTTTTATTTTTTGCATATTAGGCTAGTTGCCACAAATGCAGCCAAAGCTGAGGTTGCTAAAAACATAGTCATAGTATTCTATTCAAACTAGGATCTCTCCCTAAAAGATTATTTAGCAAGCTGATATATTGTTGCTCACATCCTATAAAATTGAAGGTTATGCAGTATTTGCACACTTGTTAAGGATGCTGCTTTACAGGATAAGGGAACTGAGGAATGATGAGAAGAAAAAGTGGTGTGTACAAGGGATACAAGTAAGTGAATGCAATAGCCACATAAGGTATAAGTATAGTTTCTTGTGCTGTTATATTACACTAATATACTTCTTAGAGTAATATTATTCATGCTCAGTTTGAAGTAATAGCAGTAATAATTTAATTGAGAAAACTCTCAGGCTATGTTTTTCTTTCCATGACTTATCCCTTGTAGTAGAAATCTACAGGGATCACATTGCCAGTAGCATTTGTTTTCAATTGTTCAGCGTAGTGATGTCAGGAAGCAGAAAATCACCTAAGAGAATAGTAGTGTTAAGCACACAATGAATGTAAATAGCATCTTTATGTGGCCAGATTTATAATACCGCTGCACAAAATCAAAGAAAAAGAAGAAGAAAAGGTAACCCAACTCGGCACATAGAAAAGGTAGCCATACTTAAATATCCAAACACATAGAAACTCAGAATTTAGATTTGGAAACACATGCAAGGAAATATAAATAAATTTATTGGGTGGGTGATTATGATATGCACACAGGACCTTTTCTCACTGCTGAGTTAAAATGCTATCCACCCTCTCTTGAGTCAGCAGAAAACTATACCAACATGACACTTGTTATTCCCATTGCTGATTCTGTCCTGCCTTCATTGCCTTTGTTCCCAATCATTGTCAGTCCCTCACCTCCAGGGGTGGTATTCACTTACCTTCCCTACCGGTTCACAAATGTGAGTGCGCCCACCTCCACATATGCACACAACCTCCCATGCATGTGCTTTTCACACACATGCGGCTTCCACGCATGCGCCCAGCCTCGAAAACGTGGCTAAATAGGACGGCATTACATCCGGGCGGGTGGGCGGGTGGGTGGGGTGGGGTGGGGTGGGCCCACCCCACCCACAGTCGACAGTCGCCACTACCAGTTCGCCCGAACCGGTCCGAACCGGCAGAATACCACCTCTGCTCACCTCCCTCCATATTAACATGTGGCAAACCAAAGATAATATTTTATTTTTTAATATTTCATCAAAGTAGAAGGTATCAGAGAATCTGTGTAAATGTTAATGTTGTCATTAATTGCTGTTCAGATAGTATTTAATATAGGCCAAGAATGTTAGTCAGCAGAGGCCAGGAGATGTGCCTTCTTTGCCATAGCCCCTGGAAAGTCCTCTGGAACTTTCTCCCTTCAGAGATTAGGATGACCCCCAACACTGTTGGCTTTCATAAGGCTTTGAAGATCTGACTATGGGCCTAGGCCTAAGGTTCTGATGGTGTGAAATGCACTGTTACTGGTTATGTTGACACTGGTGGATTATAATATCTCTTGGCTACTATTTGTATTTAATTTTTTTGTATTGTTTTAACTGTTTTAATGGTAATTGTAATTATGATTATTTTCCACCCAGAATTACTGATTTGAAATAGGCAGCTATACAAATTGAATGAATGAATGAATGAATGAATGAATGAATGAATGAATGAATATCCCCTTTAATAGCTTGCTTCATATTTGTAAGTGAGAACAGCTTATAGATATTTAGATTTTCTGTGACTAAAAGATGAAATAAAGTTTAAGGTGATTCACCAAATTGAAATGTAGCCAGCAACCACATTTGGGATTCCATAAAGTATGGCCATTGTTGGCTTCTGTTTGGCTATAATACATATCTGGTGAACTAAATTTGCTATAGTATTTAAGCTGGAATATGGCCATTTCCAGGGGTGGGTTCTAACTTACCTCGCTGCCGGTTCGCTTCTTCCCGCACCGCGTGGCTGTGCCTTGTGGGCGTGCACACGCGAAGCACGCACGCGCATGCGCAGTGAAAAAAAATAATTTTTTTAAAGCCGAAAACAAGATGGCGACGCATGCGCAGTGCTGGAAACTCGGTTTCTGTGCATGCGTAGAAGAATTTTTTTTTTAAAAAAAAATTCAAAATAAATAAATTTTATAAAAAGATGGCGGCGTCCATGGACCGGCACCGACCGAACCGGATCCGTGATGTCATCATGACATCACCAGCGGGTCGCTACTGGTTCGGGCGAACCGGTCCGAACCGGGAGGAACCCACGTCTGGCCATTTCCATGCTTAAATTCTCAAATAAGAATGATTGAAATAGTATTAGTATAACACTATCCACTTCCTTAACACACCAAATTGTTTAATAAGCTCTAGTAATTAACTTTATATATGCATGAGAGCTACCTATCATGTGTAAATGAGTGAATTGGCTATGTATGTGCATATAATTATATTTCTTTTTATATTTCTTTTATGCACGCCTTCCAGTTTCAGTTAATAGCAGCTGATCTTGTTCTTCAGTTGTGCTTTTGTCTCCTGGTTCCATTGTTGCTTAAAGCAACATTAATGGCTAAAAGCATGATTTCTCAAGAGTCTTTTATTATGAGATTCTCATTTAGTGTGCATTCTCTTTAATAACCACCTTTGCTAAAACAATTTTTTCAAAGTTGTTAACTTCTTGAAAAACTGTAATTTACATAATAATGTTAAAATGTGTAGTATATTAAAAATCAAGGACAATGTTGATAAAATGTGATATCCCAACAGCGGTACAAATGCTGAATTCAGATGAAGTCCATATTTATCTAAATTTTATCATGCAGTCTTATTTCAACAAAAGTATACATCACAGAAAGTTTTCTATAAATGCAAGGAGCCCTCTCAAAGTATTGTAATGGTGTGTGGGAGTGACCTTGGGAGGCCGAGAAAAGAACTGTAACCAGGGAAATGGTCAGATAAGAAGCAACTTAGCCTGCAGCATGAATGTGGGTGTGGTAAATGTCTCAGAAGGGATCCTACCTAGTTTCCTGATATATGGAGTCTTCAATGAATGTAACAATGACCTTGGGAAAAGGAGGGAAGAGATGGAAACAATCACACAAGAGAGGCAGGAAGGTCCAGTGGTGTAACAGTCAGAGAAAATTATGTGAAGAATAGAATAGAATAGAAGAATAGAATAGAATAGAATAGAATAGAATAGAATAGAATAGAATAGAATAGAATAGAATAGAATAGAATAGAATAGAATAGAATAGAATAGAATAGAATAGAATAGAATAGAATAGAATAGAATAGAATAGAATAGGACCTTGGAGGTCTTCTAGTTCAGCCACCTGCTGAAGCAGGAGAACCTATACCATTTCAGGTAGGTGACTGTCTAGTCTCTTCTTGTCCTCACTGTTAGGAAGTTTCTCTTTAATTCCAGGTTGCTTCTGTCTTTGATTAGTTTCCAACCATTGTTTCTTGTCCTGCCCTCTGGTGCTTTGGAGAATAATTTAGCCCCCTCTTCTTTGTAGCTGCCCCTGTTAAAGTACTCTTAAAATAAAGTAGATTTAGCTCATCTCAGAGGTGGGTTCCTTTCTTTAGAACCATTAGTAAACCGGCGATGATGTCACAGAACCGATTCTTTCAGTGTCTCCGTGGGTGCCGCCATCTTGGTTTTTGCTTCTGTGCATGCGCAGAAGCGAATGTTTGCTTCTGCGCATGCGCAGAAGCTATTTTTTTATTGCTGCAGGAGCACGCACAACGCAACCCTGAGCGAACCGGCAGCAAAAGGATCCATAACCCACCCCTGGCTCATCTAGTTATGTTTCTCGTTCGGTTTACCCAGGATGTCCGACACTTGGGCTGTAAAAGTAATGGGGTAGAAATGTACTTTCAGACTTGCAACAATTTGTTGATGCAAATTGTATGGGCAAATTGTGAAATAGGAGTCTTCAACCTTGGCAACTTTAAGATTGTGGACTTCAACTGGTCCACAGTTGGCTGAAGAATTCTAGGAGTTGATCTCCACATGTCTTAAAGTTGCCAAGATTGGACACCCTTGTAAAAGACTTTTGGCAAGATTTGGTGTGTTGATTTGAGTTGGTATCAGCTGAGTTAGTGTTGAAAGCCTATAACTCTGTCTAAAACTAATTTCCTTCCACTGGATTTATTTCACTGAAGGAAATTAACTCATAAATACCTTTGCATATCAGGCTGCTCAAACTATTGCTGCATTTCCACAATGGTGTTAATTGTACCAATGCAAGAGTAAAAATAGGGCCCACTTTCATCACTGACAAGCACTTGAAAACCTGAAACAAACTGAATTCCTGAAAAAAAAAATCCACCACAAATGTTCGGGAAACCTATCCGGTCTATTCACATTTATTCTGAATCACAGTGGTTGAGGTTTGCCTACTTTTATATGGGACATTCTCCCAATTCTTGATTTGACCAAAATGACCTATTCACTCTATTAGTAATACAAATACCAGTCATGTGTTTATTATTCATGGTTTTCTTTTTAAATTTGAAACTATAATGCCAAAGTAATGAGAACATTTTTAATATGCTTTTTCTCCATTCATTTATTAATAAATAACAAATAAAAATATGATTGTATTGAAAACACATTTCTAGGCTTAGGTGGTGTTAAGATATTTATTTCTCTATGTGTTTTCCCATATTTAATGAAGTTGCTATTGATTAAATCTTTGGGCAAATCTGCATTTGTGTTATTACTGAAGTGTATATGCATGCCATTTTCTCTATGACTTATGAGCTGTAATTCAATCATCCTCTTTAGCAGGGGTGGGTTCTAACTTACCTCGCCGCCGGTTCGCTTCCTCCCGTGCAGCGTGGCTGTGTGCGCAGTGCATGCCATGTGGCTGCGCATGCATTGCATGCGCGCGCATTGCATGCCATGTGACTATGTCACGCGGGCGCACGCGTGCATGCGCAGTGCCAAAAATTCGCAAAAAATTCCCCAAAAAAGCCAAAAACAAGATGGTGGTGCATGCGCAGTGCTGGGGACTCAGCTTCTGTGCATGCACAGAAGAAAAAAAAATAGCAAAAAATTCCAAAAAAAATCCCCCCCCCAAATCCAAAAAAATGGCAGCGTCCACAGACCGGCACCGACAGAACCAGCTCCGTGATGTCACCAGGGGTTTACTTCTGGTTCTATAGAACCGGTGCGAACCGGGAGGAACCCACCTCTTCTCCTTAGTCAACATTTTGCATCAAACTAATGTGTTGGATATTAAAAAAAGAAAAAAAATATCCTATGAGCTTCACATCTATCTAACTATGTTATAGAAGAATGAATCCTAAGCATAATTTTAAATATGTTGATTGCAGCCAGATGAAGGTAGGGAGGGGATTCCTATCATATACAGTAAGAGTGGAGTTTGATAGGAGTAAAGGCAGGGCCAGGCTGAATCAATACTGGCCAACACAATATACTGTAAATGTTTTTTAAAATGGGCCAGTTGACACTAATACTATGCCTGAATGTTATAACTTTGACACTCTAAAGATTGGTTTTTTTCATTTCATTTCATTATTTCATTTCATTTCATTTCATTTCATTTCATTTCATTATTTCATTATTTCATTTCATTTCATTTCTTTTCATTATTTCATTTCATTTCATTTCATTATTTCATTTCATTATTTCATTTTATAAATTCTAAAGATGTTTCATTTTATTATTTTATTCATTTGTTGAATCGTAGGTCTATGGTTATTCGGGTTTTCTCCCGCATAAAGTTGGAGATGTTGTTTCGAGGAAGTCTTTATTTTATTTTATTTTATTTTATTTTATTATTTTATTTTATTTTATTATTTTATTATTTTATTTTATTTTATTATTTTATTTTATTTTATTTTATTTTATTTTATTATTTTATTTTATTTTAATTTGCTTGGCTCCTGCCCCCTCCCCACCCCTCAGGTTTCTTATGCTACACAAAAGTTATTTTCCTTATTTTACATTATGCCCAAGATCATATTTAACATATTTGGAGACCTAAAGGCCATAGTGAATGAACTGATAATGAACTGATAATGCACAATATGAACAGGCATATCATGTAAGAAGAAATAGCTGAGTGAACAATGTAGACAGAAGAGGAATGTTAGTGTTTCCACCATGTTTAATGGGGTAACCTTCATTTTACAAACTTCTTTCTTTGATTAAATTTTCATGGTTTCTTCTTCAAAATGGTAGAAAACCAGTTCTTCTGGCTGAATTAAGTTTCAGGGAGTGCAAAAATGTGTTTTTATATGAGGTTCTGACATTTACTATTTATTTCCAGTAGACTTGAAAACTATTATTTTTGTGATAAACATTATTTTATTTTTATTCTTAGTAGGGATTCCTATCCAAAATTAATATTGGGGCAAATCTCATTTTTATATAAGCTATTGATCAATATATTGTTTTATTTTCTTAAAAATAAATGATTATATGCAAGACAGTCTCACATAAAGCATGTATTTTAATATATACCCTCACGTCTTTTGTTTAGGGGCCATGTACTGTATATACTGTAAAAAAATATTTATTTTCTCCATATATGGAAACCTGTGCTCCATGACTTTTTGAAGGAAGTCAGCATAGAGGGACTCATGGGTTGTGTGATTTCCTGTTAGTCAACACTCCTGTGTTGCTTTTGTTTTGAAAGGCTTATTCTGCAGAGATTTTATATATATAGGAGTTTTACATCACAAGCAAAGCATTTACATTTATCCTTTTTACTGAACATAAAGCTAAAAAGACTCAATAAAGCAAAATTTACACAAGTAGACATGATAAGATTGAATTTGCAATTGATTTGAAGCTTAATTTTTTACTTGGTGCTATTCCCCACAGCCAATGACATCTAGACAAGGGCTGCCTCACCTGGAAATCTTGCTTCCAATTTTCTTAAAAATTTGTTTTCTTGTCATTTTCAAGAATCTGGAGAATTATTTGAATGCTTGTAGTAGTGTTTTGAGACCTACCTTTTTGTGAAATGGCCTTAGAAAATTTGCCATTTTTCCCCAAAAACTTTCAAAGACAAATTGAAATCAATGTCCTCACCACTAATGTCAAAATAACGAATCACAAGAAGAAAACACAATAAATTGCTAACAATTCTATGAAGACTTTTTGAAATCAGAATACAAGTTGATCAGAAATTTCCTCCAAGAGGAAAATGAGCAGTCTGCCAGCTCCCTGGATTATCAGTTTTGCAAAGTGTTATAAAAGGATCTTTGTTGCAGTTTCAATCACACCAGCTCAAAGGAAATGACTCCCTGTCTCATTACTCTAGTACTGCTGCTCTTGTGGGATTATGGTGATTCAGAGTTGCTTTGAAATTATATAGCATCCATACATGGATATATCCTGTGTGAATGTTGATCTTTTGTTAATCCTAGCTCCATTGTTCTGCAGCCTCGTCAGCTCTTCAAAGTAGTCCAGACTGGAAACCCAAACTATGAGTACTAATATTACCTTTGTTGTAAGGTTACAGTATCTTGCAATTCTGAAAGAACTTCCTCCCTCCCCTTTTCCATAAGACAACAACTAATTACAACATGGGTTTTTAAGAGATAATCAGGAAAATTTAAACACAGCCAATTTTAGTGTAGTACACAGATCTTCATAGAACTAAATGCCAGAATAAATACTGGTACTACAAAGCGTTACAAACAAACTTTAACCTGTAAACCTTGGAGCTGAATAGGACTTTAAAAATCTATGTTCAACAACAGCCATCGGGGACAGTTTGCAAATGATTGCAAATTAATACCTTTTTAGAATAGAATAGAATAGAATAGAATAGAATAGAATAGAATAGAATAGAATAGAATAGAATAGAATAGAATAGAATAGAATAGAATAGAATTTTATTGGCCAAGTGTGATTGGACACACAAGGAATTTGTCTTTGGTGCATATGCTCTCAGTGTACATAAAAGAAAAGATACGTTCGTCAAGAATCATAAGGTAAAACACTTAATGATAGTCCGGGTACAAATAAGCAATCAAATCATATTAGGAAACAGTCAATATAAATCGTAAGGATACAAGCAAGAAAGTTACAGTCATACACTCATTAGTGGGAGGAGATGGGTGATAGGAACGATGGGAAAATTAATAGTAGTGCAGACTTAGTAAATAGTTTGACAGTGTTGAGGGAATTATTTGTTTAGCAGAGTGATGGCGTTTGGGGAAAAACTGTTCTTGTGTCTAGTTGTTCTGGTGTGCAGTGCTCTATAGTGTCGTTTTGAGGGTAGGAGTTGAAACAGTTTATGTCCAGGATGTGAGGGTGTGAGGGGTCTGTAAATATTTTCACAGCCCTCTTTTTGATTCGTGCAGTATACAGGTCCTCAATGGAAGGCAGGTTGGTAGCAATTGTTTTTTCTGCAGTTCTAATTATCCTCTGAAGTCTGTGTTTGTCTTGTTTGGTTGCAGAACCAAACCAGACAGTTATAGAGGTGCAGATGACACTCAATAATTCCTCTGTAGAACTGTATCAGCAGCTCCTTGGGCAGTTTGAGCTTCCTGAGTTGGCACAGAAAGAACATTCTTTGTTGTGCTTTTTTGATGATGTTTTTAATGATGGGGTGTCCATTTTAAGTCTTGAGATATGATAGAACCTAGACACTTGAAGGACTCTACTGTTGATACTGTGTTATCTAGTATTGTAAGAGGTGGTAGTATAAACTCTTATACCTAAACCACATGTTCAAAGCAAACATACATTTTTCTTTGAAGCATTTATTATAATTGCCCTGTT
>QLTV01000376.1:1820966-1836257 GCA_003457575.1 Thermophis baileyi
GGCTTCAGCGTCCATAATTTGGTCAGCTAGAGTTCATAATGCCTTGTTTACACAGGCTTGTGGTGGGACATACACAGCAATTAGTAGAAATGAGGAGGACTCACGTGGAGAGTAAAATGGTTTACAGTTGATAAGTAAAGACTCTAAGTTTTCATCACAGAATTTGTATATTATAGTTATATCCTGAGACCAGCTGTTGTTGATATATAAGCATAAGCCTCCTCCCTTCTTTTTACCAGATGTTTGTGCAATTTTTCTGATTGTTGAATATGAAACCCTGGGATATGCAGGCTGCTATCATCAATTGATTCATTTAACCAGGTTTCAGAGAAGCATAGGGCTGCTGAATTGTAAAAATCAGAATTGTATCTGTTTAAAAGGAGTATTTCATCCATCTTATTAGCAAGTGAACATAAGTTGGTTAGGAAGATTGAAGGCAGGGGGGGTGTTACCATTACGGCAATGTGCTTTTCCTATAATTCTTGTTGAGTATTTACTATGCCATATTTTTATAGGTTCATTCAGACTCCATTGGTAAGTTAATGAAAATTTTAGTTATTAAAAAAAAACATTAGCAGTCTTAACAGACTTTGAGTGTTGAGACTGCAGGTAAACCTATCATGTTATGGTATAGTTAACCAAAAATATTATAGCAAGAATCTATTAAAAAGGACAAGGTTCCTGATACTGATCATAGTCTGATTTCAGGAAGGAAGAATATTTCAGAAAGCAAGGAAAATTCAACATAATTCTATATAGTAGGATAATATTTAAAAACAGAGGATTCCTTAGTTGGAAAGATATAACTTTTTTAGATTTCAACCTTACGAACTCTCTTTGGAAACAAGCTCTAACAGGCTCAGTGAGATTTACTTCTGAGTAAATATTAATCAAATCTATCTGAGAAACTGCAGGTCTAGGAAACACATATATGGGAAGAACAACTGACCTCATTTGATTTAATTGTTGATAAAATATGAATGAAAACATACAGAAACAGCAGTATCTGATTTCAAGGTATTCAGCCATCAGAAGCCAATGGCCAATACTCACATAGTTTATATTAACAAGCATTCCTGCTTGATCCTAGTTTCAATTATCAACTAACCTTAATTTATATGCATTTATTGGCTTCTCTCACAGTGTCTTCTCAAAATTTCCTTAATGTTTTCTCTGCTATGGTTTTGGAAAAAGTACTATATATGTAATTACTAAATATGTCACTGATGTCATTTGCTATAGATGGCCCTGGCGGCCATGATCATGTCTATTAGAGTTTCTATTGGTAATGCTACAGTATGTTTGGTACAGTCAAAAGGGATTGTGTGGAGGGAAAAAAAAGTGGCTGGCTTTTGAGCCAGACTGAATAATGGGAATTAAAAATCAAAGCTGGGATCTAATGTATCCTCTCTTAGATTGTGTTTTAACAACATTATTATTAATATGCCAAATGACCGAAGGAGAAAGGAAATATAGTTGGATCATGATATTTAAAAGGAATGCATAGTGGGAAAATGGCTTAACAAAATAAGAAACTATTGGAAACTAATATACTATACATACTTTGAGCAGAAAAGTTGGGAAATTCTTCTTCTTCTTCTTCTTCTTCTTCTTCTTCTTCTTCTTCTTCTTCTTCTTCTACTACTACTACTACTAGTAGTAGTAGTAGTAGTAGTAGTGTTAAAATCTCATATACAAAAATGTTTTGCCTGCTGCAGACATATTCAATGTTGAAATATTCTTGCTATGATCATGGCATGGGCACATAAATTTCCAAAAATAACTATCAACCACCAAGCAGTATATTAACCATATTTCAGCCTCACGTTGTACTGTAGATTAGAACAAGACATTCTCTCCACATTAAGACTAATATTACCTATATTAAAAATGACTATAGAAACAAAATTTTGCTAATTTGAATTAAGAATATTTCTGTCTGAGATAATTTCACATTCTTTCTACATTGTTTGGGTTTAAGCAATGTTTCCCTCCTTCTCTTGTTGTTTTGCTAATGGTTCTCCCCTCTCTCTGTCACTTATTTACAAGGAAAAGGAGGAATAATATATGTTTCCTATCTATTCTAAACTAATCCAATAAGGCTATTATATGATAATATTAGCTTATGAAGGAACATGTTTAATATATAAATAATTGCTTTCAGACAAGATAGAATTCAGACCCAGTTTCCATCTTGATTACATGTCAATCTTGGTTGAATTTTATGCACATAAAAACAATTATGTTCTGTATAATACTAGCAACATAAATATATTCTTGCATAAATTCATATTTAAAGCAATCCTGAGAACACAATTTGGGCTTTGCTTTATTGGACATGGATTAGGGTAATGAATGCATGTAATGCCTATAGCATTTGGCCAACTCTACACTTAAAGTAAGAGGAATGTATAAAAATGTTCTTATGGGATGCCAAAAACCTTTTACTGCTTAAAGGAAATATGTTATTACGAAACACCAGGCATGTATTTCTAGATGACATAATGAGGAGCTGTAATGGTACATAACTACATGGCAACATCTTGTAGCTGTTTAAGCCCTAGGATTGTGGGCAGAGCTAAATTGCATGAATATCTACTGGGATTGTTCTGCTAGGCAACTGTAAAACACTAACATTTTTCATAATGCCACTGACCATGATAATGTCAGAAGCTTGGATTATTGTGAGAAATTTAAAATAATGGGTCATAAGTATCCATCATTGCCCCTTTGGAAAACCTGTGATTATAGAGAGGCTTGTTTTTTATAAGTAAAATATACTATTTTTCAAAGAGTGAAGTGTTCATTTCTGTACCACAAGTTATTCTGTAATGGATTTTCAGTCCTAAATCATCTAACAGATTTCCTGTTAGGTACACATAAAGCACTAGGTTAAAATGCTTGGATACCTGAGCTCATAAGCTGCTTTCTTGTCCCTCACCACAACCTTACACTTCATCCAAATTAAATAGTTTACTATGTTACCCCAAACAGATCCGCCTTAATACTTTTCAGGTGTATTGGAATCTATGGAGGATTTGACCACTCTATCCAGCCTCCAAATGGTCAGCCCAGAAAGTGGAAAGGATGTTCTATTTGTGTTTACTTGAGAAAAAGCATCATTTTCTGCCAGATCAAGAAGTATACTATTGACTCATATTTAGCTCAAATCCTGTTTACATATACTAATGTCAAGTACCTTATATTTGTGCTTTTTATTTTTCATACATTTTATATTATATTCCCTATTATTTCATCACAATCATACCAGCCCTATCAGGGGTGGGTTCTAACTTACCTCACTGCTGATTCGCTTCCTCCCACACTGAAAAATCCAAAAAAAATCCCCCCTCCCCAAAAAAAGCTGAAAACAACATGGCGACGCATGCGCAGTGCCAGAAACTTGGCTTCTGTGCATGCACAGAGGACAAAAAACCCGGGAAAAAAATCCCCCAAAAAATATTCCAAAAAAAAAGATGGCGGCGCCCACGGACCGGTTCCGTGATGTCATCGTGACCTCACCAGCAGGTCACTACCGGTTTGGGCGAACTGGTCTGAACCCGGAGGAACCCACCTCTGAGCCCTATGTCAAATCCTGTCTAGATTTTTTTTAAAAAAACTCTTTCTGTCTTACAAAATATTAGCCACCCATCCTAACTTTATGTCTAAGAACTTGAGAAGTTTCCCTTCAATACCCCCCCCAACTCCCTCATTCATGTCACTAATAAAAATAAAAAACCCCTATGGTCCTCCAGTTGATACTTTTCTCTAATATGAAGTATTAACCATTAAAGATTATTCTTGTGCTCATTCATCAAACTATATCATCTATATAGTTTCTCGTTCCCCTTCAAAAATTCAGGAGTACCAATTTTGAAGCTACTGTAGGTATTTTGGTAGAAGCTAGGTAACCAATCTATCCTGAACCCCAAATTAACATGGCCCTGGAGGGCGAAACAGAATTACTAGAACCTGTGAGAACCAGTTTGGTGTAGTGGTTAAGGCACTAGGTTAGAAAGTGGTAAACCATGAGTTCTAGTCCCACCTTAGCCATTAAAGCCAGCTGGGTTACCTTCAACCTGTCACTCTCTCTCAGCCCAACTCACCTAACAAGGTTATTGTTGTGGGGAAAATAAGAGGCGGAAGGTATGATGGATATTCTCTACTTTGAATAATTTGTAAAAATAATAAAAGCTGTATACAAATAAATAAATAAATTCTTGAAGGCCTAAAGCAGCTGAAATGACCAATTGGATACAGGTTCCTGATCATGTTACCACTAGCATTGTGGAAGAAGCATCTTAAAATCTAAGAAGCGATACTACTATTACTGTTGGAAGAAGAGATATAAGACTATTCTGTTATCACATTATCTAACTCAGGGCTGTCAAACTCATGACCCACGGGCCAGATGTGTCACGCGCTGGCCATGCCCACGCCCGGTTTAACGAAAGGGAAAAAAGTCCCGATACGTCACGTGACGCCGCTGTGACAAAGTGAGTTTGACACCCTGATCTAACTCTAACTTTAAGCTGCCTTCATTTGTCTATGTCAGCATTTATATATATTATTCTTTACTTTAAAATGTTTACTCCTAAATGCTGATGCATGTGTCTTTTATCCTTAATTTCAGCTTTGCAGAATGTGCATCATTTTATACAGAATATTCTGTATTAATCATAATTCTGCACTCTTTTTAGTCTAAATATTCCAACTTACTTTTTCCTTTTATAAACAAGATTTCTAAATACATATTTTTTTTAAAAAAGCATCTTACCCAAAATTGATTTGCTTGATTTTTTTCAGCAGAGCATATTGGTAGACTTCATCCACTGCTGTTCACCTGTGCCATCGTTTAGTCACATTTTACAGATTCTTCCATTTCACTCTCACTGAAATAAATGATATAGTTCCTCTACTTCCTTAGATAAAAATGGCTAATCTTTCCCTGTTGATAATTGGGTTGCAATGACATACGAATAGAGTCCTTCTTTTTCTGTGATACTGGAAGGAAAATAAAATTTAAAAACCCCTTCATATTCCTTTTATATCTGTGACCCAATAATTGCAAAATTATGTTATGGAAAAAACAGACAAAAATTCCAGTGAACCAGTCTAAAAGTAAATCTATGGGCTATACTTCTAATACCATGCCTTCACAATAAACTTCCTGAAATGAAGGGACATCGTTTTAAAACCAGATACTTTAGTTCAGAAATCCTTTTTTTGTTTTTACAATAGTAAAAATAATTATTGTCTGAGTGTAGAGCAGTCTGTGAATTTGAAGAAGTTTTGAACAGGCATAAAACTAATTCTGAAATAAGTAGTATAACTACAAATGGCTGGCTACAATTTACATTAGGTGTCAATTTTAAAAAAAAATCTGTTACAGATTTTGTTTGATGCCTTGATGCCAGTTGTGTATTAATGCCTACAATTAGAATAGTTTGCACAGTTTTACAAGCTAATTTATTGTTTGTTTTTTGCCTCCATGAATAGTACAACCTGAATATTCAACACTTATTATGGAATGGTAAATCAAAAAGTTGCTCCTTGCTGTTCACAGTTGGCTGCCTTTCATCTTCCTAATTGGTTGATCATTGTCTTCTAACTAAACTCTGAGCATTTCAAATGTGTGTTAGTGAGATGAACAATGTTTAAGACAAGCTCTAAAATGACTTTCAAAAACAAATCATATTGCCTTGTTTAAAATGCAGCTTAAAACACATTTTTAAAACAAAAATAGACTCTGGGCTCGTCGACTGGAAGATTGTCAATTCAAGACCCAAGTACCGCATGACAGGTTATGATCCCATTCTTGCCCCAGCTCCTGACAATATAGCAGTTCAAAAGCATGCAAATGCAAGTAGATCAATAGGTACCACTTCAGTGGGAAGATAACAGCGTTCTGTGTGCCTCTATATATAGTCATGCTGGCCACATAACTACAGAAGTTCCTTCAGACAATGCTGGCTCCCTTGGCTAGAAAATGGAGATTAGCACCACCCTCTGCAGTCAGACAGGACTAGACAGCGGAAACATTTACCCTTGCTCTCATTATTTATTTTCATGTGATCTTCCCTAGTTTTATGCAAAGTTTTACTTGTGGCTTGCCTTTCTCCCTTCCCCACATCCAGATCCTACTAGAAGATGTACTAGTTCAGTGAAATGTTTAAATATTATTCACTACCTCATTTAATAGCTAGTTAAAAAATCTGCATACTGAAGGATCACATTCACATTTGCCTTACTGAATAGGTGGTAATTTAGAAATTCTACCTGCAGAGGCTAGATCCAGCTATATGATGTTACTATGTACTGTACCTGCTGAAAATAGGTTGAAATTGTACCTTTATTGAGTTTAGTTCAGAGTGCTAGAGGTAAAGGAAATATACTGAATATATTATAATGTAGAGACTCAGTAATAGGACATTAAAGCAATATATGAGGAAAGCCTATGCAATAACTGGAAGAGGGAAAAGTAATACAAATCATAGTGCATTAAATGGGATATACAGATTGTTGCAATTTATAAGTCCAACAATAAATTTTAAAAATAAATGAAATATTTCTAATAAAATATGCATACTTTGAAATCTTAAAATCATCCTCCTAAACTTCCTCCAGCACAATGCAATTAAAACTTATTGCATTCCCAGCTTAAATATAAATTTTATATTTAAGAAAGAAACTGGTGGGAGTGGGCAGAGCTATAAGATTTTATTCTACAAAATAGTAGCAATTCTACAATTGATAAGAAAGCAGTACATATCAGGCTCATGAATAAAACATGATTTACAAAAGCCAAATGTTAACATATTTTACAGAGCAAAGTCCAAGTCCTCCAAGTGACCTAGGCCAGGTTCAGAAAGTGAGAAGGAACATACTCAAAGCAAGGAATCTCTTATCTTTAGAGCAAGTAGGAAGCTAAACTGAGATCCCAAAAGTTTCTAAACAGGTAAACCAAATAAAAATACATTATAAAGGCAGAAGTAATAATGTGAGCTGTAATACTGATTCGATGTTTCACACAAATTTTCTTCTTTTTGACTGATTTTTTCATACTTCTCATTTTTCTCCTAAAAATTGACTTGGCTTGTCCAGTGATAGGTGGAGACCGAAACCTGTAATCTTCAATTGTCTATGAAGACTATAATGTTTCCATCTTATCAGGAAATATAAGTCCATAAAATTTGGAGCTGGGGGTAGAGAAGACTTTTTCATAGTGGTCCATTGTGTTAGCCCATTTTTCAACTTTATTAGGACTTATCTCACTTTTTCTTATCCCAGAATCCAGCCAGATGTTTGCCATCCTTAAAGCCAAATAGTCTTTGTAAATCAAGCCATAAAGTGGCCTTTTCTTTGGGTGAAAATTTTCCATTTCACTCTAGTCCTCTGTACCTGGTATATCTCTCATATAAATAAGTACCAGATTATTCCAGCAAAGTAATCATCAAATTCATTCCCATGTCTGTACAACTGAGGCTCTGCATTGCATACATTCTCTTTACAAAAGAAAAAAATAAAAATTAAATTAATATAGAAGTCACAGATAGCATGACTGGTTCTGAATTAATTCTATCCAACGGCAACTTATTCCCTTCCAAAACATCATTGAAAGTTTGATGCATAACGGGAATTGTCTTGGAGAGTTTTTCAGATCTATAGTCCAGAAGCTACACTGAATCGTATCACTTCTTGCATGACCTTAAAAGCAGGGGTGGGCTGCTGGGGGTTTGCAGGGGTTCAGGAGAACCTCTAACTAAGATTCTGTGCAGTTTGGAGAACCCCAAATCCCACTCCTGGCTGGCCCCGCCCACCCGACCCCGCCCCTCCCAGGAGTCCCTACGCAGCCCGTTTTGGATGCAAGTAAGTGCAGGGCATGCGCGGAGGCTCAGGGAGGGTGAAAAAAGGGCCTCCGGAGCCTGGGGAGGCCGTTTTCGCCCTCCCGGAGGCTTGAGGAAGCCGCTGGAGCCCTGGGTGGGCAAAAACGCCCCCCTGCCGTGGTGCAGGAGGCTGACTAGGCCACGCCCACCAAGGCCATGCCCACCAAGCAACCGGGCAGAGAACCCCTTGCTAAATTTTTTGAAGCCCACCCCTGCTTAAAAGCCTCCCAAAATTGTGGTTTCTTTTCTTGTTGCTTTTTTTTTAAAAAACAGGAATCTTGTAAAACATTTTTTATTCTGTTTATCTGCTTAAAGCTTGAAAGCAGTGTTACAGTTTTTATAACACAGAAGTAAATAAATAATGGATCTTTTTAGGGTTTTATATTGAACTCCAGACTGCTAGATGTCTATTGAAATCTTAGGTTCTTATGTTATTTCAACAAAATAAGTATCCTCTATGTTATGTCCAGGCTACCCTTTGGTCCGCAACTGATGCAGACGCTGCTGAGCCCTGATTGGCTGGGACGAATCCAGCGCGAGTATATAAAGCGCTGTCAGAGGTGCTGACAGCCGCCACTCCTATTAGCCGAGCGAGCCGCGCTAGCTGTCAGACTGGTGCTTAATGTTAGCTGTTACTGTTAGCGAAAATAAACCTGTTAGCCATTAACAAACGTCTCGCCTCAGTCTGTAAGCCTTCCAGGACTTAACAGCTGGCGACGAAGATGGGATTCTCATCCCGACCTGAGGCGTAGACAAGAGAGCTGACGAAAACCAGTCACAGAGCTGAGCTGTCACTACAAAGAGCTGAAGCCATTGTCAAAGAATCAGCTGAATCCCCTTTCTGTGGAGAATGGCAGCCTTACCCGTTTTTGCCACTTTTAATCTCTCAGCCGAATCCTGGGATACCTACCTAGAAAAATTCGAATTCTTTCTAATGGCTAACGAATTCACCGGCATTTCAAACGATAGGAAAAAAGCCCTTTTCTTATCTAACTGTGGAAACGAGGTTTTCGAAACAGCTAAGAATCTACTGGCTCCTCAGAAAGTGCATACTGTGCCTTGGGATGTAATTTCTGACAGTTTGAGGAATCATTATTCCCCTGTTCCTTCAGTGATAGCCAGAAGGCATGCCTTCTATCACAGGAATCAAAAAGAGGGGGAAACTATAAATCAGTACATTTCTTCCCTCAGGGCAGCTGCCCTTTATTGTGAATTCGAACACCTCAACAATGCATTGAGAGACCGGCTTGTGTGTGGCATCAGAGATTTAAGATTACAATGCCACCTACTGACTAAAACTGTACTATCCCTACAATTGGCATTGGATGAAGCTAGAGCAGCTGAGCTATCTAATAGATCTGCCTCAGAAATACAACAAACCAATATTTCAAATTTTCCCACCAAAACGGAGGCTGTCCATTCAGAAACAGCAGACAAAATGGGAGACACAGCTGAAGAAGGCGAAGAAGAGGTCCACCGCCTCAAACTACCTGACAACAGGAAAGACAACAAAGAGTGGCAAGGGTGTGTAGAGCCCCACAGCCAAATTCAAGGCCCATAGCTAAACCCACAAATTTTAGAAAACCCTCCTTCAATTTTGCAAACAGGGGAGAGGACTGCTATACAATTAACAATGATAGCTACCCCCCTGAAACGATAATTGGCAATGCAATTAGTGATAGGAAGAAGAAATTTTTTGTTACTATCCGATTAGAAGGGTCTCCATGTAAAATGGAGGTGGACACTGGTTCCTCCATGTCCTTAATGTCCTGGCAGACAATAAAGAGATTGGTTCCACAAATTTCAAAAAACAAAATTAAACCAGCCCTTACTAAATTAAGGGATTACCAAGGCAGGCTCATTCCCATTCTGGGGACCTGCCCCTTCCATATTCAGTATGGAAACTTCTCTGGACATCTTCCACTCATTATCGTGGAAGACCCACTCCCTAGCCTTTTAGGCCTTGAATAGTTCCACTCCCTGGGCCTCTCCATCTCGGGAATCCACCACGTCCAAGAGCCCCTCCTGTCTGACCTCATCAAAGAGTTCAACACTGTTTTCACCTCAGGCCTGGGTAAGTACACTGGAAAACCCCTTTCCTTTAACTTAGATCCCCAGATAGCACCCATTCGCATTAAGCCCAGGCGAGTTCCTTTTGCCCTTAGAAAGAAGGTAGATGCCGCTTTAGATAAATTAATAGCACAGGTCATCCTCAAGGCAGTTGACCACTCTAAGTGGGAAACACCAATAGTCACCCCCATTAAGCCTGACGGATCAGTGAGGATATGTACAGACTATAAATGCACGCTCAATAAAGCCCTTCAAAATTCTGCCTACCCTGTACCGATAGTGTAGCATCTACTTCACTCCCTGGGACAGGGCAAAATTTTTGCAAAGTTAGACCTTACCCAGGCCTATCAGCAAATCCAAGTAGACGCTGCCACAGCAGAGGCACAAACTATAGTCACCCACAGAGGGGCATTTAGATGCCATAGTCTCCAATTTGGAGTAACTGTGGCCCCTGGGATTCCAATGTTTAATGGAGAGGTTACTCCAGGATATTCCTGGGGTAGTACCCTACTTCGATGACATCTTAGTATCTGCTGAAAACCTCTCACAATTAATTGAACGTTTATGAGCAGTATTACAGAAGTTTAAAAATGCAGGCCTCACTTTAAAACAAGATAAATGTAAACTTGGTGTTAAGGAAGTGGAATTATTGGGCTACAGGGTTGATGCCTCAGGCCTGCACCCAACCAATGCTAAAGTTAAGGCCATTCAGGAGGCCCCAGATCCAAGAAATAAAACAGAGCTGCAGGCATTTTTAGGCCTCATCAATTTTTATAGTATATATTTTCCCCACAAGGCATCATTAGCAGAGCCCTTACATAGGCTTCTAGATTCAAAAAAAAAACCTTGGCTGTGGGGATCTCACGAAGCTGCTGCCTTTAAAGCAGTTAAACAGTTGCTCACATCAGACAGCCTCCTCCTACAGTACAATGACCAAATTCCTCTAGTATTAACATGTGATGCCTCACCTTATGGAATAGGGGCTGTCCTAAGCCATAAGTTGCCAACAGGATTAGAGGCACCTATAGCTTACTTCTCACGAACCATGTCCCAAGCGGAATGGAATTATGGGCAAGTCGATAAGGAAGCATTGGCTCTAGTTACAGGGGTGAAAAGATTCCACGAATACTTGTATGGACGCCATTTTACCCTGGTCACTGACCACAAACCTTTGCTAGACATTTTAGCAGGGGATAGGCAAACACCACAAATACTATCCCCAAGAATGACAAGGTGGACGGTATTCCTGGCCGCATATAATTACACCTTAGAACATCGGCCAGGGCGACACCTTGCACATGCAGATGTCCTGAGCAGATGCCCACTACCAGTTCCAGTAGAAGACCCTGCACCTGCTAACACTGTGTTACTGATAGAGGAATTGCCAAGCCTCTTAACAGCAGCAGACGTGGCCAAACATACTACCAAAGACAAGGACATCTCCAGGGTTTCGGACTGGGTTAAGAGAGGCTGGCCCGCAGATTCCTTGGGAGCAGAGTTTAAACAATACAAAGCAAGGCAAAATGAACTGTCAACGATGAAAGGCTGTTTGCTCTGGGGACATAGGGTAATCATCCCTAGAACATTACGAAAACACATCCTGACAACTTTGCATGACAGCCACCCAGGAATCGTACATATGAAAGCTCTGGCCAGGAGTTACGCATGGTGGCCAAATTTAGACCAAGAAATTGGTGACTGGGTCTCTGGGTGTCAGCTATGTCAGGAATCAAGGGCAAATCCTTCTAAGGCTCCCCCCCCTACAGAATGGGACAAATCAAGAGGTCCCTGGTCTCGCCTCCACATAGACTTTGCAGGCCCTGTTCAGGGACAAATGTTTTTAATAGGGGTGGATGCCTATTCAAAATGGGTAGAGGTCAAGCTGATGCCCTCCACTACTTCAGAAGCAGTAATAAAAGCACTCCAAGCCTTGTTCACCACTCATGGCATACCAGACACGTTGGTTTCCGATAATGGATCCCAGCTAACCTCGGGCCCCTTTGAGTTATACCTGGCAGGATTGGGCATAAGGCACATCCTTACAGCCCCTTTTTATCCAGCGACAAATGGCCAGGCGAAAAGAGCTCTACACTCTGTAAAGGAGGCCCTGGCCAGATTAGGCCCCGGGGACTGGAACTCTAAAATTTCAAAATACCTTTTACTGCAGCATACCACTTCATGCCCAGAAACAAATCAGAGCCCTGCTGAACTATTAATGGGGCAGAGAATAAAAACAAACCTGGACAAACTGCATCCTAGTTATTCTCCAGACCTGCCAAGGGACTCCACATCAAAAATCCATACCTTCCAACCAGGGGACTCTGTATATGCCAGAAATTATTCAGGCCAACCCCTCTGGCTAGCTGGGACTATCATAGAACTTACAGGCCCCAGGTCATACACTCTAGAGTTGGAAGATGGAAGAATGTGGCGGCGCCACATTGACCAATTAAGGGGTCATTGGAGCCCTATGGCAAAATCAGACACAGCAGAAAATAGCCCACACCATCCAGCTAAAAGTTTACTTGCAGATGGGCCTATCGTAAATAATCCGGGAGAGGAGGCAGCAGGTGAGGACCGAAGCAGGAATGATTTACCCAGCACTGAGGACCTTGTTCCAGCATTGCAGGCGGTCAGAGATGCAGAAAAGCCTCCAGAAGCGATCACAGGAACATCTTCGGTGATTCCACCTAGTCCAGCCTTGGCAGAGAGCCTTCACAGGTCCGGGAGAGTCAGGAGAAGACCAGCCTACCTGCAAGACTACGAATGCGCCATCTAGTGATGGAGGAGTGTTGTGTCCAGGCTACCTTTCGGTGCGCAACTGATGCAGATGCTGCTGAGCCCTGATTGGCGCGAGTATATAAAGCGCTGTCAGAGGTGCTGACAGCCGCCACTCCTGTTAGCCGAGCGAGCCGCGCTAGCTGTCAGACTGGCGCTTAATGTTAGCTGTTACTGTTAGCGAAAATAAACCTGTTAGCCATTAACAAATGTCTCACCTCAGTCTGTAAGCCTTCCAGGACTCTATATTAGTTATACATTTATTTCTCCTTTTTTCTTTTTTTTCAATGACTTTTTAAGCCATTATTTCTCTTCTATTGGCTATTTTGCAAATTTTGCTCAGCAAGTATTCAATAAACTATTTCCTACTTTACAGTGCCTGACAATATAATTCGAGTCCTATAGATACAAAACCATGTATTTATAGCTCCTATCAATGGAAACACAGCAAAATTCTGCAAAACGTTGTCACATAGATAAGAGTTTAAAGCATATCCATTCAAAACTGACCTGATGGCAGGATAAAATGGAAATATGTCTGAGTTTACTTCAATAACAGGGTAGCTAGGAGGTATGTGTGAGTGTCCAGTAATTTATTTCTGTATGATCATTGCTTAGTTGTTTTAGGTCTCCTTACTTCCTACACTCAAATTCCAAGACAAGACAGTATGAGGCTTGGACACTTTTGAGCTCTAGAAAGAGAGCAGTCCATAAGTTAGTAGAAATGCTTAACAAACAAACAAACAAACAAACAAAAAATAAGAGCAACAATACCCTGCATCCCATTTCAATAATGTTAAAAAATGCTACCTACTTTTTTCTTTTTCACTTTTTATTTAGTGTGAATCTTGATACAGTATGTTTGCTTATATTTTCTTATCAAATAAGTGATATTTTGTAACGATTGAAGATCATTGATTCTAATGTTTAGATAACCTAAATAATTGAGGATTTAAAAAATCCATTTTAATTACAGTATAGGATGTCACAATTAATGAGCATAAAATTATTTAGCTTTTTCATCCAGAATTGAATAAGTTAAAAAATACTGCTGCAGATTGTGTCTTTGTTGTTTAACAAAGGTTTCCATCTTAAACTGATTAGTGTTGACCTTAACAATAATGTATTGTTACATAATGTAATTTGTACATGTTAATAAAGGGAAAAGTGTGTAAACAAAACACATTTAACATCAATTAAAATAGCAAACAATGAAGAAAGAGACAGACTATTTGTGCTGGCTTAACAAGGGTTTAGCCTAGAATTAAGAACTGTCTCTTTAAGACATAGCATTCTGGGGAATGTAGTCCATGCCATGTAGTCCATGCCATGTGATTATAACTGTGTACTCTTATTGGTCATTGAAGTATGCCTGGGGGGCGGGAGTAATTGAAGTACGCTATCCCAAAGGAAGTTTTTTTCAAGCTATCTACCGGGAAAGGATGCCTGAAGAGGGAGATGGGGAAGCATTAATCCTTTTTTACAATATTCGTGATGGTCCAGATTATTGACTGTAGATTCAGAAGAACTTCTACACAACCGTGAGTGATGTCAGAGGATGCCTGAAGAATAAAATATAATCTGATTGAATGTACCATCGCGTCTGTGTTAAACTGCCTGATGATAACATAACCAATCTACGCTTGATTCAGAACAGTAAAAAAGGATTAAGAAAGAATTAGTTTTCCAAGACCGTCTTATCCCCTTGCTCTCAAGATATTGAAGAGAATTAGCACACCTTTGACCAAAAGGGACTTATTAGCATCTGAATTGGCAGGCTGAATTATCTCAAAGCAAAGAGAAGGGAAAAGTTTCTTGTATGCATTCAAATTCTCTTCTTCACCCCCCCCCAACGCCACTGAAAGAACCAAATTCTTCTTTGTTGGGAAAAGGAATTTATATGGCTGTCATAAAGAGGCCACCCCTTCCTTCTTCCCTTTGTAAACGAAAGGCAAAGCTTCAGAGAACCTACTGGGGTCGACCCTAGCAACCTAAGAGGCCATAAAGTGAGATGGAAGGTTTGTTTCTCTGTGTGTTAAAAGGATTGCAACTGTGATTCCTTGCCTTCGTTCCACCTAAGTGGCCAAGCATTGCTTCACTCACAGCGCCATCTAGTGGACAATGCTGGAATTTATGGAATTAATGCAAATTTTCATAGACACTCTTAAACCAATTGTAAACCAAAGCTGTTCACAGCGCCATCTAGAGGATAAAGCTGAATTTCACTAAAATACGCCCGAATCAAGGCACGCTTGTATTTTTTTTTCTTTTTTACTGCCTAAACGCTGAATTTCATTAAAACACACCAGGTATAGGGAGCACTCATAACGCCCCTGCTGGTACTAATTTGAAATTCAATAAAACGCAAGATACGTATGCAGCGTCCTTACTGGGTCACACCTGAAATTCATTGAGCATGTAATAACACACCCTAGTGGTTGAAGAGTGAATTGCATTTCAAAAAAAAATTTTTTTTTCTTCTTTTTTAAATCTCCTCCAACTGCCCGAAGCCTCTTGAATCCTCTAGTCATGGCAGAAGCCGCTGTACCACACGCTG
>QLTV01000376.1:1848238-1870580 GCA_003457575.1 Thermophis baileyi
GGAGGAAGGACTGGACAAAGGGGAGAAAGGGGTAGATGAAATGAATGAAAAACTTATATTAGCAAACAAAGAATTGGAAAAGACAGTTATTTTTCTTGAAACAGAAAAGGCAGACCATTATTTACGCTTCCAAAATGTAAGAGAAAGGTGAAGATCTCCCGGAAATGATGGCAGATTTGTTGGCGAGAGCCATAGGAATTGGGAAGGAGGAAATGGCAAACGAGATGGATGAAGTATACAGGATCCATACCAATTATGCCAGGAGACATAACCTATCTAGAGAAGTTCATATTAGATTGGTAAAAAAAATCGATAAGAGATGAGATTTTATATAGAACCAGAGATGACCCGTTAGAACACAGAGGGAAACAATTAGTAGTTCTCAAACAAATTCCCAAAAGGGTGAGAGATCTAAGAAAGCCCTATCAACATATAACCACCAAATTGACGAGATGAAATATTAACTTCAGGTGGTTGACACCTGAAGGAATTATGGTGACATGGCAGGACAAAAGATATAGGCTAGACACGATAGATAAGGCAGAAGAGTTCTGTAGACAATATGTTGGTAGTGAAGAAGAAACAGAAATAAGAGAACCGAGAGTGGAAGATGTGATAGGAAAACAGGTTATGGAAGTAAAAGAAATACAAAGTAAAGAAATGGAAACTGGGAGAGGGGGAAAGTGGATACTGGAAATCATGAAGAAGGTAGAATTAAAGAAGCTAGAGAAGTTAGAGAAACGAGAGCAACAAGAGCGAAATATAGACAGTGATACGGAAGAAATAGCGATTCTATCCTTAAATGTTAATGGTTTAAACTCCCCAGTAAAAAGGAATAAAATTTTTAATAAGTTCAGTAAAATGAATTTGGATATAATAATTTTGCAAGAAATGCACATAAAGAGACAACATCAGGACTTATTAAATTACCCCAAGTTGGGAACCTTGTTTGTGTCATTAGCTCAACAGAAGAAGGCAGAATTTATGGGATACAGCCAAAGCAGTTATGAGAGGAGTGGCAATTGCATATATGGCCAATGAAAAAAAAATAAAAAGACAGCGTCAAAAGAACTTAGAGGAAGAATATAGGAAATGGGAGATTGAACTACAAAAAAAAAAAAACACAAAGTCGGGAGGCAAAACAAAAATTACACCTAACTAAGCACAAATTGAATATTTTAGAGCAGGAGGAATTGGCACAGAAAATAAAAGGCATTAGACAAAAAGTTTTTGAACATGCAAATAAACCTGGCCGATGGTTGGCCTATAGACTGAAGAAGCAAAAAGATAAGAGATGGATTAATAAATTATGTAACAAAGAGGGGGAGATGATATACCAAAGTGAAGGGGGAAAAAGGTGATATACGATTTTTATAAGAATCTCTATAAAGATGAAGAAAGTAATAGTGAGGATAAAATACTTCAATGTCTTCAGAAAGCCGACCTACCGAAGGTCCCGGAAGAGGTTAAAAATATGCTAAACAAGGATATAACACTTTTGGAAATCACGGAGGCAATTAAAAGACTAAAAAGTAATAAGACACCAGGCCCAGATGGATTACCATCTGAAATATATAAAAATTTCCAAGAACTTTTAGGCCCAACCCTACTAGATGTATTTAATGAAGTGTTAAAAGAAGCAAGGACCCCAATCTCATGGAAAGAGGCAATTATTACGTTAATTCCCAAGGAAGATGCAGATCTGACACAGATTAAAAACTACAGGCCCATATCATTACTTAACTCGGGCTTCAGAATTTTGATGGCAATAATGGCAGAAAGGTTAAAAAGATTTTTGGTTGAATTCATCCACATTGATCAGAATGGCTTCCTACCCAAGAGGCAGATAAGGCACAATGTTAGGATCATATTAGATACGCTCGAATACTATGAAAGACACAATGAAAAACAGATGACGCTAATCTTTGTCGACGCGCAAAAAGCGTTTGACAATGTCAAATGGAATTTTATGCTAAATCAGTTAAGGCATATGGAATTTGGTAATAATTTCATAAACATGTTCAAAGCAATTTACTCTAAACAGGAAGCAAAAGTAGTAATAAATGGAGAGACAACTAAAAGTTTTCAAATACAGAAAGGTACAAGACAAGAATGCCCGTTATCACCACTACTATTTGTTTTTTCTCTAGAAGTCTTGACAAGAATAATTCGAAAAGATGATCAAATTAGAGGTTTAGAAATTAAGAAGGAAGTATTCTAATTACAGGCCTTTGAGGACGATTTGGTGTTTATTATAGAAGAGCCATTAAAGTCTGGTGTAAAATTGCTGGAAGTGCTGAGAGAGTATGGAGAGGTAGCAGGTCTGAGGATTAACAAAGAGAAAACCAAAATGATAGTTAAGAACATGACGAAATTACAAGAAATTGAGCTGGTTGGTAAAATAAATATCCAGACAACAAAGAAGGTGAGATACCTAGGGATCCAATTGACGGTAAGATGCATCACTCTTAAAGGAGACAATTATGATAAATTAGTTGATCAAATTAAAATAGATTTAGACAGGTGGAAAAATTTGCAACTCTCCTTTATGGGAAGAGTTGCAACGGTAAAGATGAACGTGTTACCTAAATTATTGTTTCTATTTCAATGTATACCAATTAGACTAGGAAAGGAATTTTTTGGAAATTTAAATAAAATCATATCCAAATTTATTTGGCAAGGGAGAAAATTGAGAATTAAATATAAACTGTTCTAAAGATTCCAAAGAGAGAGGAGGATTTGGCCTTCCAAAGTGGGAAAATTATTACCAAGCAGCTGCGCTCAATTGGGTAAAAGAGTGGATACATTTGAGAAATAGGAGGCTTCTAGCATTAGAAGGCCACGACATGCAGATAGGGTGGCATGCGATTCTCTGGGAAGGAAAATATAAGACTCATCGGTACTTCCAGAATCACTATATTAGACGGGCTTTACTAGACGTTTGGGTTAGAATTAAAAAAAGCAACTATAGGGAAATTCCTAATTGGTTATCTACACTGGAGATATTCACGCACCCAAATTTTAGGAAATCAGCAAGGGCAGCTACATAAAAGGACATTTTAGATGAAGGAAATGAATTGAAATCGAGGAAAAAGCTACTAGAAGAAGGCATAGAACTTAAATGGTGGGCATACCTCCAAATACAATCAAGGTATATGAAAGACAAGAAAGAATGGGAAATAAAATTAGAGCATACAGAATTAGATAAAATCCTATTAGGAACAGAAGAGAAAGTGATAAAAAATAGATACCACTATCTTCTGGAGCAAGATATGTGGGAAGAACAAGTAAAAGATACGATGCTAAGGTGGAGTAAAAACTTTGGATATGGCATTGATCTAGTTAATTGGCAAGAACTATGGGAAAGGAAGCTCACGTTAGCAACTGCATATAAAGAAACTCTTTACAAGATGTTCTATAGGTGGCATCTTTAGCTACGAGACTAGCTAAAATGGATAAAAAGAGTTCACCGAAATGTTGGAAATGTAAAGAAGCATTGAGTTCCTACTACCATAATATGTGGTGGGAATGCCCAAAAGTCCAAAAATTCTGGCATTTGATAAAAAGCTGGCTGGATGAGATACTAGGGCAAAATATCAAGCTGAAGCCAGAGCTTTTTTTATTAGGCATCACCAAGGACAAATTCAATAAAGGAACCCTATACTTACTACTACACATGTTAACAGCAGCAAGATTAGCCTTTGCTCAGAAATGGAAAGATAAAGAGATACCTTCAGAAGAAGAAGTAATAATTAAGATATTATCCTGTGCCGAAATGGATAGGTTGACGTTAGAGCTCAAGGAGAAGAATGAAACAGATTATTATGAAATCTGGAATGAATTGTATAAATGGTTAGAATCGAGAAGGAATGCTGGGATAAGTGACAAGGGATAAGTTGGAAAGTTAGGAATTTATATGCTAGTATTTTGTGAAAGATAGGACTGGAATATGTAGTTACAATATATAAAATTGTACATAATGTTTACAATGTTATATAGGGGGGGAAATGATTTCCTGTAAGGTTATACTGAATGGAATTGTTTAAACCAGGAAAGTTTCACCACGTCCAATGTTTTTAATTGTACTATTAATAAAAAACTTTTTAAATTAAAAAAAAAGAAGCACTTTGGTCATTGCTGGAGGAGATGGCTCTTTCAGCCTTCTCCTACAATGCTACCAAATGTTTCTTGGCATTAGATCCTCCCAACAGGAGAAGAACAATAGCTTCTTTTCATGCTACTTATAGTCTCTCAAACCTAACCTCAAACTACATCAAACTGGCCTTGTGTTATGTGTATGCTTCATCATCTGTTCCTGATCCCTCAAGACTGAAAACTTTCCTTTCAGCCTTATCTACCAGCACTTTCCAAAGAAGGCTACTTTGCCTTGTTTTGTACCATAAGCTCTGCCAAAAGAAGGTTAAAGGGAGCTTCACTTTCAAACTAAGAGGACAACATTGTACAACATTGTAAGTAGATTCAAGATGTTTCTTCTGAAGCCTTGTTAAGACCAAGCATCTGTTCAAAGTTTTGCACATCCTTAGACTATATACTATTAAAGAAAAAAATTGTATGAGAATTTAATCTAAGGATTTCATATCTCTATCATCTATCTATCTATCTATCTATCTAGCTCTCTATCTATTTATCTTCCATCTATCTTTCTGTCTATCTATCTATCTGTATATCTATCTATCTATCTCTATCATCTATCTATCTATCTATCATCTATCTATCTATCATCTATCCATCTATCATTCCACCCCCAAGTCATTTGAAGAAGCCAGCCTACAATAGTCCATGACTCATTTCATGCCAGCTTGTGTTTGAACTTTCATGTGGCTGCCCAGACTTTACAATGTTTTTCTCAGATATAAAATCTAATCTTTTGGTTTCTTAACACGCCTTAAAATCATATCAATTTTTAAAAGTTTGAATTGGTTTTAACTTGGCTTAATGTTTTATTGTAAATTTTCTATAGCTACTAAACTATAAAATACTGGTATGTTCTATTATTATTAATACAGTGTAATATTACATAAAATTACAATGCAGAAATGGCAATAAAACTATTTCCACCAGCTTCCAGTGTTTTCTTCTCTACATGTCTCTGTCTGTCCCTAAAATAAGCTCTGAAGGATTCCTCCTATGAATGTTTAGGCTCTTACAACAGGAAATGGATGGAATCAGATTTCATTCTTATTTAGCCATAGCAGAACAATATCTGACTACTTGGTTTCAAAAGGTTAATCAGAGCCAAGAATATTCTATTTGACTTTATTTTGAGAAGAGTTATGTTGAAAGGGAAGATAGTAAGAAACATTCTAGTATAGAAACAAATCTCTTCTATAATATAATAATATAATATGTCTCAGTTACAAAGAAGTAATAAATGGTACGATAGTAGGTTTAAGAATGACTATTTCAAAGTATAAAAACAATCCTGGATCTTATGCAGAATCAGTCAGTCCTAGATTATATCCTAAATGGTATTTTAGGCTTAGAAAAAAAAGAGGGAGAGACACTTATGATATATCCATGTGTCTGGATGCTGACTAAACATGTCTAATGGAATGAAATGGGAATTATTCCTAGATAACTGCCATAGATGGTAGCTGAAACCCTGTAAATTAAAGACATCAGCATAGCACATTAATCCTCCAAAGATCCTCTAAATCTATACAAATCCAGGGATAGTTCCAAAACTGAAAGGCCTAAGCAATTTTATTCTTTCTTCCTTTGCCAATATCATGCTTGTAAAGCTTCTTTTCTCCATGCTGACTTCTATGTTCACTCATTCTCTAACTCTCTACAAAACTGTCACAAGTGCATTAACATTTCTATCATTTTCATTTCTGGACTGAGTTGTAATAGCTAAAAGTCATCTTTCATTAAGAAAAGTAGACTTTAATGGAGGAGGAAATTGACTGTGAGCTGATTATGTCATCAGAGTGGCTGAAGTTGATGTCTCTTGTCCTTTTGAGACAGATTGAATTGAAGAGATTAAAGGGCAAAATAAATTCATTTTATTTTAGGAAATGCACATATAAGAAAAAAAATACCCAAAGTGGGTACCAAAGGTAAACTCAAGCTATGTAAACTCAAGCTAACAATTGGCCATCATGCTAGAGTAAAATGGGGGCTAGAATGGGGAGGTAATAGGAAGGTGCTAAGAGGAAGACCAGGCAATTAGTTATTTGTATGCAGCTTCTATATGTTGCCTTACTAAGAAGTACAGCTGGAAATGGATTAAAGAAGTACAGTGAAAAAATTAAATATGTAGTAACAGTAGCTGGCTGGCTAGCTGGCTTAAAATAACTAATAAAATATATCCAAAATAGTGGCAACATCAGATATAGTCATTAAGTTGGTGTATGTCAAATCAAGAGAAGGCCCATTGGCTTACATGACGTTTACTTATGTGTAATGCTCCATTATTCCTCCGATGACATTAATAGAGACATACATTGAAGTTCTGGGTTGAATAATTTGCAAATTGTTTCCTGGTGTATAATTGCTGGCATTAGTACCTGCTGGCATCTAGGATCCTTTACCTCTCAGTAAGCAATTTATATTCCTGAGTATAAGAATCCTTGTACTCAAAACAGCAAACCAGAATATTTAAGAAGGATTTGTCTGAAATGCATTCTGTTATAATTTCTGAGATGCTGTTATCCTTTTATAAACACCTTTCCTTCCTGACATTCAGAAAGTTATGCATGCATTGGCAGCAAGAAGACTAGGCATTTTATTTCAAGCAGATGTGTTCACTGAACACATACAGTATCTACTATTTGCTGAGAATTAGGGGTTGATATTGAGACATTTATAAGGAATCATCAGCAAGTATAAGCAGGTACTGAAACCATCTATTTTTATCAATTCACTTCTACAAATGTCTTTCTAAGGATGTTATTTTCTCAGCTGCTGTTCCTTCTCTCTGTTCCTCTCCAGTTTTGAGCTAGCAAGAGTTATACACACAGAGAGGAAAAAAACACACACACGTGTGTGTAATGAGAAGGATTGGCGGTTAGACATCCTCATGTCTCAATTCTATGATGTATAACTTCAGCACAAATTTTTCTAAAATAATAACAGAAAAATAAAAAACGAAACAGTCATACATTATAAAAATACATAACAAGTGCTTAAAATAAGTAAAAATAATGCAACAGAAAAAATAAAAATACATTAAAATATGGAGTATGATATGTTATTACAAGTAAACAGTACAATTCTATATTTAATTATGTAATACAGCACTATGCAAGTGTGTGTGTGTGCATTTCTAATACGCTTTATAATTATCATACATTTTAAAACCTACTATATTTTTGTATAAATATAAATTATTGTTGTATTTCATTATACTTTTCCATACAAAGTTTTAGTCTATAGGTAATCCATTCATAAATAGCAACTGTTCTGACCCAGCCTTAACAGAACCAAGAAACAGAACCCCTTGTCCCGAAAAAACCCTCTTTATTTAACTACTGTGAATTCATGGCATTCCCACACAGAAAAATCCAGGCAATAATCCTTCCAAGGGTTAACTGAAGTACAGACCTTATCAGTTCTTGGATAATTGCCAGGCCGGGAGCTTCCAGCCACAAAGCTGTAAATCAAACTCTCTCAAACAGTCTCTGAGACACGAATCACGATGAGCAAATCTTCCTAAATCGAACAGTTGTTTCCCACGAGGCCACTCCCCTTTAGCTTCTATTTATTCCCCAGCCAGGAAGAGACCACTCAGTGTCCACGTGTGCCTTTCTTTCTGAGTTAGCTCCTGGTACTCAATTGTTCTCCTCTCCTGACAGCTCTGCGCATATGCGCATCTATAACAGGCCCCAGCTGTTTTTCTTCCCCACTTATCTCTGACTCTGAAGGCAGCTGGGAAATGTTGGATGGCCCTGGCTCTATCTCAGCTTCCAACGCAGAGCATCCATCAGAGCCTTCCCCAGACTCCAGGACTGGCCCAAGTTCCTCCCCAACCTCCTCATCGTCTGAGTCTGCCGCCAGCTCTGCTACCAGAGATAATAGAACAACTAAATATTTTACACACACAACACAGAAATTACTTTTGTTTCTATAGATATTTGTTCTCCATAAATTAATTTGATAAGCAGATATTAAAAGATGAATGGAATAAAGAACTAGAAGTTCCTATACTGCCTAGACAATGGGAGAGTGTCTTAACTTGTGACTTATACAACAGAAAAATAGTATTTAGAATTTATTGGACTCCATTACATTTGTATAGAAAAGAATTGTTGAGAACATTTTGTTGGAGATATAATAAGGACAATGTTTCTTTAAAACGTCTGCACTCTAGAATTAATAATGCAAGGCAAACAGGAGCCAGTGTTTGCTTTGTAAATTGTGATCCTCTTCATAAAGGAGAAATGGAAATCAAATCAACTCCATTCAATTCATTGTGAGTTAAATAAAAGTTATGTTAGCGTTTTATTTAAAATGCAAAACATATGCTGAAGGTATGACTGATAATAATAATAGAAAACAATGTATATTTGCAAGGAAGTACAAACTTAAATAGAAGCTAAAGAATATTACATGAAGAAGTGAGTGGCAGAATTTAGTACTTTGTGCAGGATGCTGCAATTTCTTAATATAAAAATAAATGTAGAGAGTAGAAAACGTGATCTCCAAATCAGAACAGTGCCTTGTGAAATAACAAAAACAAAGACATTAATCCAGTAGTGTTGTGGAGCTAACACATTCTTAGAAATCAGTGCTATTCTTGGTTGTCCTCTACTGCATTTCCTTATCACAATGTTAAATATTGTGATGAGGGAGGACAATGGATCATGAATATAGCCATAGGCTTGGTTAGCATTCTTGTTTCTTTGTTTTGCAACCATATAAAAGTTAAATCAATTTCCAAGATAAAAAGAACAACATACTGCATAACAAGAATATCTTAAAGTATTTAATTAAACAATTATAGAAATTCAAATCTTACTCCTGGCAAAGTTTGTTTTTAGATAATTTTTAAAAAATCACATTACCAGGGCAAAGACCTGTATAGAAAAAATATGAAACAATGAATCATTTACACGAGATCCTTTTTACTGTCAGTTTATGTGATCAAAACTAACCAGATCTTCAATAATAGGCAATTCAGTTCATTGTAATTAATCTCTGCACATGTTTTTCTATAAGTATGAACAAACAATTGTTGTAGTGTTTATTCCATGTTTCCAGGGGTGGGTTCCAACTTACCTCGCTGCCGGTTCGCTCCCTCCCGCGCCACGTGGGCGCGCCTCGTGGGCGTGCGCGTGCTTTGAGTGTGCACGCATGCGCAGAACAAAAAATCTAAAAAAAATCAAAAACAAAAAAACAAAGCCGAAAAAAATATGGCGACCTCATGCACAGTGCTGGAAGTCGGCTTCTGCACATGCTCAGAAGGGGAAAAAAAATAAAAAAAAATTCAAAAAATTCAAAAAAAATTCAAAAGAATTAAAAAAAAAAAGATGGCGGCCCCCACAGACCGGCACTGACTGATCCAGTTCGGTGATGTCATCGTGATGTCACCAGTGGGCCACTACCAGTTTGGGAGAACCGGTCCGAACCGGGAGGAACCCACCCCTGCATGTTTCAAGTTATTTTGAATATGAGTACAATGAACACTTGGTTGAATTTGAATCATACACCTAACTGTGTGTTTATGTAGTAGGGTTTTTGTGTTGTACAAACACCATAATTTGGTCATAAGGGGGCTAGAAGATTTGGTATAATCCCCTGAAGCTAATCTCATTTGTTCAGCTATGCCATCTGAATAGAAAATAGAAGATTAAATTTTGCTTCCTACTACTGACACAGAGTTGAAATCTCTATGACCTTACAACAATCAGCTGCTGTAGAAATTTCTTCTTATTGCTTGTTTTAATTTTTCATCTTCAGTGTCCATATGGGAGAATGAAGGAGGGATTATATAAGTTAAAGGAGACCTATTCCAATTTGTGCATGAAGATTTTTGTCACAAAAAGGACACACATCCTTGTATGCTGTGACTCTCTGGGATGAATACTTTGCCTGAAAGTGCACATAACTGGGTCAATCTTGACATCTAAACATAGTCTTTATTGTGGCACATTTAACATCAGCATTGTATCAATGTTATTGCATATATCATTAATATAAGTTAGACTTGATATTTTTGGATCCACAAAATGTATATGCCATAATGGATATGTTGGCCTTTAAGGTAGCACAGTATCTGTTGGTTTTGCTCCATAGACTAGCTTAGCTAACCTTTCTGGAAACGGAATACAACAATTTTCCTGGGTGTCTTGATTCTCTGATTAATTTAGCATGCAAGCACATGCCAATGGCCTTTAAAGCCATTTTCCCATAAGAAAGAAAATGAAAGAAGTTGGTTTTCAAATGTCTTACAATAAAATATACCAGCTGGATAATGTTATAGGGAAAGAGGATTAATGACCTTCTGGTATGTCATTCCCAATGTTGAGGACAGACACTTACAAAACATACCATATGTCTTTCTTTCTCTTTTCTTTTCTTTTCTTTTCTTTTCTTTTCTTTTCTTTTCTTTTCTTTTCTTTTCTTTTCTTTTCTTTTCTTTTCTTTTCTTTCTTTCTTTCTTTCTTTCCTTCCTTCCTTTCTTTTCTTTTCTTTCTTTCTTTTCTTTCTTTCTTTCTTTCAAAAAATTATTACTAGAATTAAAATGAATCTGCTTGGCAAAATGGCATATGATTCCTGTCATATATCATTGTTACATATGTAAGCAGGCACCTCAGCTTTTAGGGGAAAGCTACATTACATGTAGCAAAAGAGATCCAGGACTGTCGGAAGGGGATAGTTAATATTTTCTCTGCATCTTTTTAGCACTGTAATATCTGGAACTCAAAGTGGTATGAGTCATGGAGGTCACACACACATGTACTGTATATATGCAGAAACACACTCTAGACCAGTGGTTCTCAACCTTTCTAATGCCGCGACCCCCCCCCCCGCCCGCCGTGCCTGCCAGTCGCCGGACAGCTGATAGCATCGGAAGCAGGAGACTTCGCCGGGACGCCGCCATTTGGGTTCTTTTACCCTTTGCGCATGCGCAAAGCATTCTGCGCATGCGCAGAGGGTAGAAGAACCCAAATGGCGGCGTCCAGGCTACCAGCTGTCCGGCGACCCGCAATCACGGCCGAACCGGGAGCATTTCACCCCTGTAGTGACGGTGGCACCAAAATGGCGGGCTAACGCGCGCGGCGACCCCTGTGAAATGGTCGTTCGACCCCCAAAGGGGTCGCGACCCACAGGTTGAGAACCGCTGCTCTAGACAATCCTGTGGAGAAGCATATGTAAGACCAATTGGGTCATGCTTTAAAAAAAATTAGTGCAATCTGATGTGGCCAGAATAAATATTAAGTTTAGGCTGAGCATTTTTTGCTTTTAACCCAATTCTGGTCAGTCCTGTGATGATCTTATATTTCATAGTGGCAGAAACTGTAGTGCCAGATGTACTTGAATAATAAGTCAATATTTTTCTTACCTAAATAAATAAACAGAATGATCACAGGTGGACAAAAAAATTAGTGGGGAAGGGAGTACTTCCAACTTCCTCCTAGCTTCCTCAATTGCTTGTGGGAAGCTAAATGGAGCATTATAAATCACAATCACATGACCATAGGGAATGAACTGATGCTGAAACAGCCACAACTTTGAACTTGTACATCCCAGAAACTTTTATTCCACAGGCGTAATGGGTCCTAGATTTTTATGCCCTATATACAATAAGTTACTGGATTTTAGGTACCTTGATAGCAATAGCAATAGCACTTAGACTTATATACCGCTTCACAGTGCTTTACAGCCCTCTCTAAGCGGTTCACAGAGTCAGCCTATTGCCCCCAACAATCTGGGTCCTCATTTTACCCACCTCGGAAGGATGGAAGGCTGAGTCAACCTTAAGCCTGGTGAGATTCGAACGGCCAAATTGCAGGCAGCCGGCAGTCAGCAGAAGTTGCCTGCAGTACTGCATTCTAGCCACTGCTGCACCGCGTATGAATAAATTATTTTGCTACATCACTGAACCTTTTTGCACACATTTCTCTCTTCATCATAAGGCCACGTCAAGTAGGGGAGTATTGAGAGCCCAGTCTTGCCTACCACAAAGTATTCCTCCTTTCCAAGACTGTTTAAAAGTCAACAAAATAGATGTTTGAAATTACAGATTCAATTTGTGTGCTCCTTAGAATGTGATTTATTAAAAAAAAAAAAAACCTCCTATTGGACTGTAATTTCATACCCAGAGTTGAAATAAACACTGATATGGAGTTGAAAAGCCATGGAAAGTGAGAGAACTCTTTATTCCGTCTCTCCTTTTCTTACTTTTCCAGAATGTTCCTGAGATGTTTTTTCAGCAGATACTTTTACCCTATAGAAGAAAGATATTTTTAAAACGTATTTCTCCAGTGGGGGTAGAAGTGAACAAAAGAATATTTAAATATGTTTTCTCTCTGCAGTTTTTCTTCTTAACATTACTTTCTCCTCAAGATGTTTTTGCCATGGAGAAGCAGCTGTTTAGCTTATTTTACTTGCCTTATATGTATACTAAGTCATTCTAATCAATGAATTTATTCCAATGCCTAAACTTTAAAAGAAATTTAAGAGCAAGAGCGTTTGTCACATTGAGTATACTTGAGTTTTACTTCCTGTTCTAGAATTTAACTCATAGGTTTGATCTTGGAGTACCTAACAGAGTATATACCACTCTGTTTATTGTACCTCACAATGCTGTTGTAAGTTCCATTTGAAAATTCCAAATGAGAGGTTGGTGGAGGAAAGGTGATACATTAAGATGACAAAGAGAAAACCATTTATTAGCCTTATTGCACATTTTATTTTATAATGCTGTGCATAATTACCTTCATGTTTAAATTATTTTTGCATATAGAATCTATTAAAATATATCTATAAAATAATTATAATATAATAAAAATGTGATGAAGGAAGGTTTAAAATATGAAAGTATCATTCTTCATCATCTTGAAAAATCATTCAAGACTGCAAAGAAACAGCATTTCAAGAAGTTAATTCCAAGCGACTGAAGAGCTTATAAAAAGGTTTCAAACTGCTAGCCCTAAAAATTAAACTGTAGTTCATGGAACCACGAGTAAGTTTTAGGTTGGTTTTTTTTACACATAAAACTAAGAAAATTTCAAGAATATATATAGTAAAACTGGACTGTTTTGCAAAATCAAGGATATTACCTTTGTTTGAGGTAAGTATCAGGACTCATATTATTCTTATTTTTGCTGATATTTAAATACATTGAAACGGTAATATTAAATCAGCAGTCAAGGCCTCACTTATAGAAGTGACAGTCCAGATATGTCTATAAATCATGGTAGAAATTTTATCACTGCACACATTAAATGATAGGATATAATAAATAATATAGAAAGTGTAAAGTATATAAAATCATGACTTTGCAAGACGTGAAACTCCATGAATGAAGCCAAATATAAGTGTCCCAGGATAATATTGCAGGATCCAATCTGGGTTGGTCACTAGGACCAGACATTTTGTCTTCTGAGCTTTCGGACTTGCGCTGGAGCCCATCTTCAGGAAACTTCTCTCTAGCAAAGTGTGTGCTGTTCAGTGTGTGGTATTAATATTGCCTGTTGTAAGTGGCTTTTTAGATGTTGATTGGGGTGTATTGATGGCTGGCTTTTAAGTCATTAGCTGTCATTTGCTTGTACTTGGCAGCCCTCACCTTCTAAGTACTTGATAGGCTGATGATAAATTAGCACTCTATTGACTGACCAGGGGACTGTTTCCCAGGCTTCAATCACTTCCATGGCTGTTTTTGTGCCTGCTCATCCAACAATCTTGGTAGCTGCAAAATTGAATGTGTTTCCTTGTTCATTGCAGTGCAAGGTTACCAATGAGTTCATATCTCCTCATCTGACCGTTCTCTTGTGTTCTCTCAATTTGGTAATTACTTTCTCCCCAGCTGTCCTGCATAGTCACAGGAGCAATCCATGGAGGAGATTCGGTAGATTACATTGGAAATATCTCCATCCTCCAATTGATCTTTACAATGCATAATTTGTCCTTGTATGGTAGCCTCTGGGTAGTGTGCAATGCCCACTTGCAGATCTTGGAAGATGCATTCTACAGCTTCCGAAATATTTTTGATGTATGACAGGGTGTGCCATGTGGTTGGTCTTGTGCCTTGTTTCTTCCTTTCTCTCCCCACCATGTCTGTGCAATACCGTGGGGGGGTGGGGGTGGGACCCGACCGAGATTGGATCCCGAAACTTGAAATTCCAGTTGAATGGATAATTCAGGAACAACCTGAAAGTTGCTTACACAGTTTAATGCCAGAATTTTCTTTCATAAATAATCTAGAATAATTGATTAGGTGATAGGAGCCTTATTCCTTCTCTTTAGTGCAGTTCCAATCAGGATCTCTGTAACTGCTATTTTCATGGTGAAAAGTTCCCAAGCTAATTGTTCCCAGCCAATTAACTGATACAGAAGTTGGAAGACAAATCTTGTGATACATATCAAGTGCTATTTGGCTCTCATTTGGATTGCAATCCTGCATAAAGAAAGGTTATATATTCACTATTTCATCAACTCACAGTTCTTTGTTTAAAAAATATCTTAAAGATCAATATTTTAAATACACACAGACACACATGTTGCACAGAGACAGAGGGATTGTCCTAATACTATGAAGGATTTCTGAATGCCAAAGAAGTTTTCTACTGTTTCAAGAGATGCAAATTTATATCATCATTTTCAAAATAAACTTGAAGGTTGTTGTATATCAGTATGTATGACAATGAGTAGATTGAAACCAATTGGTATGAAAATAGTAGCAGAAGTGAAATTAAATGAGATCTTAGAAAAATTCTGCCTTATTTTGTAAGAGAGCAATCTTACATACATATTCAGAATGTTGGGAGATAAGCTATGAGATGACGTAAAGTAAATTTTGCTTGCTCTGTAGGAAGCTGAAAATGTGGACTTCCAAAATAGCATTCTTTGAAAAGTCATATATTCCACAAACAAAGCTAGTTAGGCAAAACTGAGATGTCTCAACATGTGAGTGAGAGATATAGGGAACGTAATTTAGATATTGTATGGACTTCAGAATAATTTGAAAAGAACTAAGTTTGTACCAAAGGGATGAAACCCACTTGAATCAGAATAAAATGCCAGCACTAAAATGATATCAGGTGATAGTTCAAGCTGAACTTTACTGGAAAGCTAAGAGATACTTATAAAATATGATCTAAAAGTTAAATCATCCTTAAGGATTGAAGGTGAAATTTCACTTACATATAAATAGAAAATTGGCCAAGGACATCCAATACAGTCACATATGATTTTAAAAGAGGAACTTTTAAAACAATGAGGGCAAAAAGCAAATTTTGAATAGAAAATCAAGAAGGTCAAATTTTCATGCTGGGAGATTAATTAAAAGCCCAAGATAATAAAACCTCAGCTATAATGCATACTGCAGGTCAGGAAAAGTGTTACCATGGCTATCACTGAAACTATAGATTAAAAAGCATATTTCAGACAGTAGATGTCTTGCCTAAGAGAAACAAAACAGAATCATGTAACACAAAAGAAAAAGATAGTGAGAGTTGCAAAAGAGATATTTCAGAACCGTATTAATTCATACACATACATATACCCACACAAGAACTGCAGGGAAGGAACTGTCAAACTCTGTGGTAATATACTGGAATACCTTAAAACAATAGAGTTAGGCAAGCAAAATACCTACTAGTTATTAAAGGTTATGTCCTTGTATCACACTTTTTTATTTAGGCTTACTTTATCAGCACTACCGCCCTAGTGATTTTTAGCTTTCTCTTACTACCTAACGAACATCTTTTCTGTTTTGAGAAGCTAGAAATTTAAAATTATAGATAAAAATACTGAATTTCACTAATACATATATTTTTAAACATAATCCAATATTATACTGTGGCTATACTTGTCAGGTCAGCTTCAGGGTTGACAATACTATTACATGCCAGACTGGAAGTTACCAGTTCACAGATTTAGTCGTAATTCAAAATTTGCCTTTTTCACTGTTTCGCTGTCCACTATCCATGGTAGCTTTGCTCAGGGAAAGCAGGATCTATTTTTTATTTTTTTTGCACAAACCCTCATGGTTTTAAAGCAACTTTATAAACTACCTTTCTAATGATCCCAGCACATCATAGTACTTGGTTTGATAACCACTGAGTTAAAGAAGTGGTTAGCCAAGGACTTTCAGAAAGAATGCTTTGTGATACCAAGGCAATAGATGGTATAGGCCAAATACAGGTGCCTGTTGGGATGATGATGATGATGATGATATGCTATATAAGTATCTAAAGAAAACTGTTGTGATGTGAGGTAAAGATATGTATGTTACCAATAAATTAAAAATAAAGCTTGAAGTTTGAAGGTTTTCCATGCCATTGGTTTCCTTATGCTTAGCTAATGGAAAGATTTAAGTTGGATAAGAAAAACTGTGAAGTTGAAAAGGGTAAAACTGAATTTGATGTAGAGCTCAATACAAATGATGATATTAGTGCTAAGATGTACAAACTTTGATTGACAGAATGAACAACTTAAAGATTGTATGATAAAATAAGCAAAACATGTTGGATATAATAGATAATTGGCCAATTGGAGAGTATGTGGAAGAAAGCATTGACATTTACATTGAATTATTTTGTGGTGTGTGTGTGTGTATGTATGTGTGTGTGTGTGTGTGTGTGTGTGTATTGTTGATGTATTGTTGGACATGACACCAGATAAATTGTCAAAACTGTATAAGAAAATTTTAAATACTTGTAAAAATAATCAAACTGATGGAACTTTTTAAAAAAAATATTTGGTGGACATTTAACAAGTTAGAAAATATTGGGATCAAGCATATATTTTGATGCAGAAGATTTTAAAAGTGAATCTACAATTGAAACCAGAAGTTTTTCTTTTGAGCTTAATAGACAAACAAATGGAAACATTCAATGGAATTATTATTATTTTTAATCTTTTTCTGTTTATTTATCTTTTAACTTTGTACTTTTTTTTGAAAATCAATAGTTATAAACAAAAAAAAGTGAAAAATTCTAAAACACATTTTCTAAATGACAAAATGGACATTGCTGTTTTTTCATTATATATCCAAGCAAACCAAATTTCCAATTTTCATATGCAGTGACACAGTCTGAATTATTGGTGGCTGATTAGAAAAATGTTATGGTGATTGTTGATAAAAGGATAGGGACAGTATGGAGTTGCAGGTAATAAGGCAAATTTCATGGTTCATTAGAAAAGAGAAAAATAAATTGCTATTATAATTAAATTATTAAAATATTATAATCTTTACACTTATCTATAGCATATATTTTGGTTATTGCTGGATACCATCTAGCTGAAAAAAGTGAAGAAGACTAAATTATTCAAATAAATAAGAGAATTCTATCTGGATATTGTTGGAGGTATATTGCTTAGAAAATTATGGTAATAGAAGGCATGAACGAGAGGGAGTATATTATGCATGATATAGAAAATATAGCCTTAAAAATAACACTGTGTTATTTATATCACTGTGTTATATTAGTTTAGTTTTGGCTTTGACCATGAAAGAAAGGAGCAAAATCAAAGTACAGTGATGCTAAATGGGTTTGGACCTGAATTGTGATGAGGTCAAGAAGAGGAAAACTCATTTTTGTCCACATTTCCTTTTCCTTTTTAAAGACAGTCCTCATATATCTTCATAAGGAATAGGAAGGCTCTCCTATCCATATTTCTTCTCAGTAACAATGAGAACATAACCATTTTGTAGAATGTGTTTGATAGCTAACATACCAGTTTATAGTATGTTATCTAAATACCAGTTTTTAGGAAATTTGATCAACAGAATATTATCTGATCTTGCATCCAAAGTCTTTAAGCATCTAGTTGGCTCCTAGGAAAATATTGGACTCAACATACCTTTGGTTTAATCCAGTAAGAGACTTATGCTCAGTATTCTTCACAAAATATTTAATATTTCATATAAAAATTCTAGGTATATTCTGATCAGCTGATTCAGTTCCTGAACCCAAATTCTGAAATAATGAATTTCCAAGTTGATCAATTTCTTTGGCTTTTTATGCTTTCTCTAAGATAACAACTATTCTTTTGGGACTTGTCCCAAGCCAATGTGAGTAGGATGGAGGTCTCAGTAAGTGAACACATGGCAAACACAAGCTGCCGCTGTTCCGCTGAGCTGTGTCTATTCCCTTTCCACATCAAGACAGAGACTGTTTCTCAGTCACATTCATTTCTGCTCAGTTGTGTAATGAGAGCTCCCTCTCCTGTTTTATAAGTGGGAAAGCTGGATAATTGATTTTCCATTTCAAGCAACTTACACATTCTGCTTGCAGTTATTTGGGCCTCAGTGAATAAGTTACATTTTTAAAACTGTTGCGCTGAATTTAGTTCTCTTGCTTCTAAATACTCATATATATTTTTTGGAACTAGGACAGATTAAGAAATTGAATCTCACATATATTATTATTTTCACTTTACAAAGTGTTTTATTGACTTTTATTTCTATTCAGTGTTAGATGAAACAATATACAGTTCCTGGTAATTTTTACATAGTATTAGGAAAAAAATATTCAACTATCTTAACAACTTAAATCACAGCTGATTACTCAGGTTTACATATTATTTCAATCTCAACTAGCTTTAACTACCATAGACTTCAATTCAGTAGACAGATAAAATAACAACATAACCACCAGGTACACGGGGACAGTTCAGAAAATTGAATATGACTGCCTCAAGTGTGCAATCACTGCTCCCATCTTGATATTTTTTATTCCCCCGGTCAACGCTCGTGATAACAAGATATCTCAGTGACATAATTCAACTATACCAAAATTTTGTATGCAGCTGCCATAGCTTTGATTATACAGACCTTTGTCATCAAGGTGATGTCTCTGCTTTTTAATCTACTGTCTAGATCTGCCATAGCAATTATGCATATAGCATGTGCTAATTTGATCATTGAACGATATCATTTTTCAGGAATACAAACAATTGCTACCAACCTGCCTTCCATTGAAGACCTATATACTGCACGAGTCAAAAAGAAGGCTGTGAAAATATTTACAGATCCCTCATATCCTGGACATAAACTGTTTCAACTCCTACCCTCAAAACGACGCTATAGAGCATTGCACACCAGAACAACTAGACACAGGAACAGTTTTTTCCCGAACACCATCACTCTGCTAAACAAATAATTCCCTCAACACTGTCAAACTATTCACTATGTCTACACTACTATTAATCTACTCATAGTTCCTATCAACCATCTCCTCCCACTTATGACTGCATGACTGTAACTTTGTTGCTTGTATCCTTACGATTTATATTGACTGTTTCCTAATGTGATTTGATTGCTTATTTGTACCCTATGACTATCATTAAGTGTTGTACCTTATGATTCTTGATGAACGTATCTTTTCTTTTATGTACACTGAGAGCATATGCACCAAGACAAATTCCTTGTGTGTCCAATCACACTTGGCCAATAAAAAATTCTATTCTATTCTAATATAATAAAATTATTGCATATATGTTAATCTAACAGCATAAATAACATACACACTAAGAATGGCATCCAGTTATGCTTATCCCAGTTACATGAACACAGGGAAAAATATAATTTGGTTTATCAATATAAAGAATTTCAGTTCTTTTCATACAGCTTTATCCCCAAAAGTTCAATATTACTTATGTATTCTTAGTCATCCAGAACCGTTGAAATAAATCATAAACCATAAATGTCTTTATTCAGTTGTATCAAGTATTTGAAAAAATGTCATAGAGTAAGAAGAGCAGTGACTGCAAATACAATAGCCCTGAAAAAAGGGAATAAATAGATTTCTTGCTGTTATAGAAGATTTCCAAGTACGATCACATGAAGCAGTCTTCAATCTCAGGCAATTTTCCAGTAGATCCATTCTATAGCTTTGTGACAACCATCCACAACTAATATGTAATAGCTGATTTAAATCCAGCAGTTCAAAGCTGTCTCTTTGTGGTATAAATTAAACTTTTTGTTTTAGTATTTTGTGATGACAGTGAACTCATTTTCATAAAACATTCCTGAACAGTGGTTGGCTGCCCAGAGATAGTAATTGCCTAATATGAATATAAAGATCACTCACTTATCATTGGGTCTAAGGATAGTTAAAGAAAAGTCTCTCTCCATTGCTCAATGGAGTAGGACATGCTTTGCATATAAAGTGTCCCTGATTGATTGTATGAAGTTTCCAACTGGCAGAGCTTAGAAAAACTGTTTTCTGAGATTTAGAGTATTGGTGTCTTACAAAATACAGTATTTGGAGAGATTTCACTTCCAGGTTTGGTTCAAAGTTTTAAAAAAGAAAGCAATGTAAAAAGAGAAAACAGACGTAGTCCATTAATAGTTTCTGAAGAGCAGTTGAGTAAGCACACTGGTAATGTTTTATTGCCTTTTCAGTTATAATTTGTTGTATTTTTGTTTCTATTTCATCTACAGTAAATATTTAGAATTTTGAATGTATGCCTTTCATTGATGCATGAAACTAACTAAACCTGTGCCCTTTGTTCTCATTTTAATTTTTCTTCTACATGCAATAGTTGGACACTTCTGATAATCTGTATGATTTAATGTATCCCTAAGTAAACAGAAGGTACGCCAGTCTCTAGTTACTGAAAGTATAGATGAGTCTTTCTCTGTCAGTGTAAACAATACTGAATATTGATGGATCAATGGTATGACTTACTAGTTTACATATCTTTCATGCCATGTTTTGCTGAAAGTTTTATTAAATAAACTATAATTGGCTCCATTTTAGATTGGCAATTCAAACTGTGGTTGGATTCACACAACATCTGAAGTCAAAGCTGGGTGTGATGTGTGAGCCACCTTCCAATGTAAACCTTCTTAGAGAATTTGGGAACATATTCAAGGCCTTCCAATGTTATTGAGCTAGGATTCCTAAGAATTCAGCCTACGTGGCTAATTGTTTAGAAAGCTAGGAGTTGTAATATATGAACATATAGAAGGCCACAGGTTTCTCATCCTTCCAATAGTATGAAAAGGCTGGTTTTTATTCTCCCTCTTATTACTGGCTCTGTTTCAGAAAATGTATTGTTGTTGCTATTCACGTCTTCTGGCCGACATGATCCTTATCTATTTGTAAGCATTTTCTGTCATAGAAGTCAGCATTCTTTTTCATGTGCAGCTGTAAATAGAATATTTTTCTTCCCCAGCACCTGGTCTCCTGTCTATTTCACTACTTACTACCACAATTTCTGTTCTTTGGATTGCACTGTTGTCTATCTTCTTTTCTAACTTCTTTCATTACGTTAAATATAGATTCTCTGCAAATTTCTCAAACTGAGATCTGCAGCAGCAGAAAAGAAAGTGTTTGAAAATATCCCTTGCCAGAGAAGTTTTTGCTTGGACTTTTATATACTGCAGCCTTATCTGTGCCTCCTGAGCACAAATTGGCTGGAAATAAAACTGGTTTAAGAAATCATTTTCAAACCTCTCCTCTGCTTTGACCTCTGATGTGATGTTCATTTTGTATGTCACCCCCAATTCCCCAAAATTCCCAATTTTCTTTCTCCTAGATTTTTTTTTAAAAAACTATTGTTTAGGCTTTAAGGAGAGCGACAAATTTATGTCAATTTCACCTAGTTTAAAATACTGTTTGCAACATCTTGAAACCATATTTACTGTTGTATCACTGAATTTATTAAAAAAAGAAAAGGAACAGAAGTCTTCACTTTTTCACTGTTTCATGAGTAATGGACACTATTAATAAGATTTTTTAGCAATTTTAGCCATGTTTTGTGTGTGAATGTGGTGGGTTGTCTGGTTTGACTGTGAATGGGAGAGTATGTCTGATTGGTTGTGTTGGTGAGAATGGGGGAGCCGGGGGAGGGAAATGGAGCCCCCTCTGCTGAGTGTACTAACAGAAGCAGATGGGGGCCCAGATCTGACCCTGGGCTTGGTATGAATGATATTGTCGGCCTGCCGGATAGAGGGGGGGCAGTGGGGTGGGGGATGGGATCTCAAGGAGGGTGGCGGGGCGGAGCATCCCAGTGGTGGTTGGGAGAGGTAGGTATGGCGGGAACCGAAGGGCAGACCGTGCATCCCAGTGGAGAGGTAGGTATGGCGGGAACCGAAGGGCAGACCATGTGTGGAGAACTAGTACTCGCTGTATCAAAGCGATTGCCTGTTCTGACCCTTCTGGTGACTTGGGTTTTCAGGGCCCTGGCCCCCTGGCCTCAG
>QLTV01000376.1:1871962-1895571 GCA_003457575.1 Thermophis baileyi
CAAAGAAAGATAGGGGGAATAAAAATCTAATAATTAGCAAACTAACTAACTAACCAACCAACCAATCACAGTATAATGAGAAAACAGCTGGGAAGGAAAGAGATTGGCTGGATATGTTCATTATACTAAGCTTAATTATAGTTATTTGAATAAACTACAATTGGCTGATTTCATACCAGCTATTGAACCAAGGCCAAATATTATTATTATTATTATTATTTATTGTATTTCTATGCCGCCCAACTCCCAAGTCACAATTCAAGGTGTTGGTTGTTACCTTTAAAGCCCTACATGGCTCAGGACCAGTTTATCTGCGTGACCGCCTTATGCCACATTCCTCCCATCGACCAGTGAGGTCGCACAGGGTTGGCCTTCTTCAGGTCCCGTCGGCCAGACAGTGCCGGCTGGCGGGACCGCGGGGGAGGGCCTTCTCTGTAGCCGCTCCGACTCTGTGGAACCAACTTCCCCCTGAGATCCGTACTACCCCCACCTTACTGGCCTTCCGTAAAGCCGTTAAGACCTGGCTTTTCCGGCAGGCCTGGGGCCAATAGTTGCCCTGATTGGCCCATGCATGGTTGTGTGAGTGTTTTATTTTAAATATAGATGTTTTTGCCGGCTGGCGGGACCGCGTGGTAGGGCCTTCTCTGTAGCCACTCCGACTCTGTGGAACCGGCTTCCCCCTGAGATCCGTACTACCCCCACCTTACTGGCCTTCCGTAAAGCCGTTAAGACCTGGCTTTTCCGGCAGGCCTGGGGCCAATAGTTGCCCTGATTGGCCCATGCATGGTTGTGTGAGTGTTTTATTTTAAATATAGATGTTTTTTTTAATTGCTTTTATATGTTTTATTTTTTATGATGTAAGCCGCCCAGAGTCCTTCGGGAGTTGGGCGGCATATAAATTTTATAAAATAAATAAAATAAATAAGATCATTTTTGCTCAGCATATGTTTTGCATTTTATTTTCCTGTTTACTGTCTTCTTTCCCACCGTATATTTGATGAATGGGGACTCTGACCACTGAAAGCTTATGATGTAGAATATTAGCAGCTTTTGTTATCATTGTTAGTTTTTAGTGATGTAAGTTGGCATGTGCATCTTTTCCAATAGAAAGATAGGATATTGATTTTAAAGGAATAAATCAGCAGGCATTCACATCTCTTAGGCTGCAAAACATAAAATAAAAAATAAAGTGATGCATGCTCATGGTCTTATTCTCCCTTTACTCAGGTCAATGAACTCAGAGACTGCACATAGTATACTGTGATTGGGTTTTGTTATTGTTAAGTCATCCAGCTACTAGAAATGCATCTTTTTAAAAACAGAAAAATAGAAAAATGAACTAACAGATATGTTTAGCCTATTAGCCTGTGTAAATTTATTTATTTATTTATTTATTTATTTATTTATTTATTTATTTATTTATTTATTTATTTATTTATTTATTTATTTATTTATTTATTTATTTATTTATTTATATGGTTATGCTTATACCAGTTACATGAACACAAGGAAAAATATAATTTGGTTTATCAGTATAAATAATTTCAGTTCTGTGAATCCATTATCCTGTGTACTGGATCTCTGTTTCTTCTGGCTAATAAAAGGTCTAAAGATGTGGTGGTAGGCTGGATACGTTAAATGGCTAATATCTTCTTGAGAAGGGAGCACTGCCTGTAGTCTTGAAAGAGTGGCTGGTGCCTCCTTTTTAAGAAACTAACTCAGCAATTCTGAACAATTACAACCCATAAAAAATTTGTAAAATCAAAAGGAATAATTTCAACATGAAACTGCTGGTTGAGGTTATATATCAATAGGCAGTATGGTATCATATGTATACTGCACGAGTCAAAAAGAGGACTGTGAAAATATTTACAGACCCCTCACATCCTGGACACAAACTGTTTCAACTCCTACCCTCAAAATGACGCTATAGAGCACTGCACACCAGAACAACTAGACACAAGAACAGTTTTTTCCCGAACGCCATCACTCTGCTAAACCAATAATCCCCTCACCACTGTAAAACTATTCACTAAGGCTGCATTACTATTACTATCAGTCTTCTCCTTGTTCCTATCACCCATCTCCTCCCACTTATGACTGCAGGACTGTAACTTGTTGCTTGTATCCTTACGATTTATATTGATACTGATTGTATCCTGATTGCTTATTTGTACCCTATGACCATTANTTTTATGTACACTGAGAGCATATGCACCAAGACAAATTCCTTGTGTGTCCAATCACACTTGGCCAATAAAAAATTCTATTCTATTCTATTCTATTCTATTCTATTCTATTCTATTCTATTCTATTCTATTCTATTCTATTCTATTCTATTCTATTCTATTCTATTCTATTCTATTCTATTCTATTCTATTCTATCAGTAATATGTGAATTATACTGTATGTAATTATGCATCTTCACTTTGTCCAAACAGACGATGCAACGAAGATAATAATTTGCAGAGTTTCAGGATTTGGATAGGGGAACAGACTTGGACTGAACTCTAGAAAAGTAAAATTGGTGTAGAACTGTGATTCCAGGGATTTATCACCTTTGGTTCTAGATGGTCACATTTCCTCAGATGGAATTGGTTTCTGCTTGAACAGCAGGTGAAGGCTGTGATCAGAACAGTTTCAGTCCAATTACATCTTGAGTACTAATTTTGATCTTTTCTGAGCTAGGAAGCATTACTCACAGTTACTTAGGCTCTTGTCACCTCATTGAACTACACGAGACTGTCATTGAAGACCACCCAGAAATTAAACTGGTCAGCATGCCACAGGCAGGATAATGCTGGTACCTTGAAATTTGTATACATAACATTTCTACTTAGGAGTTGCAATGGCTGCCACTTGGCTTCCAGGTGCAATTCCACATGATGGATATTTAAATTCCCCTATCTTCTAACGTTGTGAGAGAGATCCTTTTGGATCCATTTCCAAAAAAAATTCCACCTACATGGCTTGCAGAGCAGGGCCTCCTCAATAGTGATCTTCCATCTGCATAACAATTTGCCCTCATATATATAAACTGCTCCTATGTACAGAGCTTCCAAAATGAGATGAAAATTTGGTTGTAGAAGAGAGGATGTTAGTTTGATCCATCTCCACTGGTTCTACTGCTATATTAAATATTGTCACTGTTTTGATGTTTGTACCCTTTTATTTCTATTGTAAGTGTCACAGAGATATTTTGGAGTAGAAGAGCATAGAAATACCACTAACTAATCAATTAGCCTGCAGAAAATCTGAAAAGGTTTTCAGAAGAAATATCTCCTTATTTTACAAAAGTATAATGCTTTAGCTATACTTTCTAGGTGTGAAAGAACAAAAACAACCCAGTAAATAACAACATGAGTTTTAAAAGAGTTTTATTTCAATTTTTATTTTCTTAAACTGAATTGGTTGCACAGTTGGGTTAAAGGTGAAACATAAGTGACATTTATTAACACACACAGTGCACACCGTGTTAAGGGCCTCTTTTATAACAAACTTTTATCTTCAAGAAAGAGGTTAAATGTGTCCCTGAAGCTTATGGGGGCATTTTTTTTCTGACCCTTTGCAAGTATTTTTTGCTGAGAGTGTGACATTAGCTGGTCCCTTAAGAAATGATGAAGGAGGAAGCATTTAAAAGAAGTAAAAAGGAGATTGGAAAGATAATATTCTTCCATAGCATAAAGTGTGTGCTACTAAGCACAATTATATTCAAAAGGCCATTAATCTAATATATCTGATAACTTATCTACCATAACTTCCTCTTCACTACACGGACATTTAGTTATATGATAAATAAATATATAATCACATGGAGGAGGAGGGATTCTGAATTTTCCTTTCATTAATCCATAGGAAGGGCTGAAAATGCATAGTCCCTGAGCTAGGGGTGCCCCTTTTTCATTGTTTGCAAATAGAGGAATATTTATTTTTGTTAAGGTGCTTTGAAGAAACAGTTTGAATCAAACATTAAACCTTTGCACAATTCTGCTATTTGGTAGTTTTATGTAGTTTGCTGGTTCTCTCTAATATGTAGTCTTTTATTTATTGAACACATAATGTTTTATAGAGTAATCGACCAGTACTTGCCTGAGGCACCCACAATAGTTTGTCAGAATTAGATGAAAGGAACATCTTTATATCTGCTGCTTTAGCTCCATTTAAGTTTCTGGTTATGTTAAGACCATGAAAATCATTTCTGAAGCTGGCCCCCAGAAAACAGATCTAACAGCGGTGGTCTTCATTCCAATATTTTTTCTCAGGCAAAATTCCTACCAACTATTATCCCTTCAATTCCATTAAAATATACAGCACTAAAGAAGTATCTTTACACAATGAAATACATAACAACATAAGAAAAGCCCTGCAGGATCTCTAAAAAGATTTTGTGGAATATGCATTGTGTAAGAAATTCTTTTATAGGTCATGAATTTCTCCTCATTTAATAGATATTAAAGTAAGCTTACCCATTCTTTTACTGGATCCAATTATTTTGGGACAAATTGCATGAAGTTTGTTCAAGAATGTTTGAAAACAATGTCAGGATTATAATGAAGAATATACCATGCCAAACTTAGTCTCATTTAATGAACCAAATTCAAGAAGTCACTAAAGTAAGTTAAATGTTTGTTAAACTAAGTTTTCATGTTTGTTGAACTTTGATGGTACTGTTACCCTGAGATAACATTTGTGACTCCCCAAAAGTAGAAACCAATTTATATCAACAGAATGATATGATTTGAGAAATAGGAAGGTTTTGAGGCTAGGTGGAAATAATACCACATTTCCTTGGAAATATATATTTAGATAAATTGTTCAACAGTATATTCCACCAAAGAAAGGATAATCTATTCAGGGGCAAAGTTATTTGTGGAGGCTGTAAAAGGAGGACAAATGAGACCAAGAAGGCATATTCTTATCACAATAATTCCTAACATAACAATGTTAAATAGGCAAAGCTTATTGTAGTGTCCAGTAAAAAACATAGAGGTCTTCTCAAGTGTCTTATCTATTCCTTCATTGATTTTTTTAAAAAAATACCTATGTAATTTAGACAGTAATTTATAACTGGCTCCCAAACTGTACTGCTCATGTTTTAACATTTCAAATGTTCATAAATTGTTTATATGCTTGGCCTCTGAAGCTTATGGTATATCAATAAATATATCACAAAAAATTCTTTGCATCCTGTCTGGTTGATTTGATAAGTTCATTGCATGCTGTTTTCCATCACATCTGCCTTTTTTATTTTTAAGATTATTTTATAGGGAAAAATAAATGGGAAACTGCCATGATGCAAAGAGAAGCACTAGCTTTTATTGAAAAAAATCATAAGTAATACCTCTGACTCTACATAAGTCTCATTTCATTCTTAAAAAGATTGTATGTGATTGCAGTCCACTGTTTTGTTAGGAAATATGATCACTTTTCTATAACGAAAACGAATTAAATCATAAAGAACATGAAAGAAGGTGGAGAGAAAAAATGCAGCAACAGCCAAACATTTATTACTCAACAACCTAAAAAAAGCTGTCCCAATTCTGTATTTCATCCTTATTTATGTATTTATTAAATTTATACATTGCTCATCTCATTAGTGAAGCAATAGCTCACAAAATGATAAATACAAAAACCATCAAAATTAACAAGGATTAAATAGAAACTAAAAACCAAGAGGATGGGCAGCATGGGATTACTTAGTCACCCCCAGCTTATAGCTCCCCCAGCAGGATCCCAGCCCAACTGGCAGAGCCAGATTTAACAGATTAAGAGAGTTGGAAGGGACCTTGTCATCTAGTCCAACCTCCTTCCCAAGCAGGAGACCCTACACCATTTCTGACAAATGGCAGTCCAGTCTCTTCGTGAAAGCCTCCAGTGTTGAAGGTCCCACAACTTCTGAAGGCAAGCTGTTCCATTGGTTGATTGGTCTCACTGTCCGAAAATATCTCCTTATTTCCAGGTTGAATCTCTCCTTGTTCAGTTTCCATCCATTATTCCTTGTCTGCCCTACAGGTGCTTTGGAAAATAGCTTGACCCCCTCCTCTCTGTGGCAGCCCTCAAATATTGGAACACTACTATCATGTCTAGAAGATAATTTAAATCCTTCTGGAAGGCCAAATGTGGGGGGGGCAGATCTCACCTGCTGGCATTACAGCAGAAAAGGTCTTCTCCTGGACCCCACCAGCAGAAATTCCTTAGCACACGAGGTCTATAGAAACCTTTTTCTACTAGAGCAAGTGGGATGCGTCAATCCCATTAGGATGAGATGGCTCCTCAGATATCCTGGAGCCATGCCATGAAGGGTTTTAAACACTTTGAATTTGGAGCCTGAAGCAAACCAGCAACCAATGTAGTTGTGCAACAGCGGTGTTGCATTTTCCACCCTATGGGCTTCCAGAACTGTGTGTGCTTCTGCGTTCTATACCAGTTGTAGCTTCTGGGTACTCTTCAAGGAAAGCCCTATGTAAAGGGTGTTGCAGTAATTATTCAGTAATGGTTGGCCCTATCTCTTGTCTATATCTTGTTAGCCTTCAGCATCCATTAAACCTTTATTTATTCACCTAAGCTTTTGGTTGAAATTATATTGAAGTATCATTGCTATAATGTTGTTTTTGTTGCTTTTTATTGTGCCGCAAATGGGAATTAGGTTAATGAAAATGGGCTATTTTTAAAATAATCAACTCTGCAAATAAAAATTCTTGCTTTTTAATACATTCGTAATCACTGGTCTATGATATATGTGTTTTAAATCTTCCTTCTCATACATTACATACTGTTGCATTATATAATCCTATATACTCCTAAATGCTAGCTGCAGATATAGAAATGCATGCATATTTATTCATTTCTGGATTTCAAGGATCCTTAAATGTTGGACAAGATATGCCAAGTCAGATATATTTTCTTATATGCTTTAGAAATATACACAATAAACAGAAAAATGTATCATAGCTGATGTAGCTGGTTTGGTATCTTGTTATTCCAGCCATGGCCAAGCATTGTATCACTGAAGTCAACAGCATCATATATTATATTAACAATTTTAAAGTGTCCTACTGCCATTGCTTACTTAGCCAAAATGATCTATTGATTCAGGGCAGCTGGTGAAAGGTGAAGGGACCCAAGATTTGCAGAACTACCAAAAATAAAAATAAAAATAAATCTGTATGGATTTCTTACGTCTGAAGGGAGGCAATGTCCTCCTGCTGCAATTACCGTAAGTATAGTTAGCAAACTCTCTCTCTCTTTCTCTCTTCCTGATTAATGAATCAAATAAATGATTGCATCATTTCCTGCATGAGACAGGAAAGTGAATGGTTTTCTTTTAGACTGTCACATAATTGCTTTTAACAGGACTGGTTTCATTTTGAAGGCGACACTGGCAAAGTCTAGTTTTCCCTAATAAACAAAGCACTTATCGGCAGCAACAAGGAGATTCTTGTGGGAGACCAGAGAGAAGAAAAAATTGCAAGTGAGAGAGCAGAGCAGCCACCATCAGGATAAAGTAAGCATAGCAGGCAACCGATGATGAAAAGGAAGTAGGTGTGGATTATATAGCAAGCCAACAGCAGAAGAGCTGAAAGAGCAGAGCCTGGCAGCCACTTCACTCCCTCAGAGATGCTGACAGCCCACAGTCAGCCAGCAGCTGTAAAGCACCTTTCTTCCCCCTCAGTCTATTCCCCCAAAATAGACTGAAAGATTTTGCAAAGCCAATGCTTGAGCAGCAATTCAGAACATCATCTGGCAGCAACATAAGCCAAGTAACTTCAAGGTGGCTAAAGACTTTCCTGTAGCTCAAGGAACAAAAAACAATTGTTTATAGAATTCTTTGAGATATAGACACACCCATGGGCATAGACATGCTGTGTAGTGTAAGTTTAGTGACACGTGCTGAATTACAGATTAAGAAATAAGTACATTTTATTAAGCTTTTTGATAATAAAAGTCTCCTTGCAAGTCCAGGAAGATATCAATAATCCTCTTGCCAGTGGCCTGTACCATTTCATTGCATTCTTGGACAATAAAAGACTACAGGAAATTAAGCCAAACTACTCACTGGAAGCAACACACATGAAACAAAAGCTATAATCCTTTGGACATATCATGAAGGCTGATGCATCTTTGAAAAAGAGGATTATGCTGGACCAGATAAAGAGTAGGAGAAGGGGCTTACAATGCACATGTGCTGGATTGATGGAGTATTGGAAGCCACAGCAATGCACCTGCAAGAACTGTGTTAAAAGGATAGCTTAATGAGTTTTTATTCAAAATCATCAAGAACTGACTGTGATATGACAGCATAACAATAGCAACATCAGAATTATAGTGATATTGCAAAACATGAAATAAAGTGGTTTATGATGGAAGTAAAGTCCAGTGAGAATAGATGCTTAGTGAATGATTCAACCATGACCTGGAAATAAAACAAGGATGTTCTCTTAGTTGTTTATTGTATGTATAGATGAATGTAGAAAACATGTTTGTGATGATCTTAGATGTATATGGGTTGGCAACATGAATATATGTGAACTTTTCTGTGCAAATAATATCCTGCTGTTCGCTGAGAACCCAGGTGATTTGCAAAAAATAGTTGCATAATGTAACAAGAACTGTGGATTTGAATATTTCAAAGGAAATAAGATGAAATCTATGTGGATTCAAAGGGCGTGTGTCCCCAGACAGGTTTATTGATAGATTATTACACTTTAATTAATATTACCGTAATCAAGCCATTGTTTTCCCATAAAGTAACTTAGTGTCTATTTTTTCAGTTAGTGTTTTGTTTAGGAAGTACTTGTATTTGCAATAATTTTTTCTTCTTTTAATTTGTCCTTTTCTCTTTGCATTCAAACTATTGGATATAGGTTATATAATTCAAGACGTGTGCTTCAAGCCAGCAGAAAGTTAGAATGTTATGTATCTCTTTGCTGTTACCAAGTGGTTTGGGATTTTTGCAAGCCAGATTTGGTAGCCCAATTTCCAAGCATTCTCATTCTGCTTGAGAATTCTCTTTGACATGCATTAAGTGTATCACTTCATCTCTCAATTATTAGATCACCTTAAACTGCAAACATCTTTCTCACTCTCAAGCCTGCGTTATGTGAGCGTCACTGTCTTCATCTCTGCATATAACTGTCTACTTCTCCAGGGAGTGTAAATGTACTCATGGTTTGGTTTTTCAGTTTTAGCTGCATGCACCTCGAAGAGCCGAGGTGGCGCAGTGGTTAGAGTGCAGCACTGCAGGCTACTTCAGCTGACTGCTAGCTGCAGTTCGGCGGTTCAAATCTCACCGGCTCAAGGTTGACTCAGCCTTCCATCCTTCTGAGGTGGGTAAAATGAGGACCCAGATTGTTGGGGGCAATATGCTGACTCTGTGAACCGCTTAGAGAGGGCTGTAAAGCACTATGAAGCGGTATATAAGTCTAAGTGCTATTGCTATTGCTATTATCTTGTTCTGTGGAGAGCTGTTTTTGTCAGCTGTCAGTTCAAATTACTTTGATTAGACATTAGATAAGGAAACTGTGTGGAAAGCAGAGACTTTTTCTTTGGAAAAAGAAAAAACTATGGAAAACCGCATGTCATAATAGCAACGTTACAACAAATATTTTAAACAGGTTTTCCTGCTTTCAGAAACTAAATTCACACTAGTGACAGTTTGATTTCATTAATCACTGAAATTGGAAAAAAAAAAACCTGCCCACTCACACATGCTGTTTTACTGTGAAGAGATAGCTTATATATATATATATTCTTGCCCGGTATGGAAAAAGGGGTGAGAAATCAAATCTTGTCTCTTCTCTCAGTCCATTGATTAAACAAAGGAGAAAAAGATTTACCAGTTAACTTTTTTTCAGACAAAGGAAGACAATCCATCAGCCAAGAACAAAATGGACCCAGAGGACAATGACGTATTATGCAAGTAGCATTCCTGTGACAACAGTAGTTCACTGAGTTGTTTGCAAGGAAACCAGACGTTAACAGGCAAACCAGGTAGTAATGTGGTGCAGAGCCGAGGTGGCGCAGTGGTTAGAGTGCAGCACTGCAGGCTACTTCAGCTGACTGCTAGCTGCAGTTCGGCAGTTCACATCTCACCGGCTCAAGGTTGACTCAGCCTTCCATCCTTCCGAGGTGGGTAAAATGAGGACCCAGATTGTTGGGGGCAATATGCTGACTCTGTGAACCGCTTAGAGAGGGCTGTAAAAGCACTGTAAAGCGGTATATAAGTCTAAGTGCTATTGCTATGTTTGTGCTTACACAAGTAAGAAAACATTCATTTGATATATTGCAGGAAAAAGATAGACAGAGATGGGCTGAGAGCCATAAAGGATGACATTGTATATTATCTCCATTGAGAAATAGTTAGTGGTTCATCATTGTTCTTGAGTCAAATTGGCTAGGCAGATAAACCTGAAGGATGTGACTCAGTGACAGCAGGGTTGCCAACATAGTGTCCCTAAGTACTAGTCCATCCATAGATACCAACTTTTATGCCTGACAGTTTCCCTGCAACATTCAGTGTTTATTTTTCCTCATTAAACAAGAAACTAACAGTCTGCCAGTCTGTAATGATATATTCATATACCAAAGATCATATCTTAGGGAAAACAACTATATTGGGTAGCTTGCAACCCAGCATTTTATTTGAAAGTATAACTACCTGAGAAGGCAAAGATCAGCTTGGTAAGACAGCATCCTAAGTTGCTAGACAGGATGAGAAGGAACAACTTTACTGCTTCAATTTCTAGTAAATGGACATGGACATACAGTATTTTCCTTGAGAGCCATTTTTGTCATGATGTGGGTAGGTTTAAGGGTGTTCTCAAACTACCGTCAACATTTTTTAATGTTCCTCATTTATGTCAAACTGGATGGGAGTTTAAAACAACAGGAATGTTGGCATGCCTAATTTTTACTGTGGACTCCAGTATGAACAGACTTGTAGAGTATTTGAATTCACTCAAATTAATTTAGCCTTCTACAGAATACGTAGGAGATTTGGTAAAGGGAGTAGTATGAGCAAGAGGTGAGGAGTTCATAGAATAATCCATGCTTGAAAAACAGACCTTCAGTACTAACAGAATGCAGCACATAAATTGTATATATGCCAAAATACCTGAAAATAATTTGGATACCCAGTGATGCAGAGTATTGTATCCAATGGTTCACTGCTAGGGCAACTTCATCTGCTTTTCATTCCACTTTGTAAGAAAATCACCAACTCCATTTTTCAAGAATTGTCCAAGAAATCAGAGAACTGCAGAAAAGAATCATATATGTAAGAATTATCATTTTGTTACTTTTATTAATATTCATTTGGCTGTTGAAGTCCTCAAAAGAACTGAATTTTCAAAGAACATTTGATGACACCTGTAGCAACAGATGCACATACAGAATTATGTATAAAATGAACAATCTAAAAAAATAAATTTAGCTACCGTATAGCCTGTGCCAAAGCACAAATTGTTCTTAATTTTTGCTTATCTTGTGGAGTCTTACTTTGTTTGTTGTTTTAAAAATGTAAGATATAGAAGAAATGTTGGAAAGATTCAAAAACTTATTTGTGTGGTCACACTGCATAAACCAATCATTCTGATAGTGTCAAAAAGTAAGAAAGGGGGAAGAAAATTCACAGAGAGCATGTTTGTATACTATATAATTATTTATACTTTGAACATAGAATAGGATTTGCAACTTGTAGTCTCCTATGGCTTTGGGGATTTCAGAATCCACCAGAACTCAAGCAGTTTCTTCCCATTTAATATGGAAATTATAGGACAACTGGATGTCAGGTTTACATCCTTATATACTGGCCCCATGCTGAAGCCTGATCTATATTATCTGCAAAAAACAGTCAAGTCATTTACCATGTGTCCATTCTCTTCCTCCAATAACTTGATGGAGAAAATGCCACTGTAGGGAATATCAACATCAGCCTTTTGTGCAGCCTTTTGTTTTCATTACAATGAAGCATTCTTGTTTTGTTGTCTGTTCTGTTATTGTAGAGTAGGAGTTCAGATGAGCCCTCAAGTGGATTTCATTCCAGACATGATTTGATGCATTCTCAAGAAGCCATCCATTTTCTCTGTAGCTGAATTCTTATCTGCTTCATCACTCTCAGTACATTACACCACAAAGAGATGCTTAGGAGCAAAGGGATCAGTTGGCCATATTTCACAGATCAGTCAGAACGTCAATAGTATTACCCGCAAATATTATGAAAAAAGTGCCAAAGTATATTTTGAAATTATCTAGTTGTATTAGAAATCAGTACTGAACCATCACTATCCCTATGTGAAGATCAGTACTGAATCTTCACTATCCCTATGTGAAGATTTGTACTGGCTATCAGTCTTCAGCTGACCAAAGAGTGATTTGTCCATAACCGCAGAATTATCCAGGGATCTTCCACCCACAGATAACCAGCTCCTTTTGAACAGAAAACTAAATACCACCTAAGCCCAAAGACAGGTCTAGGGTCCTCATGAAGACTGCTCTGGACTGGAACCAGCAAATTCAGTTGCATATTTGATGCCATGATACAAAAAAGCAATCCAATGCCAGATTGGTTAACATCTCATCTTAGTTCTTTTCCATGAGTTGACCAATGACTTTTGAATGTGCTAATGTGGTAGATAATCAATAACTAACATCCTGAGAAATGAAAGGTTAATTAACTTGCAGTATTTTGGATTTTAAATCTCATCATGATCAACATGAAGGTACCATGCATGGCTGTGTTGGTATCTGTTGCTCTTGTTTATATTTGCTCTTTTTCCCATGCTGCTTTCAGTTCTGTATCAGAGACTGCATCTCAGAGGATTAATTTAGAGATTAATGTATTTCTCATTTTCTCTTGCTCATATTTTTTGCCTGTGTGTGTCAGTGTAGAGCATTCTTCCTGCTTATCAAAAAGAATGGGGAAGTTCCTGCCTGCAGGGAGTTCTATGTGAACTGTGGCAGTCCTAGAATTACAAACAAGGTAACAAACAACTCCTTCTTATAATATATTACCTACAAGTGGAAGAATGACTATTCACATGCCTTTGGAGGTCAGGCTATCCTGTATCTTACCCTTCTGCAGTTGGAGATGCATATAGTATAGGCTTCTTTTATTTGGCATTTGCTCATCCGACTGAATATTGGGGAAATGTGCTACTATATATATAGAACAGACTTTTAGCAAATAGCAAAAGGGTTTATAAGCCAACCTTCTAAGTCAATGGCATTTTAAAGATATGGCATTTGGATTGGCAGATAAAATGGCACTGTCTTCTTCCACTAAAGCAAGAAAATGGCATTCAGCCTCCAGCCCTGATCCTCATGTTTAATTTAGTGGGTATAAAGAAATAGTTTAGACATTTTGGACAGGAGGATAGAAAAGTCATTGTCAATATTTTATGAATCCCTTGAGATGCTGGTACATGATGATACTGATGATCCTAAATCAGTTGCCTCCAAAGAGAAGTAGTATCTGCTATGATAGATGTTAGAGAAAGGTCTTCTAAAAATTAGTGGCACACTGCCTCCTCTATGCTAGCAAATATCTCATGGTTAATACAAAAATGTGACAGGCATATTTCCTTATAATAATCATTGTGCATTATCCCTTTCAGCATCTAGATGGAAATAACCTCTCTTATGATTATGCAAATACATTTTTGATGCAAATGCAATTTTAGCCCAAGAATTACTTTTTCTCTCCGCTCACATATTTTCTACATTACTTTTAATTAAGCTTATTTAAGGGGCTATGAGAGGAAGATAACCTTATTAGTTTAAAGAGATGCATACAAACCAGGTATTGTTTTCTGTAGCTTTCTAGTCATGTACAAAGCTTGAATTTAGTACCTTTTTAAGCTTGTCTGTTTCATGATTCATTTTATGTAAACAGTATTTATATAAACTTCTTGGTAGATTAGAAGGGTAGCTCAGTAGCCTTAATTTCAGTGTCATTTTTCTAGCTTTTTGGTTAAGCTTCATGGCTGGCTTTAGCGTATTGATGCAGCAAACTGAAAGTCTATCTCATTGCTAAATCCGCTTCAGAGCAGAAAACAATTCTGGTAAATAACACAATTTAAATAATTGGAAATCAAATGTAAATGAAAGCACTGCTCTCAGATTATCTAGCTGCCAAAATAGAAGAGACAGTGCAAAACAAAAATGTCATTCATGGCATTCAGATTCTGCTTAATTATTAGTTAACTTTTTGAAAAGTTAATTTCTAACACGAGTGTGTTGTGTTTGCCCAGGCAATATAGGTAGTCCTTCCTTAACCATTGGTTCTTATGACAGGACAACCCCCTCCCAAAAAAAATTACAACAAATTTTGAAGTTCCAATTGCTACATCTCCCTTTGGTCACATGATCACATTTTGGGCACTTGGCAACCAGCTCACCTGTTGATCACAATTTTCAATGGATTTTGGTGGTTTCCGGTGTTTAACCTCCAGTTTCAGACAAAATATGTTGATTGGATAAAATAGATTTTCTTAACACCATGCTGTTTGCCTCACGACCGCAGCATTCACTTAACCATGGCATTTGCTTAAGACTGACACAAAAAAGGCCCAAAAATTGAGAACAATTATGTGTTAACCTACTTAATGACTGTAACAACTTTGGCCACAATTTCAAGCTTAATTACAGGTGTAAGTCAAAGACTACCTCTATTGTACTTTGTCCCTCTCCACTGTACAGTCTAGTTTTTTTCCCATATGGTAATGTCATAAAATCGTTTCCTTTTTTTCTGAATCAATAGCTGCTAGAAAGAAAGAAAAGTGGAGTGGGTGTACATGTATTCAAATGCAGAGACAACTGGGGTTATAAAATCACATCAAGATGCATTTGTTTTAATTGAAAGAAAGAATTCATTCATTCTCCCATTCATTTGAAGCACCTGTTCAGAATACTTTCACTGCACTACATTTTTTCCATAATGTTTAGGTATTATTAAATATGCAAAAGTGCAATGTGAACATTAAAAATAAAATATGTAAAAAGAAAACCAATATAATTTTTTGTTAGATAATACATACTAGAATGTCTATATGTAAGAAAACAGCTCAGAGTCATGAAGAACTAAATGGAGTTGATAGATTAGATTTTCTTTCCATTTATTCCTCAGTGTGATTGGATGGCTGTTGACAACTGACAGAAAGAAACTCCAACACTGGAAGGACCAGCAGCTTGAAATGAAATGAAAGAGGCAGAGTGAATATCAAGAGGAAATTCTTGATAGTAAGAGCTGTTAGGCAATGAATCAGTTTATTTAGAACATTGTAAGCACATCCTCTCTAGAGACTCTCAAAAAGAGATATCTGAAAGGGATGGCTAAGAGAAACAGTTCTCAAATGTTTTAGTCTCAGGTCCCCCTTTCATTCTTAAAAGTGATTGAAGACCCCAAAGAGCTGTGGTTTGTAGGTTGTAAGTATTTACAGAATATTTACTATATTAGATATTTAAACTGAGAAATTTTAAAATATTTATTTACAGACTCCCTAAAAGGGTGTCAGGGACCCCAGGTAGCCCCAGCCTGCACTTTCAGAACCGCTAGTTTAGAGGATTCCTTCAATGAGTAGGGGTTGACTGAGATGACGTATAAAATCCTTTACAATTTAATACATTCTATGATTCTAGATAGAAGACTGTTGCATACAAATGTGCCATAATGCTTCAAGTCATCATGAGGACCTAATGCAACGAATGACTGTTCACAGCTACTCAGAACTAATACCTATTGAATGCACTAAAGTTTACATTCAGATAAGTGTACATACAATGGCAGGATTCATTTCTTAGGTTATCACATATATGAGAAAATGTTTCATTACTCTTGATTTAGAACTAATAAGTGGAAAATTACTTTCCACAAATATAGAGCTATGATGAAATGTGTAGAATGTTATGAAACATTAATTAATATTAATTTCTCTAATATGATCTTCTCTTACTTTCTCTGAAAAATGCTGTCTCGGTTTCACAGTGTATAAAATGATATTCATAACTGCTGCAGATAAACAAAAATGTTCTGACATTCTCCAACATAATCAGCTAAGCTATTTCTAAAATAGCCTAGAAATTAACCTGTTTTTAACCTACTATGTTTAACTCACTTTGCTTTTCATTGCATTGGTTGCATATTGCAACCAAAATCATATGAAAATGACATATTATTTCAAATTTAAATGTAAACCACTGAGTAGGTATATACTGAATTTATAGCTAAAACCCTGGAAATATATTTTCCTATATATGTTTATATATTCTAAAACTAATTTACATATTCATTCTCCACATGCATCCGTAGTATATCATTGATTTCAGTATGTCACCGCTTAAATTTTAGACCTGGAGCCATATCATCAGAAAAACTAAATACACTTAAAATTGGTTACAATTTCCCTTATTTAAAAAAAAATCCCAATACTTTCCATGGCATAACTGCACAGTTTGTTGACACCCATGATCTTTAGCCAACATACTATTCTTGCTAGATTTAACAGTACAATTGCAGTATCCTGGTAGAGTGGGAAGGCAATGAAACACATGCAGCTACATTATGAAACAAACACTATTTGTGAAAAACTTACATACAGTGAAACAACACAAATATGAAAGGGATGAAGTTATGCATTTAATCTTTTGGCATTGTTATGGTTAACTGGGACTATTATTATAAGGGAGCTCGATGGCTAAGTAGTTAAAAATGCTGAACTTGACAACTGGAAAGCTGACAGCCTGCGTTCAAGACCCGAGAGCCAGGAGACAGGTTGAGTTCCCATCCTTGCCTCAACTCCTGCTCAACTAGCAGTTTGAAAGCATGCAAATGCAAGTAGATAAATAGGGAAAACTTTGGTGGGAACAGCATTCTGTGTGCCTCAGTGTATAATCATGCCGGCCACACGACCATGGAAATGTCTTTAGACAACGTTGGTTCCCTCGGCTAAGAAACAGACCTAGATTCAGACACAACTGGACAGGGGAAACCTTTACTTTAGCTTTTATTACTATAATCAACACATCTGTAAGTTTCCAGGTTAGAGAAGACTTGAATAGTCATTTTCTAAGAGGTCTAAATATAGATAATGAAAAAATAATACCAAGAAATATAATTGAAATGATCTGCATCTACAATCTTCTTGGTATTGTTGGTGTTAAATATAATTAAGCAACTCAATCCCAAGGATTTATTTATGCTTTCTGCAAATGTTGACAGGATAATGTTTTTCTTATTTTCTTCCAAAACCCATGATATGCTTAATTGCATTTCCAAATTTTCCATTTCTAGTAAGTTAGTTTGAACTCATAATGGTAGCCACAATAATACGGTGTTCAAAATCTGACTGAGATTGATGTAGCACTATTTTTTAAAACATGTACAAAGGAATACATTTGGGAGTTCAGTCTCCTTTCTTTCACTCTCCACAGAGAGAGAATTCTCCTGAAAATGGGGAGAATTAAAAATTGGATTATGGATTGTTTTGTTCTGTTTCTTTGTTTTGGTAGAAAGATGAATAAAATGTTTAAGCAGTCGTCCACGGAAACCTTTTATTCTCCTTGACTGATTGCTAAAAAGCAGGCAACATGAAGAACATTCTAACTTGGAGCAATACAATACTTTTGCTAGCATAAATAAAACTTATTGAGTAAAATGCATTTTTGCCTCCAAGCAGTATAGCCGCTCTGAAAAAAAAATTGCAGGGCTTTGTTTATTTCCTTGTTTGTGGGCTTACTGCAGAAATTGGTATTTCTGTTCCTTTTATCCCGCTGCTACGGTGGCTATACTTGGGCTGCAAAAATCCAGATGATTAAGCAAATGGTGGCAAGTTTTTACTGGACAATAAAAATCCAGAAGACCACTAGATGGGAGCAAAGTATCTAGTGGTCTTCTGGATTTTTACTATCCAGATCTGATAACTATTGACCAGGCCTGATAAGACTGGAGGTACAGTGAAATGTGGTAACTTATCAGAGGGTCTTCTAATGATTCTGTAGTTGGAAGGAACTCCTCTTGATGTTTCAAACTGGGTTCGATGGAGACTTGAATGACTTCTGTGAGGGACAAAAAGTGAAAAAGAAAACATCTCATGAAGGATTAAGGAGGAGATGGAGGGACACCATCTTTGAAAGCACTCATCCATCTTCTTCAGCTTTGAGACTGTTCTTCTCCTCTTATTAGCTGTATATCACAAATGTTTGCAATCACTCCACTGACAATAATCAATAATTTGTGCATGAACATGTATAAAAATTAACACATTGTCTGTCCCAAACTCTGACAAATATTTTTAACTTTGGAAGAATTATTGTGATGAGTCTCTCCATTCCTCTTCACTTTTCACATTGCATTGTATTTGCATGTGCATGCCCCCAAAAGGTCACTTAATAATCAAGGTGGCATCCTGTGCACCTCTACTTAGGTTTAATCCCACTCACCTTCAGTTTTTGGAAATTAATTTAAAGAATAAGATTTCATTTTTTTTGGTTGCAGAGATCTTGTTTCCCAGCATTCTTCCTGGGACTTCCTCCAGAGTAAACATACATGGGAGTCACCTTTGCAGTTCTAGGAAATTTGCATTTAATTCATTCACACAAAAAGGTAATCTGTAAATATTTCTAGTTAAAAATGGCATGCATACTTTGATCAAGAAACGCTTTTATATTTGGTGAACCCAATATATAAATATGATAGAGAATATAATACTCCACATTTTCCTTGAGAAATTTCCTACCCCAATTGCTTAGAATGGGTTTTTGCAATGTTTTAAAGAACTCAGAGGCTGGTGATATCTTCTAATACCAGTTAAGATCCAGGAGACTAAGAGTCTCTTGGCAAATCATCCTTTCAGACAAAAAACCTGGGCAGGTTTTTAAAGTCTTGTAAGAACAGGTGGTTAATACTGATCTGAAGGGGGAAAATTCACATAAATGTAGAATGGAAGCACATTCAAATATTTTTGAAGCTAAACTACATTTCAACTTGTCATTTCAATGAATAACAGTTAAATATTTATTTCACAACAACTAGTTTCCAGAGCAAGTTCAGGATTCAGAATTGCAGGGGGGTGGGGGGGATTTCAATTTGGCCATTTTTTTTCCTGTTTTTTAAAAAAACCTTTTGCAGTTGTGCCAACCAGTATTAGCTGGACCATCAGGTACAATTTTGCTTGCATCAAGAGCTAGGAGCTTACTGTAAATCCAGAACCAAACTGAAATAAGGATTACCAGAACCAGAACCAAACTGAAATAAGGATAACCAAGCTAGCATTACATGCCAAACCTATAAAAAGGTGGAAGAGTTATTGAGTTACTGCTGTTATTACCCATTTACTGCAGAAACCTCTGCATAAAGATACTGTAATCTTGTTCATCAAAGTTCCACTGAAATAGGACATTCTCAAAGGAGCCAATGGCCAGCCTGCATAGAGTTCATCTGAAAGATTTTTTTTCCCTGTGAAGTCCAAGTGCCACACAGGCCCACATGGGAACAGTTGCTTCTCATTTGCTCACACAGCTTTAATAGTGATTTAAGGAGTACCAAGCTGTGGCCGCTGGCAGTGTTGCTTTCCAAGATGCCTTGGGGGGGGGGTATATTTATGTAGTTAGCCTTTTTCTCTGCAATCATTTTATTCTTCCCTCCTTTATTTTAATTCCAACACTTGACCTGAAATGGCTTATTCCAAGTCAAGGGACCTGTCCCAAAGGTTACAGACTGGAGTAATTTCCAGGTGTTCAGTCTTGTGGCTAAGATATCTCTGATACATACCATTTATTAAATGATGCATTCTTCCTGCTTCTTGCCTCTTGCTTGCTTGCTTGCTTTAATTTTACCCTAATGACATTTCTAAGCAACATAAATCTTTCTTTAAATTTTATCTTGTCATTCTTCTCAAATTAATAATTTTATCATACAGTCTCTTCAATGAGTTCTTCTGCAGTCTCAAATTCTCTGGACTTTTTCCAAAGCAGGGCAATGAGGAGAATTGTCTTGTGCCCACATATGGAGGGCCCCATTTCAGAGTATAATTTCGTACTTAAAGGGATCGGGTAGATCAATATTTTTCATCCAAGGCAGTAAAACAATTCCAATAAGATAAATGGCAAGAGTTCAATATTTCAGTTTTCTGCACACACTCCCAATTACTGGGTTATTGACTTCAGTGAAAGAAGAAAGAGTTACGGTGATATATGATGCAGTAAAAAGAAGACTTGGGAGAGATGTTCGTATGGACGTTCCTGGGCCTGAAAGGGTTGTATCACCTGATCACTGGAAAAAACCTTAAGAAAAATTCTCTCTGAAGAGCTATTCAGTGAAATTATCCTTCCTGAATGCAGTGCCTGCACACCAGAGGCGGGTTCCTACCAGTTCTAACCGGTTCTTTAGAACCGTTAGTAGCTCGGCAATGACGTCATGGAACCGGTTCCGTCAGTGTCTCCGTGGGTGCCGCCATCTTGGATTTTGCTTCTGCGCATGCACAGAAGCTATTTTTTGATTGCTGAGCGCGCACACGGCGCGACCCTGAACGAACCGGCAGCAAAAGGATCCAGAACTCACCCCTGCTGCAAACAGACAAAGTATTTTGAAATGCTGTTTGCTATAGTTATGGAATAATCCACTGTACCAAATTGAAACCAAAAGAAGACATTTACATTCCATACATTTAAGCTAATGAATGGCCAATTTTATTTTTCATTATGGCAAAATGCACCTCTTTTAATTTTTATTAACTAGGATAAAACTGGAAATAACAATACTACTTTAAGCATAGATAGTTTTATGCATATATATATATACAAATTGTACAAACCTTGTAACAATCTTTGTCCTGATTACAGTGGTGCTTTTAAATGCAGTGGCATTTTCCATGTCTTTTGATTAACATATAAGTGAAGCAATTCATCCTGCCTACACTTAATTTACCATTTAATTTTCATTTGGAACAATCTTTGAAACACCTTTCCTTTTTTTCTGGGTTTTTTAAAAAATTGTTTGATTCTTATTATTAGCAGATTTACTTTTTCTGAATTTTTGAGCAAATTATTGGACATACAGACACCTTGACAGATTTTTTTTAGATCTATTTAGTGGGAGATAATTCTATCCACTATGTGCTAACAATTTCAAAAGCACCTAATCAATATAAGCAAAATAATACCATCAATCAAATGCAAGTAGTTTCCTATCACAGAAACGTAGCCCTCGGTAACTCTTATGTAATATAATTACGTAAATTAATGTCTATAAGGAAACATTATACATCACTCATACGCTCTTTCTTTTTGCATGTAAGCATAAACTGCATGAAACTGAGTCTAATAAGTTTAAATCTCTAATGGAAAGTGGAAAGAATAAAGTTAGTTAAATTTGCCTTACTTCTTCTCCAGTCCGTGAAGCATATTAAATTTCTGGCTCATGAAAACTGTCTGCTATTATATTTGGATGTTATTTTCTCTCCCACTTTCCTTCACAAAACTGCTGATTGTCCAACCTCTGAACAAGGCATAGCTATATTGTAAAACTGGAAAATCAGCTCATGAATTTAAAGCAATAGCACCACCTAGGGTTTCCTTAGAATATAAGGAAATTAAATTACAAAACCTACTTGGAAAAAGGGTTCTAAATCACAATTCTGAACATAGCCATTTTATACATGTGAACATTGCATTGTCAAATGCAGATTTCTTCATTTAATTATTTCCTTAATATATATATTTACACATGTGTCTACAATGAAGAACAACTGTAATATGCCTGAAAGAACAACTGTAACAGGCCTACAACGATGTCATGAAACAAACTTTGTCATTGTGTACCTTCATCACACTGTTGCATACAACTACATAAGTTATGGGTCTGCATTGCTTCATCTTTGCACAATAGATTATTTCAGATAAATTGGTACAGCCTCTGGTAAATGGATGTACAATTGGCACGCCAATATTGATTGGAATTATTGGAGAAGAGTTGTGCAAGGGATCTCTGATATATGAGCTGAAATGTAGATAATTCTTAACAATGAAGTGGTAAAAACCTAATCATAGAGAAGATGGAGTACAGGTAATTCCCGGGTTATGAGTGCTCCCTTAGCAAACATTCGAAGTTACGCAATAAGCGCCGCCTAGCGTTTACAAACAAGTCCCAAAATTTCTTGCTACTTTCTTGCCACCGGAGGCCTTGTCAAGCTGATCTCCGTCGAGAAAGCAGCCCCAGAAGGTCACACATGGCCTTAGGGGGCTGCTTTCTCGCCACCAGAGGCCTTGTCAAGCCCTTTGCTGACAAGAAAGGAGTTAGCAGGCAAAGAAACAGGCTGGAGAGGAGACAGATCTTCATAAGGTAAGTCACCCGGCATGGCAGGATGGGGGGGGAGCAATTGTGGAAACCTCAGGGGAGGGAGAATGAGGTATCTGTAGGTCGGGGAGGCCTTGGGTGGTCTGAGGTAGGTGGCCTGTTCCCTCACTATCCCCCCCATGGCCTTCCCCACCCCAAGTTACCTCATGTGCACTTAACAAGCTGCGTATTCGCCCACGCATTAAATTAGCGAATGTGTGGGTGAAAGCAGGGAGTGATCTCATTCAAGGTACGAGATTCACTCCCACGAATTCTCGAGTTACGGATGGAATGGGCAGGCTCCATTACATTTGTAACTCGAGAACTACCTCTATGTGATGTGATGACACAAAACATCTTATCTGAAGTCCTGATAGTGCAGGTTTCTATATATTCTGCATGCAAATTTGTATATATAAAGAGCTTCCCATTGCAGAAAGGCATGCTGTATTCATGGAGGTCCATGGTTCAAAAAGCAGATGGGAACAAGATAAAAACATTGGCATGCTGAGGACAAAAATTAAATTTGATTTAATTCAATTTACATAAAGTTTAATTCTACTGAAACAAATCCAATCATTTTATAGTTCCCTTTTTTCCTCCTGTCACATTAACATTATTATTTCCTTTTAAAAAATGGGGGAGGGGAGTTCATGATGCCCCAATATCTTGGTAGGAGACCAAAAATTGTTGTTGCTTTGCCAGTTGCTAGAAGAACTAAGCATATATTTGATAAACATCTGTGTTTGGAACAAGTGCTGCCAGTGGTGGAATTCAGTGCAGTTATTTTTCACAGCATGGTTTTATTCATCTGGTTTCAGAGCAGGGGTGGGTTCCTACCGGTTCGGACCGGTTCGCCCGAACCAGTAGCGACCCGCTAGTGATGTCATCTGAACCGGATCTGTGGTTGCCGGTCCGTGGGGGCTGCCATCTTTTTTTTTTAATTTTTTTCGGGGTTTTTTTGAAAAGTTTTTTGAATTTTTTTCCCCTTCTCAGCATGCGCAGAAGCCAAGTTCCAGCACTGTGCATGTGGTCACCATCTTTTTTCCGGCTTTGTTTTTTTGCCACGCGGCACGGGAGGAAGCGAATGGGCAGCGAGGTAAGTTAGAACCCACCCCTGCTTCCAGGGTCCCCACGTGCCCCGTTTTGGCTCCCAGGGGGCTGTAGGGAGGCTTGCTAGGCCCAAAATGGGGCATGGGGGGTGCAGCATGCCCCCCCCGTGGACCATTTTTGCTCCCAGGAGGCTGCAGGTAGGCCCAAAACTGGGTGCGGGGGTGTGGCG
>QLTV01000376.1:1896852-1923931 GCA_003457575.1 Thermophis baileyi
TCGTTAAGTGTGAAAAATGGTCATAAGTCACTTTTTCACCACATTTTACAAGTTGGCCACTCCCACCCGGTCACACGACCGCCAAGCCACTCCTACCCAGTCACATGGCCATCAAGCCACTCCCACCAAGTCACATGGCCATCAAGCCACTCCCACCCGGTCACATGGCCGTCAAGCCACTCCCACCCGGTCACATGGCCGTCAAGCCACTCCCACAAAATTAAGCCACGCCCACAGAGTGGTAGTAAAAAAAATTGGAACCCACCCGTTTCAGAGGTGGGTTCCTCCTGGTTTGGACCGGTTCACCGGTAGTGATCCGCTGGTGACATCACGATGACATCACGGATCTGGTTTGGTCGGTGCCGGTCCGTGGACACTGCCATCTTTTTTTAAAAAAAATTTGAAAAATTTTTTTTGAAATTTTTTTGAATTTTTTTTTCTGCGCATGCGCAGAAGCCGAGTTTCCAGCACTGTGCATGCGTCACCATCTTGTTTTTGGCTTTTTTAATTTAATTTTTATTTTTTTGCACTGCGCATGCCATGAGGTGCGGCCGCGTGGCGCGGGAGGAAGCAAACCGGCAGCGAGGTAAGTTAGAACCCACCCCTGTCTGGTTTGTATATGTCACCAAAAGCCATTCTATTTTAAAGGATGACAACAGAGAATACAACAGAGAATATGTTGTACCTGTGGCCTGGGACTGACAATGAGTTTGTTGTTTAAAAGCTATAGTTTGGCAGAAACAATGTGTTTGAAAATAGATTTAAGAGGAAAAACAACTCAAGGGGATTGTATGTGTGGTCTGAAACTCTGATTGGGTAAAAGATTTATACAGTTCAGCAGAAGGAGTGGTGAATAGTACAAGCAAAACATACTATTTAAAAATTTCCCCAGATAAATCTTGTAAATAAAAAAAGTCTATACATCATTTGAAGACTTTTAAATGTTTAGAAGTAATTTAACTAAAGTTAAGCCTTCTTAATTCTCATTGATTTTAATGAAAGAGAAGTAAATACCTGTGGAAATCAATAGGATTTAATCAGAGGTGGGTTGCTCCCAGTTCGGACTGGATCTATAGAACTGGTAGCGGGAATTTCCCCCTGCTCGCCGAACCGGGAGTGATGGCCGGCTGGCCATGCCAACGAACCGGGTCTCTCGGTAGCGCCGTAGGAGGCACCATTTTGTTTTTGGCTTCTGCACATGCGCAGAAGCTGTTTTTTGCTTCTGCGCATGCGCAGAAGCTGGGTTTTCAGCACTGTGCATGTGCCCACGCGCATGCAAAGTGCGCGCGTGCCCACGCGGCATGGGAGGAAGCGAACTGGCGGCGAGGTAAGTTAGAACCCACCCCTGGATTTAACTTTGCCAGGATCCACCCAGTGAATGCTGTATCCACTAAGCTGTTTACCAAATAAGAGATGATCTTTAAAGCTAAACCTTAGGCGAGTCTCTCTCTCTCTCTTTTAAATTGATATTCAGAATCAGTCAAACATACCAGAAAGTATTGGTAAAAGAAAATTAAGATTTCCCTAACGGTCCCTAAAATAAATTCTTTCAGGCAATGCTATTTTATTATTAATATAGTATTATAATATCAGTCCTGTTACTGCATTGTTGCTGCCTGTGTAAGGTGTATTTATACTAAAGAGACACAGGATAAACCAGTGTTTTTCAATCTCAGCAACTTTAAGACATTTGGATTTCAATTGCCAGAATTCCCGTTGCTCAAAGTTGCTGACATTGAAAAACACTGCAAACTATTGCCCATATTTGCTGTACCAACAACTCCCTTGAGACCATTTTTATAGAACAAAAGTAAAATCAAAGCAAAGGGAATAGATGGGCTTAAAATGGGATCTGATAATTTTCTGGCTCTCCAAGTATACTTGCAGCATCTATATCTTTTCACATAAATCAAAATTAAGTTTTTACCACAAAATGAAATAACTCACTATTACCATTATGAAATCCATACTATTCCCTGCTTGGAAGCTTATTCTGAAATTATCTTCCTCTCTCTCTCTTTTTCTTTCATTTAAAATAATGTAATAAGCATAAGGGATGTTTGTAATATTTTCCAGGATTTTTGTCTCTGGTACATGAAGACTATAGAAAAAAAATATACTGTTCTATAGAATATAGATACAAGGAATGTTCTGCATCTCTAAAGTTTTATATGGATTGATTCTGGAAGGAAATGAATCTAACCAAAGTAACTGATTGAAATTAGTTCAATGTGAACAAAGAATATATTTAAAGTAGTAAATTCCTCCACATTAAGAACTGTTTTACCTGCTTACATGTTTCAAAGTTTACAACAACCTTTAGTTGTCAAATATGAGAGATAATACACTTCTCCAGACATAATCCTGAAGATTAAATCCTTTTCTTTCTCTTTTACTTTGTTCTTTATCTTTCACTACTCTTTCTCTTTCAAGTTTATTGAAATCAGAATCCTTAACAACATTTAGATTCTGAAAGTCAGATCTCATGCCCAATAGGATAAAATACTTTGACACCTGCAGAAATCCAAACTGAAAGATAAACAGGCAGACATATGCACACATGCCTTTAGATTATCTGTTGCTTACAATCAAGTTACAGAATCAACCCCCTCAACCGATCACTGTCAATAGGGTCTTGTGATTACATCAAGAATGTTGTCTTAGTCAGAGAGATAGAGAAAACAGACTGTTCTATAATATTGTAGTCAGTAGAAATCCCCATAGTTTGTTTGTTTAATAGATTTATATGGTTGACCAAAATTACACACTGTGACCTTGGGTAGTATACAATGTTAGAAATCAACAATATAAAAACTCCAGAAATCCCCCAAATGCCACAGTGATGACAAACACAATCATGCAAGTCACTTGATCAGCTCAGAATCAACCTGGGGTCCCCAAGCCTGCTGAAAAGTCCTTTTCTAGAGTCCTCTAGAAAAGTAGCAAGGAAAGGACCAACTTTATTTGGAATAATATTCCAAAGAGAAGGAGTCATTACAGTAAAGGCCCTTCTTCTAGGTCCCATCAGGTGTGCTTTCCTAATAGATGGGACCTGCCACACACCCTGCCTTCCCATCTATCTGTGGGCCAGGTAGATATTAACCACACAAACCGGGATTTTTATGACTTTCCTTACTTTCACAGATACTAAGAGCAAGTTTGGAGAAAGGGAATTTCCAAGGGAAGCTCTTGATGAGGGAACGGAGTTCATCTAAAACCTGCTTTAAGCAAAGATCATGACATTGAGAAATTCAGGCTTCCAAAATATATGCATTTCATGTTCTTGATTTCAATATTGTTCATATTATAGCATATTATAGCATTCAGTTACAGAATTTAGTAATTAGTCTTGTAATCAGCAACCTATGCAAATATTCATAGCTAATATAAAATCATTTGAAAATTTACTAGCTTTTTTATTCTTGGGATTTTGGTCTTCCCCAAAGGTAGACACCAGTCTTGAAAATGTTAACACCATTTGTTTAACTGCTGAAATATTGCAATTGTCCCAATACTACACTGCTTATTCTACCATACAGTATTATTCAGCTGTGAACACTTTTAATTTTTTTGCTCTGGCAGAATTATATTATTCCCATCTTCTGACAATACATGCCCCATAAATGTTAAATACTAATGGGATCAATATTACATGTTGTTAGTCACAATTCACTTCCTACATTCAAAGAGTCTACTAGTATAGTATTATTTCGGTGGACTTTTGAGCTTATATTGCTGCCATTTCCCTGCACAGCAGTTTTTCCTACTCTCACAACTTTTCAGCAATGCGGTATGTATAAATAGCTGTTGGATCAACCATTCAACAATACATGTAGAAGCTGCAACCAATATTCTGTTACATAGGTGTAATGCACATACAAAACTGCTAATTCTTTTCATTACCTCACCTCAAACCACATGGGCATACTAATATAAACATACCATTTGCATGTAAATCTAAAGCCACATTGATTTCTTTCTCAGGGTGAAATCCTGTACAACTCTGTTATTTCTGGTTGTGAGAGAGTAAGTAAAACAATATAATTTTGTTTTGTTTTGTTTTCAGTAATCAATGCTATCTTTTCCATCAGTGTTCTGTTTGATAGGAACTGTAGTTTCATCCATTTGGCTGCTATGTAATATTAACACACAAAAGCATGGAATCATTGCAAACTCTGTGAAGGTTGGCACGTGCCATGATATTATAAAAATGAACAGATCTGAAAGCCGTTTTACCTCAAACAGTGATATTTCCATCCATTTATAATTAGGATAGCATAAATTCAGCCTCTTTTACTTGTACTATCCATTGTGGCGGGTGGGGAGAGGGGCAGGAACAGTTTGGCATGCACGCAGGGAGCTGCTCTTCCAGTTTCTGGCGTTCCCATGTGCGCGAAGACCAGCTGGCCAGCGCGCATGTGTACGCCGGAACCCGGAAGAGCAACAGGCAACAACGGTTGGTGTGCCCGGAGAGATGGCTCTGTGTGCCACTCTGCGTGACACAGGCCATAGGTTCGCCATCACAGAACTAGGTCATACAACCAGCAACAAATACACTTTGCCATAACCAGAATAATTATGATACTGGATCATACTGATATCCTCCTAATGAAATGGTTTAGAATTTATCTTATGGGATATGGCTTGCAGAGTAATATCTAATGATGTCTAATGTATAATATCTCTATGATATCTAACATCTGCATATTGAAAAGAGGTCATTGAAATATAGCAATATGCAAAGAAAACCCAAATTATGATACCCAAAGTAAATCCAGTTTTCTTTGAACAAATGTTAAAAGTAATTAAAAACTGGACTATGCCTGTCAAATTGAAGGCAAAAGTGTTGCTAGTGAAACAAAGTAAAACTGGTAGAAATTTGATTCTGCCTGTCACTTATAGGGTTACAATTTCTTCAAGTTAATGAATTTATATAGTTTTACAGACCAAAAGAAATATCAATAGTGTTTACATTAAAATAATTGCATCTGACCAAAAATTATCTACAAATGCATAATTAATTATGTTTCCAACAGACATTTAAAAATAAATGTAAAAAAATTATTCCAGCCAACATCCATAAATGTTAGAAGAAATTTAGGCAGCTTCGTTTAACTAGAAATGATGTCATTGACTATCCTCAAGTTATATTTTAATTGAGATAAATCAATTAAAGTCACTATTTTATAAGGCACTAATTTGTTCAGTGGAATTAACTTGAAAATCAGCAAGCAAAATTTAAAATCAGAACTTGATTTTTACATTATAAGCTCTCACACAGGGACTGATCAGTAGCAACTAGTATGCAAACAAGATGTTTTAACTAATGAGTATTTATAAACTATACATTCCAAAGTAAGTATGTATTTCAAAAGAAAAAAAGCTACAAGTGGTAGTCAGAATAAGGGCTTGGATTTTATTATAGAACCACATAAAATGAAAACATATAGATGGGAAATGACAACGATATAGAACTTAGCTATCATTGGGAAAATGCCATTCAATGGAGAAATAAGTTTTAAAATAATAAACTATGTTGAAATAATAGCTATGAAAACATGAACATCATTTATAAAGCATTCAGTGGAGTCACCAGAAATAGTAACAAAGGCGGAAATAGCAGTTATTGGAGAAAAAGCACAATGGAGTTAAGGAATATTGAAGGAGCAATGGTCCTGGAAGTCAGCAATAGGGTAGCAAGAACACTGGGGATAGAGAAATCCAATATATGCTCTGCACAAGCTTTCTCAACTCCTCCTTATATGTGGTATGTGTTCACATAAATTCAATAGCTAAGAATTCAGTGGAAGAAGGAAGAGGGAAGGAAAGGGAAACTGATGCTGAAAACAGGTCAGTGGATAAGAGCAAAAGCAAGGAAGGAAAAAGAAAGACAGGGTCTGTGACAGGTAATAAATAGCTCATATAGAGATAAGAGAAGAAAACACATAACCCTGGTTTTCAAAAATTGCATAGTTGGAGTCTTCAAAGATTCAGTGAAGAAAGGAAGAAAAGTATATAGTTCCTTTCAATATCTACATGCTAATGCCACCTGACTGGGTCATCTCAACATGCTTCTTGACTTTCTGAGGCCACACAGCTTCTGGAGTTGTGGAAGCAGACTAATCCACAGTATAAGCATAAGCATTCCTGTATTTTGCCTAATCTGGATTTAGATGATCAGCTGAAACCAGGTGGCTCTTCCAGCCTGCGCAATGTGATTCAAATCTATCTTAGGGACAAAGAAGTTACAAGGAAACATCTGAAGGAGGTAAGATCAGTTCCTGAAGGCCCAAGAGGCTCTTTGGGTCTATAATTCCATGGAAGCTCTAACAGGTTCTCCTTCAGTCTGTTAAGAAGAGTCAAAGAGGTCTTTCACTGGAATAATCAAAGGTTTGCATGGGAAAGGAGCTCTAGTTGACAACCCAGTCCTGCAGTTTCTTTTTTAATATTCTGTCTGCTTTATGTGAATTATTTAGAAAGGTCCCACAATAACCCATTTGACCATTGGCAAGTTTACAAGTCTTCCCAGCTCTGATTGCTTTAAACATGATTGTCTTAACATGGTCTTTAAAGTATCCCAACTCTTAAATTCAAGATAATCAAGATAAGTGATAAGGTTTATACTCTAATCAATTTTTCAACAGGATGTCTACATTTCTTAATAATACATGTTTTATACCTACAGTCAGTATTAGCATTAAAATAAAATAACAAATGTGTCTGGGGGGGAGAGTCTTTCAGGATAAGCTGAAGAGTTTCTTGGTGTCATGAAGCCATATTTTTCCTTGAAGCAAGGCACTCAGACTACTTCATAATATAGATACTGATATACGATCATTTGTCTGATCTGACCCAGATGACAAGGTGAAACCAGCTGACTCTTTAATTGATACCAATATACAATTATGGGATATGAAATCTCATATAATGTTGGAATTTGATACACCATTGATCTGTTCATGAATAATAATTTTCTATGCAAAAACATCCAACCGATATGACTATGATATACTTTCATTTAAGAAAGATGTTTTAAAACTGGAAAATTTGGTACAGTTAGAATGCTAGAAACTGCTGCATTAGATTATCTAGCTAGCTGCTCAGTATTAATTTCTGTAATTGATTACAACAATATCCAGGGTTGGAGGCTTAAGTCATTCTCCTCACATATCACCCCTGATTAAAAAGATTAATGCCAGTTGGACTCTGACCTCTGGTATGCAAAATATATATAGCCCTCTGCGTTATCTCAAATTGAAACCTGAATCTAAGAAAGAATCATGACTAAAAGGAGAAAATCTGCAGCACTTCAAATGTTAAATTTCAGCCACCATTATCAGCAGCTGCATTATTTGAGGTTAATGGGGAAATGGAGTCCTACCAATAAGATAGATATTCTTTATGCACAAATACTATAAAAAGTGAAGTGGTTTTCCCATTGATGTAAATAGTACAGTTTTCAAATGTAATTTGGCAAATGCAATTCAAAAAGTTTCTCATTAGGGAAAAAATGTATCCATTCAAATGATAAATAATCAATGTTAGCTACAGATGTTTGTTCAGCAAACCTTATATCTTGAGGGCAATGGACATGAACTATATTTGTTTTTAAAATGTAAATGAGTTACTGATATAATCTGTCAGCATTCTTATTTGCTTGATTTAAAAAAAAATAGTTCTTCAACATTACCCAGGCTCTTTCTTAGTACATCCTTTATAATCTTAGAAAGATTCTCATGTTTTTAGCTCTAGAACATTGCTGCCATAATGAATAGCAGCTTTTGAATAATCAATGCATCTCTTATCCCTTTATTCTTTGGGCTCCAAAAATGGATATTTAATTCCTTGCACCTGTAGTCAATTATCCATTCAATACACCATGTGCTTTATGGGGATAAATTGTTCTGAAAAGCAGAAAAGTTTTTGATCACAATTTGCCAAACACACATTTCTACACACAACTTCCTAAAATAGATTATTTTCCACTTTAAAATAGGTCACTCTTACATCAGAATTAAGACATTTCTTTTCCTTCTTAACTAAGTATTTCTTTTCCTTTTATAAGGACATTTTCATCAGATATTCTCAGTGAAAACAAGTCCTTAAATTAGAGAAAATTGATGGTTTTGTGAAATAGGCAACATAATAATAGACTTCTGCTGATCAGTGAGGTTATATATTTCAAATGTGATCACTTGAAATTCATGTATATCACTCTAAGTTAATATCTTATCAAAGTCCTGTCTGTATATGTATTTGTATCTGTATCTATCTACACCTGCACCTACATCTATATTGGATTATCAGATAAATAATTACTGTATATACCTTGGCATTTTGAAAGTAGCACAAACATTAGGGTTTCTGTAGCCAGGTAAGTTGCTGCTACATTTTTGCAAAGTGTAAGTACTAAATAATCCTACTTTTTATTATCCTACTGTGAATAATTTTTCTTTCATGAGTTAGGCTGAACATATTTGTACTCCTGGCATTTTTATTTACAGAAGATTGTGCTTGTATTGACAACCACATATGGGCCTTACCCACAGTAAGGGATAAATCCTAAAACTAAGCAAACATTTATGTATGATGTTTTTGCTTCTGAAAATCACACGGTTAATATCTTTTTATTATTTTAATAAAATACCAGATATGCAATGCACTTGCACTAAAGTTCCTGATGAACTTAATTGAGGCAATTCTGACACTACACAAGAACAGGTGTCAGATAGCCATGGACTGGGAAAAAGATAAACTCTACAATTCATAGAAAAGGTAAAGGTAAAGATTTCTCCTGCCCAGTTGTGTCTGACTCCAAAGGCTGGTGCTCCTCTCTGTTTCCTAGGTGAGGAAGCCAGCGTTGTTCATTATTCCAAGGTCATAAAGCGGACATGACCATATGCCAAGGCGCACGGAATACTGTTACCTTCCCAACAAATTGATATATATTTATCTACTTGCATTTGCATGCTTTTGAACTGTTAGGTTGGCAGGGGCTGGGGCAAGAATGGGAATTCTCTCTGTGACATGGTATTTGGGTCTCAAACTACCAATCTTTCGGTTGACAAACCCAGCCTCTTAACCGCTAGGCCACCAAGCTGCCTATCTTCAATTCATACGCAAAGTGAATTATGGTATATGCTTTCTTCTGCTCTATAATCAGAGTGGTAGAAAGTACTATTCTCCTGAACTAACAAAGGGTTGAAAAACAGCCTCCTATTATTTATCCAATAACTGAGAAATTTACAGATGTCATTTTGTTGGCAACTAAATGAGCTTGTACTGAAGTCTAATTCTTTTTATGTCTGACTGAAAATGATTTTGGTCTTTAGGAAATGTGACTGCAGGTACTTAGGTCTTAAGCCCAAGTCATATCTCAGAGTCTTCAGCAGTCAAGAACAATGTTTGTTTGTTTGTTTGTTTGTTTTTTATTTATATATTCATTCCATTTCTATAGCTGCCCCACACAACCAAATAATTCGTGGGAGTTTACAGTTCTAATGAGATATTTTCAAGATATTTCTTTTACAATTTCACCTGTTTACTGCTACTGTTTTTTGGAATTACATTTGAATATAAACCATGGTAAACTTAAATTAGGGGTAGCGTGATGGCTCAGTGGTTAAGTTACCGGGCTTGTTGGCTGAAAAGCTAAAAAAATAATGAACAAAATATACTTTGGGTATTGATTTTATGGTTTCATAAAATGTGTAATGTTTCACCAGAAACAAGAAAGATCCAGTTTAAAGAATCCAGTTTAAACTGGATCCAAGGAATCCAGTTTAAAGAATGATTCACATGTTTTCTAAATATCTTATTACAAGTATACTTTTCCCTTAGGTATCTAGGTTGTATGGTAAACAATTTTTGCAAAAATGAATCAACAATGGGTAAATTGATAAAGAAAATGCTTTTTCTTTCTTCTATCATGCCTGCATAACAAGACATTTAATCTGTGTGCTAACATAAAGGAAATAATGTAGTGTACTGTAACTTACCAGTTAACATAGGGGAAGATCTTTATTATGATAAGTAAATTCCATCCAATAGAGCAGAGGTCCCCAACCTCTGGGCCGCAGATCACTACTGGTTCATGGCCCATTTGGAACTGGGCTGTGCAAGCAGTGGGCGAGCGTGCACATGTGCAGCTCCACTTTTGTGAGCAGCAGGCATCAAGCTAGAGACAACTTTAATAAAAATCTGTCAAAGCTTAAGCAAAAAAGATATTAGATACATAGGTCAAGAAAGATTTGCTGCCCTTTAAATATTGCTTATGACAGTATACAACTTCTGATGTTATTCTGTGATTTGGGGTTTTTTTTGTATGCTCAGTTTTATCCCATCATAAGATCCATTTCCAACCCATCTATTTAGATTATCTCAGGGATTCTGAGCAGTAGAGAACAGCCCCAGTCTACATTCCTCTTGCCACTATCATTCAGCATTTATTTTGATTTTGTGGAGGAGGGAGTAAACTAGTTTAATCTGAAATCTGAATAATCTGCTCTAAGAGAACCATCATATACAATATTCAACTTAATTAATTTCTCAATTGATTTTTTTAAAAGATGTGTTGTAGGAAGGAATCAATTAACTTCTAAGCTGAGAAATCAATGTCCTTTTAAGATGGGAGATCAATATATTTTAAAAGTTGTTAAGTTAAATATCAATTGAATTAATGTAACACAACTGAGTGGATTGGATAAATTAAAAAAAATCTTATTTAATATATTTTATTTAATGCTTGTCCCTTCTTAGTTTTTCAACTGGCCCTGATCACTTAATAAAATACAGTACATGCTTCAGGCTACCATTCATAAACCTGTGGACTTGAAACAAGAAAAACAATTAGGTAGTCCCTGCATATTTCATCGTCACAACATCATAAGTGACAACAACTATAAGTTATAGGGCTGGCTAATCAAAGCTCAAACAACGACTTGACAGAGTAGAAATTTAATACAAGTTTCCTCAATCCTAGGACAACACTATAGTTGATATACCATACTGTATTCCAAATATTTAATATGTCCACATGATTTATTTCATTTAATTCAGATTCTCAAAGACAACTACATGGATTTCTGGACTAATAGAGGAGTTACATTAGATATTCTAGACATATTAGGTTGGCAAAAACAGTGTAGGTAAGGAACACTAGAGGAACAGGGGAGAAATGTAAAAGTATACCGAACTTAGCAGAAGAGTTTATTCAGAGATGTGTACAATAAAACAAGAAGAAATAAAAAAAGTATTTTAGGTTCATAGAAACATAGAAAACAGACAGCAGAAAAAGGTCTATCGAGTTTGCTCTTTCAGTTTGTTTTTCTTTTTTGTTAAATAATTAATTTTAATTATGATTTTTATATTTTATTATTTATCATTTCTTATTAATTTTTGTTGGATCAACTAGCAACTGTAAAGGAAGAAGCAATCAAGAAATATAGTACATACTGGCACTTGGTAGAACATCCATGAAGGTCTTGTAAAAGATATTGAAATACTATGATGTATTTACACCTACAAAAATCAAAATTAGAAAGCCATGGTATCTATCACCTGTGATACTCTACAGAAGTTAAAGTTAGACTTTGAAGAAAAGTATTGATGACTTTGAACTTTGGTGTTGGAGAAAACTCTGAGAGTAATATGGACAGCCAAGAAAACAAACAAATGGATCATTGAACAAATAGTTTTCATTCGAGGCACAAATAACCAGATTCAAATTCTACTTAGATTATGTAAAGACCCAGCTCTCTTGAAGAGGCTCTAACACAGAGAAACGTAGTAGGAAAAGAAGAATAGGAAGACCAGCAGCAAGTGAATAGACTTAGTTACATAGCCACAACTGCAGTGTTGCAACAGCTGAAGGACTAGGTTAGGTACAGATGATCATGGGGGGAAAAATCTAACTATGTGGTTGCTGAGTCGACAACAGCTTGTTGGTATATAATCAGCCAATCAATTTCTTCCTTTCAATTACAGTCTGGAAGATAATAATATCACTAGGAAGTTCCAAACTTGAAATGCTTACTAGCAAAATACTTTGCATATTAAACTACCCAAATCTTGTCTTGCTGAAAATTACATTCAATAGCTCCTGAAAATTGACTCAGTGAATATGAGTACAAAGGCTGCTATTTTTGTAAGGTTAATTTGTATGTAAAATACCAAATTTACACTTGTAACTAAATAAGCAATATCAAGTAATTCAAGTTCTAGCTCAGCGATGAAGGCACAGCGGTGGAGTTAAAGAGAATTATAATTCTCATCTATAAAAATAGTGTAAATGCAGTATCTAAGAAAGGTTAATTGCTTTTTTCTTAGTTAATATAAGATAGATTTTATTTTTAACAGTGTGTAAGAGATATATAGTGCACAGTTGCTCCTTGATATAATTCCATTAACTTCACAGATTGTCACAATCATAAAAGCATCTGCATTAAGCATGATACTAATCGAAGTACAGTTGAGATTCTGGTTTTGAAAAAAAAAAAGTAAAATAAATTTGCATTTAAATAGCACACTCAGTGCAAATGGTTTCAGAGTGAATCATTACTAGCCATTGGATATTTCTAATTAAGATTTTTAAATTGTTTTAACTTAATGACATTGTATTATAAAATCCTCATAGTTTTGTGTAAAAATTATACTACATTCAAAACAAACTAAATTTTATTTGTTTATTCAAAACAAACTAAAAAATTTACTTTACGATATTAGAATACTTTGGTTAAAATAAATCTTGTCCCCACCAAAATAAGCTATGCAAATGGCTAACATTTTAGAAATAATATTATTTCTTAAATACTAATCATTGGAATAAGGTTTTCTTTCAGATACATTTTGAACAGATGTTCAAAAGTAGAAGCTAAATTCCATTTGGCTATGTTTCTACTGCTCATGCATAAATTTCCCCCAAAACTAATGAGCATTCATATCATATATTAAAAATGGTCAACAAAAGTATTACTTCTTTAAACAAAGAACAAGCTCAAATCCACTATATTAAAAACTTAATTTCTGAAATAAACTATCACTAGGGACAATTTTCAGACAGTAGGGCAGGGCAGATCAGGACAACCTGAAAAGAAAATTGCAATATAAACACATGTACCAAATATATAAAATCTATTATTGATAGTCCTTGACATACAACCGTAATGGAGCCTGCTTATTGCAGGTCATGATGGCTGTTAAGTGAGAAGTTTAATGATCCCCACCCCTGATCTATCTGATGCGGGATGTTGTGGGAGCTTCATCACTGGAAGCTTTTAAGAAGAGACTGGACTGCCATCTGTCAGAAATGGTGTAGTAGGGTCTCCTGCTTGGGTGAGGGGGTTGGACTAGATGAGCTACAAAGTCTCTTCCAACTCTGACAATCTGTTAAAATCTGTTGATGCTACCATTAAATGAATATGGCACTTGTTAAACAGAGCAAGAGGTACCTCAGTGGTAGGGAAGGTCCTGGCAGGAATCTGAAACATGGTGTTTGCTTTCAGAATCATGCTCCTCAACCCAGTGACAAAGCAACCATTCTACTTCACTAATACAGTCCATGCAGTCCTATGGAAAGCTCCAGGAGCCTGGTGTACCCAGAGTGTTGTGCAGAAGACCTTAAGTAAGCAAAACAGAGTAATTCATCACATGGCCACATGGCACAATTTGGAAACAGCTGCCATCTTCTCAGTGGTTGCATTGAATTGTGGGCCCCTGGAACTTGGCCACTGCTTCCAGAATCATGCTGCATGACTGTGGAATGAAGTGATCCAATTCAGCATTCAGAAGGCTCCAGAGCTCTTCAAAAGGTAAGTGAGGAGAAAGGTGTGGGGCCTATGGGGTGGGGAAATCAGGCTTAAGGCCTGCAGGGCCCTGGTGGGGAGAGAAAGGGCTGTGGGAACCAGTGGGGAGGGAAAGGGCTGTGGGAACCCAATAAGGGAATGAAAAGCCTGCAGGGACCCAGGAGGGATGGGGGCAGATAAGCAGAGGGCAACATCTCTGCAATTGGTCATAAGGACAAATGATCACAGGGGCAAAGCATTGGCCAGGTTTGCAAAGAAATGGATGTAAGTGACTAAAGAGTGAGTGAATACAATTGTGAGTGAAGAGAAGAATGAGATTTCCCACTGATCTTGTAAGTATTGGTGGCGTTGCTTATTGTAAGAATATTAAGTTTACCATTTTCAATCTTGGGTTCCCTTGACTGTTTGACAAATATGAGAGCATCTGAATGCCTGTAAGGATACTTAGGAATTACACAGGTAGTGTAATTCACATTTTGCAAGCTAACATGTAGACTGAAACTCGGCTATTGCAAAAAATTAACACTTTTCCAAATTGTGTGATAGAGACTTCAGCATGAAACCAGAATATGTATTTAAAACATATATTATGAGTGAATCCATTCATATATCTACTGTATATCAGGGGTGGGTTCTGAAACCTTTTGCTGCCGGTTCGTTCAGGGTCGCGCCGGGCGCGCAGCAATCAAAAAATAGAAGTCCAAGATGGCGGTGCCCATGGAGACACCGACAGAACCGGCTCCATGACGTCCTCGCCGATTTACTAATGGTTCTAAAGAACCGGTTAGAACCGGTAGGAACCCACCTCTGATCTATATCTATCTATATCATCTATATCTACTGTATATCTATCTGTGTGTGTGTGTGTATGAGAAAGAGAGAAATACAGAGAGATAGATTTGTATTAACATCTATAATTTGTGTCTATTCTGAATGAATAATTTGTAGTGTCTGTATTTTCAAATTACCTGATGCATTTGGAATAAAAGAATCTACACTGATATGAATTTTCTTTTCTTTTTTCTTTTGCACTTAGTGTGTATCCAATTTCATGTTTTTTGGATATGTGAAATGCCCTAGCAACTTAAAAAGCTTTCTAACAGCCCTATGTTGTTCATAGGCTAGAGCACACCAACTTCCTAATTCTTTTAACTGTTCTAAAACATTTCTATCTACTGAAAAAGCAAAGCCAAAGTAAGCATAGATAGATGTTGATACATCTTTACCCATTTCCAGGACCTGTTGGGATGGGGGGCAGAAACACACCAGATATTTTGCCATTCATTGTACCCAGATAAGTAATTAGGGGCTCAGGTTCTTGAGATCCACTATTTTTATATATTTATCTATTGAAAAATCCATTTATTGACTTCATATTGCTATTGTGTAGTAAACAAAATGTTATTTTATGTCCTTAAGTTATATGATATTTTGGCACACTCATTGAAGCTCTTATTTATTAATTGTACTTCTTCAAGCACTGACATAGAAAACAAAGACATTATGGAATTAATATTATGTTTAAAATATTTTCAAAGTTTGTATCTAATCAATTTAGAACGACAAATTACTTTCTTTAAAATGGTCCTTGTAAAATTTCACATAACATTTGTTGCTTAGATAATCTAATCATAATTTTAAAGAGCCGAGGTGGCGCAGTGGTTAGAGTGCAGTACTGCAGGCTACTTCAGCTGACTGCTAGCTGCAATTCAGCAGTTCAAATCTCACCGGCTCAAGGTTGACTCAGCCTTCCATCCTTCCGAGGTGGGTAAAATGAGGACCCAGATTGTTGGGGGCAATATGCTGACTCTGTGAACTGCTTAGAGAGGGCTGTAAAGCACTGTAAAGTGGTATATAAGTCTAAGTGCTATTGCTATTTCATATTGAAGATGTATTAATCAATTCAATGTTAACATGTTTACTAAGTATACATATATATATTGATTTGGTCCAGTAGTGGGTCCTAAATCCTGTCGCTACCACTTGACGCTTCTGCGCATGCACAGAAGCATCCCAGGTGGGTGGGCGGAGCCTCCCACCGCTGCCACTACCGGTTCACCGAACCGGGCCGAACCGGGAGCAACCCACCGCTGGTTTGGTCATTCATTCATGAAGCTTATTGTATTATCCAGCAAGAGAAGACCATGTATTGCATGGGTGCTTATAACATTTCATATAATCAAACACTAGTGGATTGAGCAGAGATATACTTACAGTAAATGGCCTTGCACATAGTATTTTGACAAAAAACAGTTTTAGTATTTTTTACACATTTTTTAAAATCAAATAGCAACTCACTCAAACACCTTAAGAAGCTAACTATACTATCCTTGTCTTTTGATTTGACAAATATCTGGATATTTTTTTAAAAGAACATTTTTTTTTAACTTTAGTGTGAAATCTAAAGCAAGAACATCACTTTTTAAATGAATCATTATTGGAGCATCCTACATCATGGTGACACTCAAAACGATATTCACAAAGCAACTTCTATTAATTATTTTAAAGAACTATGCAAATATTTTAAAAGAAGAATTTTGAAATGTGCAGGAATGCAACCCAAGCATTTTTTTTTTCAAATATTAAAGTACTAATAACTTGTTCCAAACTCACGTGGCTGCTTAGGAAGCTACTCCCAGATGTGACATCGCTGTGAGAGCAGCTGCACTACTGTGTGAGCTTGGAAAAAGATGCACACTGATTTTTTTTTCCAACTGCACTCTATTCATTCCAAGTCACTTCTTCAAAGGATTTGCACAATACTATTCTTTTATTAAAAATATTTACATACATTAAATGCCTTCTTAATGAAATACAATGGTATACCCACACACACACAAACCCATTGTAAGAAATACCTAATTTATCTCTTAATTCTGTAAAATGTCACACACTCTGAGTGTCTCAATTATACAATTATAACCATAATAGGTTATTCCCATGTCTCTGAAAATAGGAGGCTTTTGCCTGGGGCACCATCCATATCCTTATTGTAAATTAATTTCTTTGCATTTGTTCTTTCAATATTAAACTTATTACCATCTTTGTAATCTTAAATTTCATAACATTATTTTTTTATTTAAATCTTTAGCTTTTACTTTCATTTCTAGTGGAGGTGATAATTGCCCATCATCCTACAATTGGATGTAATAACATTACTACGGTATTAATTATATCCCCAATACAGACAAAAACCGTTTTTTTAGGCCATATATTTGCCTTACTAGTATTCTGCTAAATAACCTGTGCAATAACAGGTATGTATAATCTTCTCCATTTGTGACATAATTAATGGCAATAGTCAATTTGTTAAAGTTGAAGGTAATGTGCTAACTCTGGTATAATTAATGTCTGACAAGATATTATGCAAATATGCAATGCTAACTGAAAATTAATCACTATAAACATTTGTAAAGACACACAATTCATTTTAATTAACTTATACAGTATACTGTGTACCATTATGGGCTACTACTTGGAAGAGAACATACAGGAAGTAAATGAGCTGAAAAAACTTTAACTGCCAAGGAAACCAAAGTAATTTTTACTTGCAGGTTTCTTATTTTGCACTACATACTACTGGAAACGTAGACAAGATTTTCCTAAATTATAATCAAGTTATAATCAAGTTAGACCATATAATATTGTATCCTAAAATAAACAAGATTGCCCTGAAATGACCTAAGTTACACTTGGATTTATGACTATGGAGATTTTCAACTAACCAGATCATGGCTGTTCCAAAAGTGCTTTTCAAAAGGCGACTGGACTTTCTTGAACAACCCTCTCTCAACAGAGGGGGTGGGTACTTATCCTGTCTACAACACAGTCTTTTCAGCCGTCCCAAGAAGATTCCACACCCAGTTGCACTGTGATTCAGGTGACCCTGAGGGTACAGATAAACCCCAAACTAGCCTCAACGACTCTAATGACCAACCTTCAGAATGCTAAGCACCAGATGACTTCTAAAGAATATAAATCCTTCCATTCCCCACCATTTAGTCAGAACTGAAGAAGCTTTTTGAAGGAGAAGTGAAATGTTTTCAAGGAAAAAACAAAAACAAAAGTACAGTTGCCTTTTGAAAAGGACCTTTCAGACTTGGATTTATGAGTCAATAAAAGTTTGGATTTAAGATTGGACAAAAGTTTATAACTGTGATTCATCAAAAAAAGCAGATAATATTCCTTTAAAACAATGACAATCCTGGGATTAATGTCATTGTAAAATTCTAGAGAAATGGGACAACAACGGACAAGAAATTATTGATAGATCTTTCTTTAAACTGCAAGCAATTATTAAGTGTTCTCCAGTACTTTGCCTTTCTTTGTAATTATGCTGTAAACATGAAGTTTTAATTTTTTTTAAAAAAAATCCAAATTTAAAGTAGTGTAGCTGCAAAATGCTTGCATCTATTGTTTTGCATACATACATAGAAATCTCACTATTCCTTTTGTTATTAAAGCAAAACAAAAAAGTAAAAAATAGTAAGCAAAACAGCTTAAAAAGTATGTGTTAAAAGAAAAAAAATAGAAATAAGTACTTTACACCAATACAAACTTCTGCTGCTGTATGTATTTTCCTTACTTGTCACCCATCTTTTTTCCACAAATGTCCATTCACTTAATACATTTCCCTTTGTTCTTAAAACTATTCATCTTTTTTATTTTTATTTTTCAGAAACTCATCAATTTCACTGAACCAGTTTTCTCTGAACCATATGTATTTACCCCACATATTTATTGTGTGGTTCAATTCATATTGTCTATCTGTATGATCTTATGATCTTAACATGCTTCTTTCCTGCCATTTTTTGTATTCTAGGTGTATTTATTTCAAATGCCATAATTCTTGATCCCTGTTTTTGCTTTAGTGTGCACATTTCTAAAGTAATTTATTTCCACTTCATTCGAGTTGTTAAGTTTCTCCTTTGATATACCCAACTATCTCTTCACTATTCAAATATATTTTTATGATTTTAGTTACATATTGATTCCTCACAATGGAAGGGACAACTGTGACTACAATTATAATTTAATTTCTCTACATTATATAGCATTATTTTATACAAACCTACTGCTGTTTCAAAGAATTTCAATTTAATGTCTCAATTTATTATTCTGATGCTGGAAGATAGAGTTGTGCAAATCCTTTTAAAGAAGGGCAGATGGTCCTATATAAGGTTTTTTTGTTTTGTTTTTTGTTTTAAATAAAAGTGGGGATCTCTGGCCATGCTCACATATCTATTTCAAAATCCGCTTCTGACTCTTTGGTGCCTTTGTTTCATGAAGTGTTTCATGAAGTTCCAAGCATCTGGGATCAATTTCAAAGCAGATGGGTAAGCCTAGAAAATAATTTTTTTAACTACCTCCCAAGAATGAACCACTGTATCTGATTCTGTTCAAAAGGAAAAAGTTATAGTCAGTGGGAAGCATAAAGCCAGGGGTTTCTTAATCTCAAATCTGACTTTTGACCTACAGTATCTGTGCAACCTCAATTTTGATCAATTTAGGTGTTTCTCAAAGTTCTGCCTCAGGCTTCAATTAAATGATGTTCAGAATATACCCCTATTAATAACTAGCAAAATTGCTATTAACTATAACAGGGCTGTGTACAAATTACAGAATTCCTAAATCTAATTTGAATTAATTTGAATTATAAATCCCTGACATTTTCCAGAGATATAGACCTTCAATCCAAATTTACTCTTCTTTGAGCTATCTTTTGAACAACTTTTCAATTTTGTTTTGTAATTGTGATGCAATTCAATACCTGTTTAGGAAATGCAAACTGAGCATTAAAATGTAAACCAAACAAACTTCTCTTTCAACTCCAACCCTTTCCAGTCTTCTCTCATTAAGAAATCTGTAAGCTGTAAACAGGTCTGTTTTGGCAACAATAAGGTAATGAGTAAAATTATAAAAATATGTTTATTGCGGCTCAATTTCTCTCTCATTACATATTCCTTAGGGGCTGCTGAAAATCATAAACATATTGATTTTGTTCTAAACACATTAGTAGAACAAATTAGAATAAATTGGAAAGCTCATCTAACAAGTATGAATGTTATTATTTTGCTTCAGGGAAAACCCCATCAGAGTTCATGTGTCACTGTGACTATAAGACTTAAAGACCATTTATATTTCTTTAAGGAAGTAATAGACATGGTTCACGGGTGAAATATCCTATATATTTGTGTGATGTATTCTTTTGGATATGTCTGCGAATACTCATTTAAAAAAAGGTAATAATATTCTAATACAAATTTCAAAATACTAATCCCTTTTATTGAAAATGAAAATGAAAACAAATATTGGTACCTCTTCCAATTCCACAGACAATGTAGCAGGTTTATTTCATGGTTCATATGATAAATTTAAATAAAAACATGCATCATATATTTAGCAATATCACTTAGACTTATATACCGCTTTACAGTGCTTTACAGCACTCTCTAAGCGGTTCACAGAGTCAGCATATTGCCCCCAACAATCTGGGTCCTCATTTTACCCACCTCAGAAGGATGGAAGGCTGAGTCAACCTTGAGCCGGTGAGATTTGAACCGCTGAATTGCAGCTAGCAGTCAGCTGAAGTAGCCTGCAGTACTGCACTGTAACCACTGCGCCACCTCGGCTCTTTCTTCACATTCTTACCTGGCTTGTATTTTCAGACTATATTTTCCTCTTTTAATACCTATAATTTGTATACCCTGACTTCTGAAAAGTCAAAAAATTACCTAAATTTCTAAACCTATAAGATTTATCTAACATCTATAAATGTTAGATCTAGGCAGAGATGGGTTTTAAAGAATGCCAATAAAATAATTTTATTGTCACATCTATAAAGAATGCATTTATAGTTTACAGGACAACTACTTGATTAATTTTTGCAATAATTTTATTAAACATGACAATTGAATATATAAAAGCTAATACAACCAAAAAGTAAGGGTAAAAGAATAGAAAATTCAGAAAATAAAAGAAATAAAGAGTAGAAAAAACAAAAAGAAAGAAAAATAAGAATATATATAAAGAAAAAAGAAAAGGAATATATAAAGAAGTAACTTCCCCCCTTGTCACAAGTATAAAGAATTTAATAAAAATAATAATTTGTTGTCTTAAAATGCAACAAATTATCTCAACTCTTATCTATAAATAACACTTGAGTCATTCAGTTTTATTCAACAAAAGTACAAGAAGGGTTACCAAGAATAACAACATATCTATTTTAAGATGGTTCAAATAAATCAACTTTATATTTATTCCCTTTACTTTTATTTAACCTTTTCAAATAACGTCCTAGAACAGTGATGGCGAACCTTTTTTGGCTCGGGTGCCAAAAGGGTGCACACACGCGCAATAGTGCGCACACGTGTACCCATACCCGTAATTGGGTGTGTTTTTCGCTCTCCCCAGGGTTCAGGAAAGCCTCCTGAAGCCTGGGGACGGCGAAAAATGGCCAAAGGGGCCAACGGAAGTTTAGAAATGAAACGGAAGTGGAGCTGCCCTACTACTTACCTTCAGATAGTTGCAACCAGGCCACCCACACCTCGGCCCATTTCTTCTGCAGCCGGCAAAGCTTTCCTGAAGGTCTCTGTAGATCGATCTGGAGCTCTGTTATCGGCTGCAGAGGCCTTCAGGAAAGCCTTGCCAGCTGCAGAAGAAATAGGCCGAGGTGTGGGAGGCCCGGCTGCAACTCTCCAAAGCCAAAGAACTTCCTGAAGATCTCTGACAATGAAAAGGAGTCTGGGGGTGATGCACACAAGTGAACTTCGTGTTGGCCCGTTGGGCCGTTTTCACCATTCCCAGGTTTCAGGAGACTTTCCTGAAGCCTGGGGAGAGCAAAAATAGCCGAAAAGAAGGCCGAAAATCAGCTGGTCAGCACACGCATGCACGCTGGAGCTGACATAGGGCAACACCTCGCGTGCCCTCAGATATGGCTCTGTGTGCCACCTGTGGCATGCGTGCCATAGGTTCACCATCACTCTCCTAGAACTTGATTTCTTTTCCTTTTTTCTTTGTCTTTCTCACAAAATCTTTTAAAATGTTAACAGATCTCTTTTCTAAATCTAAGATAATAAAGTTATGTAAGTTATCTTCTGGTTTGTTATTTGTATGTTCCTTTTAAATACGATATTAACCTAACCCTAATCCTTTTAATTAAAACATCACCTGCTTTCTTTTTTTTTTTTCATATCTAGAATATCGTCTTTTTCTATTTTATTCTTATAGCATATCATTTTCAAATTCACATTCAAATCAATTTCAGAGACCTTCCCCTTAATCTTTGCCTCAAAGTCCACTGGAAAACTGTTGCCGGCATTTCCTATTTGATAGGGTTAAGGTTAGGGTTAGATTAGAATCTAATTTTTTTAATTGTGTATTATTAAACTTTCTATAGAAAATATTTAAACAAACACAGAAAACACAAAAAGGCAAAAATAACAAAATTAAGCACAAATAATCAACAAGGTATCTAAAATGTCAAGCAAGTTCTGGTATATCATTAGTTAAGTATGAATATTTGAAGATAATATATTGATTGAAACACTAAAAAATCACAATTAAGCTTTAAGTAAGGATAAATATGTACTGTGTTCAACACAGTATGAATCACCAATTAAAATTATAATTTTGAATCAAAACTGAGTTGTTTTAAATATCCCATAGAAACACCCAAATTCTGAATGAGGTACAAATCTTGTATTAAAGTTAATATATCCTCTCCTGATTTTGCAATTGTAATCCATTCCTTAAAATCGGAAATGAAATGGTCACTGGTGAAGCCATGACACATATATAGAGAGAAAGAGAGATGCTGCAAAGATCACTGACTGCAGCTGTCTCAATTAGATAAATTTCCCTTGTGCAGCTAAGCCAGCATTACTGTCACTCCAGTATTCAATGTTATCAGGCACCCAAAATTTGGTCATAAATGCACAAAAATTATTTTTTAAAACAATTACTCTTGTATTTGTGAACAATAACTAAATGAGGCAGCCACTAACTAAGGAATGGCTAGAAATAGGAATGGTTTCCAGTTTGAATTAAATTACATATTAGGTTTATTTTTAAGGTATAAAGTTATTGTGAGCATGGATGCATACCCCAACAACTTGGTTAACTGTTTTTCCAAAGAGAGATTCACATGATCTTTACAATAAGGGACATATAATATCCTAGAAGCAGTTAATATATACTAAGCTAATTCAATTTAGTAAGAGCAAATACTGTATATGGCTTAGTAAAATTTCATAAGTATATTGCAGGTTGATATGGAAATTCAGCTATTAAAATTTCTTTCATTCTACTGCCAATCATTTTCCAGAATTGTTGAACTTTACATCATTGCCACTGTGGGAAGCCACCCCGTCCCAGAAGAATGAAATATTTTATAAAATATTAAAAAGGCAGAATATTATATTTCTCTAAAAAAGAAATAGAGAAACATGCTCTTGGAGACAGAAAGCAGCCCCCAAGTCTTTCTTAATAGCCCCCAGCAGATATTTGTGCCCATTGAGAAAGATTGGACCAGCCTATCTACAAAACAAAAGACTCCAGCTCCAGGATGATAGGATTAAGACATGACCCCTCGGGACATAATAGGATTAACCCTCTACCATCTAGCAGCAGAGCTCACCACATTGCACAATCTCCTGGGGACATTGCATCACCCTCCAGGCTTCAACCAAACTTAGCTCAGACAACCTACAGAGCCAGCTATGACCCCTACAACAGCCAATAGAATACATGTTCTTGCACAGGAACAGGAAGTTCAAGTGCAAAGCCCAAGAGAAGATATAAAACCCCTTCACTCTCATCTCCATGTGGTCAGCTGCACCAGAACCATGAGTTTGATGGTTCTGCTCTATCATTAAATGATCTTTCCAATCAGCCTCCATGTTTCCAGTGAATTTCTCCCAGCTTGGAACTGAACCAGATGGATATTTCTTCCAACACCACCAAATATGAAATATATATGTGATATAGTATATCCAATCTCATTACATTTCTAGAACTTTTTATAGAATCAATTGGATATTTATTTAATTGTCAAATTTAAAGCTGGAATAAACAACTTGTACTATTTTTTTCTAAAATTGGATACTGAATCATATTTTACTAATAGTATATAAGTCAGGCATAGCAAATGTTTTAAATTGTGTATTGTATGATTTTTAAATTTAGTCAAGTATATCAATATACTTATTATATAACAGAATACCTTATTCCACCAGACTTGAAATTTTGGGCTTAGACAATTTAGAACTACGTCGCCTTAGAACCGATCTAAATGTAGTTCATAAAATTATCTGCCACAATGTCCTACCTGTCAATGACTACTTCAGCTTCAACCACAACAATACACGAACACACAATAGATACAAACTTAATGTAAACCGCTTCAAACTCGACTGCAGAAAATACGACTTCAGCAACAGAGTGATCAATGCCTGGAATTCACTACCTGACTCTGTGGTTTCTTCCCCAAACCCAAAAAACTTTAACCTTAGACTGTCTACTGTCGACCTCACCCCATTCCTAAGAGGTCTGTAAGAGGCATGCATAAGCGCACCAGCGTGCCTACCGTCCCTGTCCTACTGTCCTATTGTCCTCATCTATCTGTATTCGCTTTGATTATGTTTATGTTTATACCTATACCTGCTATCTTGTACATGTTTGACAAACAAATAAATAAATAAAATAAAAAAAATATTTGCCTTGTTTCTGTATATATTCCAATGCAATCCTACTTATCTGAAGGTACAGAAATCAATTAGTTAGACTAGAACATTATGAAGGTACCATTTTGTTCTTTGGGTAATCAAGTATTATAATCATAATGTTTGTATATGAGGCTTTAATACATAAGTTCCAGAATAGATGCAGTCATACTGTTGCCATGCTTTCCAGAATATGTTTTGTATCTACGTCCTACTTTGTGATTCACTGGAAATGTTGGAAAGTTTGTGTGATGCTATAAGCATTTACAGAAAATGTCTACCCTGACTAGACATAACTAGTCACTAACCACCCATTTGCTGTCATTTGTCGACAGTGCTGCTCATCACTGTATGCAGCTTCCCAAGATGTTATCTATTGTTCTACCTAGTTTTGATTAAATTATATCAAAAAGTCATCCTTAATATAAGTTTGCTGCTTTAGGAACTTTATTTAGGCATATGTGGAGCATAATGTATCTCTATATTTATGCAGTTATTCTGGTTGCCTGAGGCAATAACTCCATTTATCAAAATAAAATCCAGCCTTTCTCAACAATTTAAGAAAATTGTGGATACCTATCTGCTTTGGATTAATTTTTTTAACTAACTTGATGAATGTTTTATAAAGAAATGAGTAAGATTAATAAAATGGACTGTCCCCTCACATGTTATTTTTCTTCCCTTGCATAATACCTTAACAATAGCAATAGCAGTTAGACTTATATACCGCTTCATAGTGCTTTACAGCCCTCTCTAAGCGGTTTACAGAGTTAGCATATTGCCCCCAACAATCTGGGTCCTCATTTTACCCACCTCAGAAGGATGGACGGCTGAGTCAACCTTGAGCCGGTGAGATCTGAACCGCCAAACTGCAGCTAGCAGTCAGCTGAAGTAGCCTGCAGTGCTGCACTCTAACCACTGCGCCACCTCAGCTCATACAACATTTAGCAAAGTATATTATGCTTTAAAGGTGCTGCCATTATCAGAAACCACTCATGTAACATTATATTTGTTAGAGAACACTAAAGTAGCTAATCATGATGTTTATGCTAAGGAACTTGAGGTCAGTATGAAGCAGGTAACAATATAGCCAGAACCTACTTAGGAGCTGTAATTCACTATATTCACATTTATTTAACTATGTAAAAATAATATTAAACTATATTTTCATCTCCCTCTCATTTTCACGTCATCTGTTGTTGTTGTTGTTGTTGTTTTGGATACATCCTAAAGGACATTTAACAAACTGGAATGTCTTATAAACTTAAAATTTATAATCTAACCTACACTGTATATACAGAAGTCTGTTTGGTGGCTGAGTGGGTTGGTTGATTGATAGGTTGGTTGGTTCGCTGGCTGATTAGCTTATTGTTTTGACTAAAATTCTTCAGTAGGTTCAGTCAGGTTCCCACAGCTGAGCTTCTGTTTCTAAAAAGTGGAGAATGCCTTCCAGTATGTTTATCATGTCTTAAGGGCAATAAGAAATGCTTTAAAATTAGAACTTAAAATCATATTTCATTAGACTTTCTTCTTGATTTCTCTTCACTTTCTTGAGGCTGCCAATTACTATACAGCACAATTCCTTATTCTGCACCCAAAAGACATGGTACATTAAATAAAAATGGTATGCACTGGTGCTTAAAATTAAATGTCATTTTTACTTACAAGCACTAATGTGTGCTTGGCAGAAAAATCACACACCCAGTAAGTATGAAATAGGCAGAGAATAGAAGAGCAGGTCCAGACAAACATCCTCTCAACAGTACAAGTGCCTTTCTCTAATTCACATTCTTCCTATAATACAACTAGAAATATTTTGCTGCAATTGTCATTGCATCCATCCATTCACTATAGCATTCTAGAATCAGATTTTTAAGACATGCACCACATTTTCACTTTGTAAAGAGCATCCCGATGTAGCACCATTTTATTTCTAAACCAGTAGGTTCTTAAGAGTCCAGACATCTAAAAAAATCATGCAGTTTGTGCCATAATACTAGTCAAAAAAATGGGAAGACAAACCAGCAACCAAGTTGCCTAATTTGCTAGAACACATCACAAAATAGTTCTTGGTTCCAATTTGGTTAACATTTTCAAAGTTAAATTTGCTTTAAAAAAAACTATGGTGATACGAATTGCTTTTTGCCCTATGAATAATAAAGCAAGAATTTAAAAAATGATATGTGCTGAATGTCAAATTTCAGATTTTATTACCTACAAATATGTAAAAGGTAATCAATATATGCCCAATACTTTCCCGTAGGAAAAACCTATCACACATTTCAAATAGGTTGTTACATAATCTACTTCATAAGCAAGTGTGCTGAATTTAAGTAAAATAATATGTAGATTGAATTTCACTGAAATTTTATTTCTGCTTTATTTTTAATTTGATACCTTCAGCTTCATGCGCTTTCTAGATTATGCTGTGATGAAGTGACACAAAGAACAAGGAAAGGAAAGGAAAGGAAAGGAAAGGAAAGGAAAGGAAAGGAAAGGAAAGGAAAGGAAAGGAAAGGAAAGGAAAGGAAAGGAAAGGAAAGGAAAGGAAAGGAG